>JAJJWW010012825.1:0-600000 GCA_023531295.1 Papaver armeniacum | reverse complement strand
GAAGAGACAACAGATGACGAAGCTAACCATAATTAAATTTCAGATGAACATTTTCAAACCAAAATCTAGCCAAAACTGTTTTTATCTTGGCTGTAATATGAATTCAAACAAAACTCATCTCCCAATTCGTCTCAATACTCGACATCTCTTCACTACCATTACCAACACCAAGTAGCAGTGAACCCTTTTCACATCAAATATACTGATTTGTCTCTGTTCAACAAAACTCATAATAAATAAAGACAAAGTAAGAGCTACCTTGTGCAACCAAACTAAACCATTAGCAGATGAAAGTTAGTTTACTTACAAGATTTGGGTAGAGTACTTTCAATCCTAAAACCAGTGGAAGAAGTGAATATTTACCGTTGGTTTTGTTGACGGTGGGGGGAGATGGATGAGTGTTCGTGTGTTCTAGTAGGATTAGGAGTTATTGGTTGCCATTATACTTGAATTTTGGTGGGAGTTGGAGAGCTTTAAAAGACAACTTGGTATGCACAGGCTCACCGTTGAAATGCTCAAGCATTGTTCGGGAAAAGTCCTCAACCAACACCAACTTCTTTTTCCACCGGCAGGGGTTAGTCTTCTTTCTTTGTTCTGTTTTAATTAATGGAAGCTATAACAATAAATGCTTCCACTCAACCAAGCTATTGTTCTGCACCAATTCTAACTGCTGGAAAGATAAAGATCTTGATAAATTAAGTTGGTTTGTTAACTACAAAGATTTAATATGAAGCAGACTTGGTTGAAAGCGACAAAATTTAAATCCAAAATATGGCTACCTGGGTTTTGTCTGTTGACCAGTCAAGATGGAAAAGAACGGACAATGATTATCTGTTTCCCTTGAAAAGGGTAATGGTTATCCGGAGAGAACGGTTGATGATTTTCCGTTTTTTTTTCTTAGAACGGGCAATAGTTAGCCGTCCCTTGTTTTCTTAGGGAATTACCATTAGAGCTAGGCTCTTCCCAGGCTGATGTGTAAAGGCATTTGGGAAGAGGTTGGGCATCTCCATTAGACCCGGTCTAAGAATTGGTACTTAAACAACTGTTTGTTTCCAAGCAGATTTTTATCATCTAGCTTTAAATATATTCCTCAGAATGGCACTTAACCTTATGAACCTTAGGTGTGGCAACTAACAGTCACGAGAGTCTTCATGAAAGAACTGGCATACTCTTTTTTCCTTTTCAACTAACGAAACAAACAACCACCTTGATTACTAATTAGCGGTAGTAGTGAATTAGTTGGAAATAGCGTAGTACTCTAAACAGTGGATGTGATTTTAGTGGAGAGAAATCAAAATAATTGCTGCTTTTTTCTCCACTAACATCACGTACACTTTTGACAAAGTTCAATAGTATAAAATTTCGCTTAAAGGTAGTAAAGCTGGGTACCCGTTTTTTTAACTTAGCTTTTATCAACTTTAGGTGTATCCAACAATATATACGTATATATAGAGATCAATGTTGTAAAAGGCGAGCGCCTTTGGCGCCAAAGGCGCACTAAGCGTTGGGCTGGCGTCTGGGAAAAAAAGGCGCCCAGGCGCCAAATTAAACCTAAATCTGGATTTTTCTAAAAAATAGGCGCTCGCCTAGGGCGCCTTAGGCGCCAAAGGTGCTAGGTGCTGGGCTTGGCGCCTCGCCTTGCCTAGCGCCTTTTACAACATAGAGAGAGATAGAGACGACGACCAGCAGTTAACTTAGCTTTTATCAACTAGTATTTTGGTGCTAATAAGTTTCAAAGTCACTAGTATTTTGGTGCTACCGTCTTGATTTTAGTGGAGACAGAGAAATCAAAATAATTGCTTCTTTTCTCTCCACCAAAATCACATACACTTTAGACAAAGTTCAATAATATAAAATTTCGCTTAAAGGTAAGGTAGTAAAGCTGGGTACCCCTTTTTTAATAATTTAGTTTTTATCAACTTTAGGTGTGTCCAACAATATACAGAGAGATAGAGACGACGACCAGCAGTTAAGTCTCCGAGAAATAGAGAGAAAGATGGAGAGTAATGGTGTACCTATGATCACTCTCAGTTCCGGCATTCGGATGCCTGTTTTAGGTATGGGAACAGCTGAAACACTGGAAAAAGGAACAGAAAGAGAGAAATTGGCGTTTTTGAAAGCGATAGAGGTCGGTTACAGACACTTCGATACAGCTGCTGCATACCAAACTGAAGAGTGTCTTGGTGAAGCTATAGCTGAAGCACTTCAACTTGGTTTAATAAAATCTCGAGATGAACTCTTCATCACTTCCAAGCTCTGGTGCACTGATGCTCACGCTGATCTTGTCCTCCCTGCTCTTCAGAATTCTCTGAGGTAAAAATATTTTGGTGCAAAAATTGAACCTGAAGCTTATGTACATAGGCACCACAACAGTTCTTAAACATCTATATATAGAACTTCAGAATATTCAAATTGATATTAATTCATCTTGTTTTGTGTCATATAGGAATCTCAAATTGGAGTATCTTGATCTATATTTGATACACTTTCCGGTAAGCTTGAAGCCAGGGAAGATTGTTAACGAAATACCAAAGGATCATATACTTCCAATGGACTACAAATCTGTATGGGCAGCCATGGAAGAGTGTCAGACCCTTGGCTTCACTAGGGCAATCGGTGTCAGTAATTTTTCAAGCAAAAAGCTTCAAGAGTTGATGGCGACAGCCAACAGCCCTCCAGTTGTAAATGAAGTGAGTACAAATTAGTCCTTAATTCTTACTTCAACGTTTCGATAAAAATTAGTGGTTGCCTTGTTCGACCTTGACACGATTTGTTGAATGTTATAAATACCCTCTATTTTAGTCACAAAATTGGTTAAAAAAGACCAAAATCAATAATTCCTGGGTGAAAAATACACTTAGATTTTGATCTTTGTTTAAATAGACAAAAATATAAAAACAACCGGTAACCGGTTTCATCCTACCCATTTTCAAATTCTTTTTCTTATTTTTAATTTACATCAGATGCATCCAGTTTCATCCTCGCTATATTTTAAGTTTAAGCCAGGATGAATCCAGTTTCATCCTTGTTATTTTTTTTGTCCATTTCACCCATAATAATTTATACTCGTCCTTTTGAACCATTTTTTAACTTTTTTTGGACAAATGACCCATTTTCCATATTTTAGTTGACCTTGCACAAATATCTCCGAGGTAAAAAATAATATTTTTTGGAGTCGACTTAAGATGGTTGTTTTTACTTTTGGAGACAACTTGAGATAGTTGCTTCCACTTTTAGAGTCAACTTGTATAAAGTTTGGGGTCCGTTTTGGGAACAATATGTGCTAGTTGCTTCCACTTTTAGAAGGTATGGGTATTTTTAAATGTTGAATAAGGGCATATTCCAAGAGTTAGATTTTAAAGGGTATTTAAATAAGTTTCCCATGAATTACCACCATTTGACAAGCATTTAGCCCATGTTCGCATTAGAAATCTTACAATTTTATTGCTTATGATTAAGGTGGAGATGAGCCCGATTTTCCAACAAAAAAATTTGAGAGCATATTGCAAGGCCAATAATATCATGATCACTGCATACTCGGTTTTGGGATCCAGAGGAGCCGCATGGGGCAGCAACGCAGTTATGGATTCTAAGGTGCTTCAACAGATTGCTGTGGCCAGAGGAAAATCTGTTGCCCAGGTTGGTTAAATTCTCCTCTTCCAATCACATGTATAATGGACTTCTTAGTTTAACTTATATTTGTGTTATATTTCGTCTGTTCAGGTTAGTATGAGATGGGTTTACCAGCAAGGCGTGAGTCTTGTGGTGAAAAGTTTCAATGAAGAGAGGATGAAGGAAAACCTTAAGATATTCGATTGGGAACTATCGGCAGAAGACATGGAAAAGATCAGTGAGATTCCGCAATCTAGAACAAGCTCTGCTGATTTCTTGTTATCACCGACTGGACCTTTCAAAACTGAAGAAGAGTTCTGGGATGAGAAGGATTGAAACATCAATTATAATTGATAAGAGAAGGCTCTTAAAAGAGTAATCTGGTGATAGCTATATAATTTCTAATAAATCCTCACACTTAATTTATATTGATTAATCACTCCCTTTAATAAGTGTAATGCATCAACATCATCATCAACTGCTTATAGCAACACTTTCAACTTCAGAATTAAGTGTAGGAGCAAAAATATGAAAAATCTGTAGGAGCTATTTTAATGTTATTGAATTAGGTAGAGGGCTTATTTACAAATAAATTTACTGATAGTTTCATTTTCGTCATCAACGGATGAAAATAGATAGGAATCAACATCTAAGGGCCAACCTGCGCTAACTTGGGTTTCATTTTTCTCTTCGTTTTTGAAAAAAAAAAATTTTCTATCTCTTTTTTTAATAAAATAAAAAAGTTACTTATCTTTTCTCCTGAACAGGGAGTATTTATTTTTTTAAAGCTAAAGTGTTATGATGAACTCTGGCCCTTTGGGGTTCATTTCTTTTCTTCGTATTGAATAACAAGCTTCAAATAATGAAGTATCAACGCATTTATTATGACAATCAATTTCTTCAGAATTGTGTGAGAAGGATAAAAAGAATCCAATACTTGGATTGTTCTTGAGGACCTGAGGTGCTGATAAAGTACAAGAATGATTCTACATAAACTACGTACATGTTGGCAAATTGGTTTCCCCTGAACTGTGGACATGTCCGTCCCATCTTTCACAAGGATTTAATTAAGAAGATAAAATGAAGCTCAGACCAAGAATAAGAAAGTGCGACTTTTATTATACAGCGACCATTTTACATGAAAGTTGAGAATTACAATTACAAACTAGAGTGATAATTAAAAATTCTAAGCTTGACTAAATCTCATTTAACATTATATTTTGCCATATCACCACCCATACAAATATTTTTTGAACAACTGGGTGACTCAAATCCTAAACCCTTGCGTGCCCACTTGTTAAGATCTGATTTCTTAATCCCGATCTCTAGAGCTAACCCAACATGCATGTAAAAAGTAAGATCTGATTTATAGAACAACTAATTTAACTTCCACAAGGAACAAAAAGAAACACGCTCACCTTTCCACAACAAACAAGCACATCCATCTTTCTCATCAACTTTCATTTCCCAATTTGAATCATATTTCCTCAACAAAGATTTACCACCATCAGTAACATCTTCACCAAAGCCTTCACTGACAAACCCAACTTCTCTCATTTTCTCACACCATTTCTCTCTTCCATCATTCATTTCCATGTCACTCATTATTGCTTTACTTGCTTCTCCTTCAAATACTTTCCTTTCTTCACAGTCTCTTCCTTTGAATGCACAGCTTGTTGACTCCAAAAACCTCCATAAGTACTCAACTTTTCTCGTAAACCCTATCGAGAAATTTCCGCACTGAGTACAGCTACAAGCAATATCGTTTTCGCTTAGAATTATAGCACTTGGTTTTAACTTCGCAAGAAATTGCAAGAATTCGGTTCTTTCATCATTTGGGGTGTTATGGTTCAAGTTGTGGAGTCTGAACTGCGTACAAACAATTAGAGTTTCAGATGGCGAAGTGTTGATCATTTCGGGTGTTAAGATTTGTAAAGGATGAGTATTGAGTTGTTCGATTTCGAGATCAATATTGATTGACTTTGCAAATCTACGAAGTCGAGTTGCGTAATCATCACCGGGTGGACCTACTGAGAATGGGGATACTGTATAAGAATGATCAGAAATCGATGAATTTACTACCGTAATACGGACAACTGGTGTAGGTCCATTAGAACGACGACTCAAAGCTTCCAACAAAGTTGGCCATTGAATCCCATGAGATACACCAATATCAAGTATATGAAGCGTTTTCGACGAAGATTTTGAAGCTTGAGCTAGAACTTGAAGAATTGAAGAATTTGAGATGGTGTTCGCAAACGTGAACCATGGACTTACCTCGTAGAACTTTAGTAACGACCGTTGGAATAAACGAGGCTCCATAGATGCGAATATACTCAAAGCGGGACCCACCGTCGTTGTAGACGAGGAGAGGTGGTGGGTGAGAGCTCGAAGACCGTAGTTAGCTAGACGATGATTTGCATCCCCGGACGACGATGCAAGTTCATGAAGCACATAAAGAAGGTGTTGCACCCTTGTAAGGTTTCCAGCACTAATGGCAACACCACAAGGAAGGAGTAGTTGCTCAGCCCACCTTCCTTCTTTACTGTTATTACAGTTATTATAGTTATTCCCTGCAGATTTGATGGTAGACTTTTTCGTCGGTCCCACGGATCGTCGACGTTGATTATTCACCTCGAGGTTCACATCCGCCGGTTTCCGTTTCTTGGATTGGGATGGTGGAAGTAGATTGGTGGTGGTGGTTGTGGTGGGGGTGGGGGTTGTAGGAGTGGTGGGTGTGGGGTTGATAAGATCAAGGTGAGGATCAATAATTAGATCTTGGTCGTCCCACCATTGGAATTCCTCAGTGATATCACTAACAATAGTGGTGGAATTAGTAATAGTTGTGGTGGTGTAATTAGGATGATCAAAAAATGATGGTAGGAATGGAACTGTATCTTCTAACCAATCTAAGATGTGATCATCATTGTGATCATAAAGACTTGCTGGTTCATCATGTTCTTCATGAATGGTCATCGTGGTGATCATGGAGTATGAAAAAGATTTGAGGCTTGAGTTGAATGAGAAGATTTGGAATGAAGGTTCTTGTTTAAGCTCATTGGTTTATTAAAAAATATTAGAGCCAGATGAGGTTAGCATTAGAGTTTAAGAATAAAGTTTTGTTTTTATGGTGTTAAAATAATAAGATTCATTTGCAAGATTCATTTGCATATGGACCGGATTTGAGTAAGTTGATTCAACTATATGTATGCCTACATCCATTTTGAGAATTGAAATAAGGATCCACATCACGATGGGTGGCCAGTATCCACGCTTGTCCATGTCTGTTTTCGCTCCTCATCATGGCGGAGCAAAAGCTAGAATAATACATCCTGAGATATTTAGGATATCTAGATTGTGCTAGCTGACTTCACTTACCCTCACTGGAACCTCTCACTCTAACCCCATAAAATTCCAAACCGTTGTTGGCTAAGATGAAAAGTAGTTTTAAGGCTTAGTCCTATGGGCTAGATATCTAGCTGCTAGATTGGTCATCCACGTCATCTTGGGCAACCTCCTAAGTCCTATGTGCTAGATATCTAGCTGCTAGTTTGGCCATCTACGTCATCTGTGAGCGCCGAACAGTGCAGCGGAACGGTTTGGCGTTTTGGTTAATTTTTGAGCGCTGAATGGTTCGGCGCTTAAATCTCAGCTGTTAGATTTTTGTGATTTTTGTGAGCGCCGAACGGCTCGGCGTTTTGGTCACTTTTTGAATGCCGCACTATTCAGCGTTTCAATCTCGTTGAATAGTGCGACTGCGAGCAAATGCTAGGAGAGAGAAGTAGCCAGATTGAGTGTTAACTTTTTTCCCACACTTTTTTCATGATTTGCAACACTTTTTGGCCAATCTAGTAGTCCAATATAGCCCATAGGACTTAGCCTTAACCTAATAGAACTTTGAACTCTAATTAAGATGATGCATCTATGGGTATCCGGTTCGGATACCCGGATACAGAGTTGAGTTAATATTAGATGCCCTGCATCGGAAGACATGGGACAGCTATGTTTACGGAAGTGAGGGAATGTATAGGACAATGCACAGCATATTCGTCGGTTGGTATGGTGTATTGTTAAAATTGGAATTAAATATGATTGAAGATTCGTTAAAATACTAATCTTAATTAAATATAGAATCTCAGGTTGTCATCAATTAGTTAAAATACTAGTCTTTTGTTAATTAGTGTTTGTTTTAAGATTGTGCTAGCTGACTTCACTTACCCTCACTGGAACCTCTCACTCTAACCCCATAAAATTCCAAACCGTTGTTGGCTAAGATGAAAAGTAGTTTTAAGGCTTAGTCCTATGGGCTAGATATCTAGCTGCTAGATTGGTCATCCACGTCATCTTGGGCAACCTCCTAAGTCCTATGTGCTAGATATCTAGCTGCTAGTTTGGCCATCTACGTCATCTGTGAGCGCCGAACAGTGCAGCGGAACGGTTTGGCGTTTTGGTTAATTTTTGAGCGCTGAATGGTTCGGCGCTTAAATCTCAGCATTGTTAGATTTTGTGATTTTTGTGAGCGCCGAACGGCTCGGCGTTTGGTCACTTTTTGAATGCCGCACTATTCAGGCGTTTCAATCTCGCCAATAGTGCGACCTAAGCAAATGCTAGGAGAGAGAAGTAGCCAGATTGAGTGTTAACTTTTTTCCCACACTTTTTTTTCATGATTTGCAACACTTTTTGGCCAATCTAGTAGTCCAATATAGCCCATAGGACTTAGCCTTAACCTAATAGAACTTTGAACTCTAATTAAGATGATGCATCTATGGGTATCCGGTTCGGATACCCGGATACAGAGTTGAGTTAATATTAGATGCCCTGCATCGGAAGACATGGGACAGCTATGTTTACGGAAGTGAGGGAATGTATAGGACAATGCACAGCATATTCGTCGGTTGGTATGGTGTATTGTTAAAATTGGAATTAAATATGATTGAAGATTCGTTAAAATACTAATCTTAATTAAATATAGAATCTCAGGTTGTCATCAATTAGTTAAAATACTAGTCTTTTGTTAATTAGTGTTTGTTTTAGAGTCTCAGGTTGTCATCAATTTTAAGATTAGTAAGTCTGATTGGAGGATCTAAAAAACATTGGAGAGGTGTAATGGCGAGTGGGAGAAAGTGATGGGGTTACACTAGTAGTACTATGGACGGTGATGAATGAATTAGGAGAGACTTATATTCAATAATGAGGATCATTATGGAAGATTAATGAAGGTACATGTCTTAATTACTAAACTATAATGTTTGGTCATTATGAATGAGATTGACCAATCTTAATTAAACATCTTAATTAATTTGAACGAATGGTTAAGCACATTGGCATGTAATGTAGTTGACAAGTTGTTTATTGATGGAGAAGTTGAATGTTTAGTGAAGCTAACCATAGGGATTGGTTGTTTCGTACAGCCGTGACATATGAACGATGGATAGAATAAATTTGTATTCTCCGGTCATTGGTACGTAGATAATTTTAAGAGCTTAATGGATTCTAATTCATAAATTCGATTTTGGTCAGGGCATCTGAAATAAAAATTCATGATAGTGAAGATGGAACCCAGTCATATATGCGTGCCTAACATGTCAGGTACAAAAAATGCTTGACTCAAATAGCTTCCGGCGAAATATCAAGTCGGACATCAGAAAAATGATCTACTATCTGACTAGGTCAGGAGTCGGACACAAACAAACAAGGTGCAATATAAAACATGGCATTCGTTAGAGGTCAAAATGTTTGGATCTTGGAGCAAGACCGAAATGTCTGAGATTAATTGCTTTGATCACATCTTGGTTTATTTAAATTTTCCTTTGTCATATATACATACCCCAAGTTTTGAAGTCCCTATAAATTATATGGTATGATGATGCAAGGATCAAGATATTCCAGGAATAATCTCTTTTAGGAATGTCCACACTGTATTTTGCATTATCTTTGTGTTCCCCATTTACATTTATAATCTTCGTAAGTTTATCTACAAAATGGCATCTTGAAACGGATTCTGAGCATGTACTATTGGAAGCTATAAAGTATTAGTTGACCATGTGGGCAATTTAGTCGCTTCTGTGCAGATGTTGTCACCATATAACATAAATTAAAGGTTGGTGGTAATACGTTCTTCGGCATATTTACCTGAATCTTCCGAATGATCCTGGAAAACAGACGGCAGAAATATACCTATATCTTAAGAGATGATCAACGAAATGAGGGAAACGAAAGGATTAACGGATTTAGAAATTGATATATCTAAGACATACGATATGTGCTTAGATGTCACGGTGGTTTCCCCATTCACTGGCGCTTGGGAGCGTAATTTTGATTGTAGATGTAGAAAATCCTACCACTACATCCAACAGATCTATACTAAGAAATAAGCATGCAAAGACATAGAAGAACACAAGGTTTACGTGGTTCGGTATGATTACCTACGTCCACGGGGGTTTAAAGGATGATCTTATTGCTTAATTCAAGGTTACAAGACAAGTGTTTCTCTCTCAATACTCTATGTATGCTCTCTTTCCTCCCTTCTTACTTGAGTTCTACCTCTCTACATGGTCTCTATTTATAGTCACAGGTGATGATACATCCAGTACTACGATGTTAGGCATGGCGTAGCTTCCTTGATGTTCTTCTCGGGTGATCAGTTGACACTTCGGCCGGTGTTTCTATTTGTTCAGATCGAGATACCTAGCCGAGCCGAGTGACGTTCCTTTCTGCTATCCCGTCACTCGATGTCGCTTACTTGGTGGTGATGACCGATCCCGCCCTTTGGGTCCTTGGCCGAGTCTCCTTCGACCGAGCTCTTCTTATCCCTTCACCAACTCTGTCAGCGCATTTATTGCTCTGGTACCCGATGACCATCAAGTCACAACTTTCCACCTTTATGTCGACTTCTCGAGCTGTCTCTGCTCCTCTTTCCTCGCGCTCAGACTTGGTGAGGAGATTCGGTACTTATGGCGTATATTTCCCTTGGTATATTGTGGCCTAGGATTGTTCCACCTGTCCCTGTGGGTTATTTACACCTACATTTATGCCCCTTCTTCCCCTCGTGTGAACGACACGTGGGGAAGAAACCTCCTCGTCTTCCCACGTCCTCGGTCATGCCGGGTTTTGCGCCATGCTGTCCCCCACTCCCTTCAGTTGCTGCAACCGGTTTACCTCCCACGTCGGTTACCACAGGTGAGGTTTATAAGCTCGTTCCCTAAACCTTATTATTCTTTTACACTCTCTCCTTCGCCAATTTTGTTTTCTCATCTCTCTCCATTCATATTTGCCTTCTTTTCCCTGCCATTAGTTATCTTCTCCACAAGTTTCCTTCCTTCCTTCTCCACTATCCGGCGTCTTCTTTGTCTCTGCTACCGCTGCAACTTCCGGTTCCGGCTGTATTTTTCCCCACCTGTCGTTTCTCCTACTAATTTTCATGGCGTCTTCAACTCCTTCGATGACGGAAAGAAGGTGCGTGAGTTATGTGTTTTCTGATGAAGACGGCGTATCACTTGATTCCCTGTTTGTTGTAGAGAGTCCTTCCAAGTATGATTATCGCGCTCTAGATTCTATCTTTCCTGATAACCCTTCTTCGTTTTCTTGTAGGGCTGACAAGAGGGCTGCTAAGGACTTGTCGGATGAGCAATACGTTCAACAGTTGAAAGATGAGTTCGACCTCCATGGGTATGACGTCAGGCTCTTGTCAGGCCAGAAGGGTGTTCTGAGAAAAGATGATGTTTTGAGATTTCCTCATTCGGCCGAGGCGACCATTGTCACCAGGGGCCAGCTAGAGCTCGGGCTGCGTTTCCCTCTGTATGATCCTAGCCGCCCATTCTGGTACGAGGCCCTTTCTAAGATTCGCCCGTGCCGCGCCTTGGCTCAGTGGAATGGCAACACTTTCCGTATCCTTTCCGAGTGGGAGAGGCGTAGCTGAGGCGAGTGTGCTCCTACTACTTGGTCTACTTACGATCCTTCCCAGACGAGTGATTATACTCCTGCCAGTTTTGCTGATAATTATCGGAGCGGAACCACTACCAATGGCGATCTTGCCGGGTTTGCTGCCAGCCCTCATCGCCATAAGACTCTTCCCGAAGGTGTCGAGGCTTCTATTGGATGAGGATCCCGAGGGAAAGAGTTCCAACAAGCATGCCCGTCATACTAATGACACGGCTTGGGATCGGGTTCCATTGGCTATTTATGGTCCTCTTCTGAGCGGCAAATTTCCTCCTCCGGCCGAGTTTTATCCTTTCTGGGTGGTCAATATCGATCGGTTAAGTGTATCTCCCTGTCTTTCTAGCTTAACCGATTGGCTCGGGCGACTCGTGGGGTGATGTTTTAGTTTTGGTGTTTTTCAGACCAAGTCCTAGGGTGTTCCTACTGAGCCTCTCGTTCATCGGAAGAGAGATAGAATTGCAGGAGCCGAGGAGGAGACAGGGAAGGTAACAAATATACTCATTTTTCCTTTTTTTTTTCTTTGACGTACATGTACGTGCCCCTCTTTGTTGCCTTGCATGGTTTTGACATCGGCTCATGCACAGAAGCTGAGGGTTGACAAGGCTGGTGGTGCTTCGGCGAGGGACGGTGAGGATCCCGATGATCGGTTTCCTTTATCACATTTCCTGAGGAAGTCGCCTCAGAAGTCTTCTGATGTTTCGTCTACCCTTGTAGGTGGGAATCCCAAGGGGAGGGGTAAGGAACCCAAGGAGGATGTGCTTGCCCCGGAGGAGACTGTGCCCCGGGAAGTAGCTGATCAAGGGATTGTTCTCGCCGATGGCGTTGTGTATGTTGTGTCTGATGGTGATGATGATGAAGGTCTTTTTGATGAGGAGGATGATACCCTCGGTAATGAAGAGGAGTCGAGACAAGCGGAGAAGTCGGGTGGTAGTGGGAGCCTTGTTCTCAACCGTGATGTAGAGAATGTTGCTGTCGGGAGCAGGCTGCTGGAGACTTTTCCTTCCGTGGTTCCTAATTCAGGTAGCAGTACCTCCTTCACCGTCTCGGGCCCTATGTGAAACTCTCTTGGGGCCCTTATTTCTCCCGATTTTGCCTCTCTGTCTGATGAGAGAAGATCAATGATGTCTCGTTGTATGAAGCTGGTCTGAAAAGTACCTTTGATCTGCTGGTGAGTTGAGTTGTTCGGGTGTCGCTCTCATGTTTTTGGTAAGTGTTGACCATGTTGGTGTTGTTTGTAGGATATCAACCGCTCGTTGTTGAATGCTGCCATCCAACGCAGGGAGGTCGCCGAAAGGGAGGGTCTTCGTCTCTTATTAATACAAGAACGCGAACGATCTCGGAAGTTGGAGAAGGAATTGGCCGAGACCCAAGGTATTTAATTTACTTTCAACTAGTTATGATTGATCTTGTAGTGCCAATATCCTGAGCTTAGTACTCCCTGCCTAGCCGAATCTTCTACTGCGGAGGCCGACGCTGCCGCGAGTTGTCGTTTGTTGAAAAGGGAAGTGAACATAGAAACGGATCACGTTTCGAACTTGCAACAAAGAATAGTTAACAAGGATGCTAAGATCGATCGTTTAGAGACCGATATTGAAGATCTTCAGTCCAGACTACATCGGTACGAGACTTTTGAATATGTCCCCGAGGAAATTGATAATCTTAGGGCGAACTTAGCTCAGTTCCAAGGTATAGCCGATAAAACATTGTTGGCCGACAATTTAGAGAGTCAATGTGGTCGGTTGAGACTTCAGGTTCGAGATTTGCATGCAGATCGACTCCGGATCTTGGGGGAGAGGGATGCTACCGAGAAGTGTAGCCGAGAATCCCTTGAGAAGCTTAGCGAGTCCAAAAAGGTTTCTGAGGAGTTGGAGTGGGTTCGCTCTCAATTATCAGGTTTGCAAATAGCCCACTCCCGGCAGAGGGCCGAATGGAGTGATCACAAGAAGTACTGCCCCACTAATGAGTTTAACGAACAGCGATATCTAGAACTTTCTTCAAAGATGTCTTCTCTCGAGTGTAGCCTGTCTGAGTCTGAAGAAACCATTAGAGTAGTTGCCCCTTTGCTGGAAGGTGGTGTGCCTCGTATTGTGCTTTTCTTGCCGTTGTCTTAGTGTTGTTATTGTGTGACTGACCGTCCTTGTTTTTTTGGCAGCCGAGCAGAAGAAGGCGGCGTCGTTGGAAGAAGAGAATGCCCAGTTGAAAGAGATGGAGGCTCAATTGCTCGATCGGGTGGCCACTGCTGAAGCGGCATCGGTGCAGCTAGCGCAGAATCTTGCTTCCGAAAAGGCAAAGTTTAATGATGAGCTCGTCTCGAAGGTTAAAGCCGGTGTGAAGGCAGTGCTTGATAAGAAGCGGGCCGATGCCGCTGCTAAGAAGGCGGTTCCGGGGCCTGTTCCTTCTAAGGGATGAGCATGTATTTTGCAGCGCTACTTCGCTTTCTTACCCTTTCCTTTGGGTTGTAATTCGCTCGAACACCTTTAATTTCTCGTAAACTTTTAATGGGATGCCGATTTGGTTGTTTTTTTATGTTTGTTACTGTTCTTATTTGACGATGTGTGGTTTATTTTTGCGACCTTGTTGTGTATTCCTGCATGAATAGACAGGTTAATCATAAACGCCATTTCTGTCGAACACACTCAACAAGGAGGATCATTGGGCCCAATGCCATGTCCCGATTGAGGTATCTCATCACCGTCTTTCGAGATCTAGTGGAAGGGCAGTTGGTCTTTCCTAATTTCTATGGGATCGATATCCCAAGAAGTTATCGATTAACTTTCTTGGGAAAGTGATTTCGGCCACTTGCGAGGGGAGCAATGTTGACTGCTCGATTGTGGAGTACTCATGCCTCGACAATCGACCACTGGTTTCCAACCGCCAGGGCCCTTGGACTACCTCCGAGTTCGAATAGTCCGTCTTAGTGTAAGTCGCCCCGGCACTTGCACAATGCCATCGCCCCGGGTTCGAAACGACCATTCGGACGCACTTGTCATATTTCCCAACCCAACGTGGCTTTTCACTAAATAAATGGCAAGATATCATACCTGGTCTTATGGATGATATAGTTTTAGTCGCGTAGCATTCCACGGTCGTGGTTCAGGTGTTCCGTCCGGTTTTAATATCTTGTACGCCCCCTCGCCAACCTTTTCAACAATGGTGTAGGGTCCTCCCCATCGTGGTGCTAGTTTTCCGCCTTTTTATCACGCTCATAACTGGGCAGATGCTTTAGTACCAACTGTCCTGGTTGAAATTCTCTGGGTCGAACCCGTTTGTTGTATTCTCGCTGGATTCTTCGTTGATAATTTTCCATTTTTTGCAAGGCCATTTCTCTTATTTCTTCTAGATCGTCGAGCTTAGCCGTGATGAGATCTGCTGAGATGTTTCGCCTCCACGCTTCGGTTAAAGTGGTGGGTATCATCGCCTGCAGGAAGGATGGCTTCGGTCCCATATGTCAACATGAAAGGCGATAGTCCGGTTGCCTCTCTGCGGGTTGTCCTGTATGCCCACAAAACGTAATAAAGTTCTTCGCACCATTCTTCATATTCCCCATCGAGCTTCTTCTTCATGTTATCGGCGATAGTCTTGTTTGTGATCTCGGCCTGCCCATTGCTTTGGGGATATAGGGGTGTAGACTTGCTCTTTCGGATGTTGTAGGTGTTGAATAGCAGGTCAATGTTTTTGCCTTGTAGATGTTTCCCATTATCAGAGACGATTGCTGCCGGTACTCCTAAGCGACATATGATGTGTTCCCAGATGAATCGGAAAACATCTTTGTCCCGTATGTGTTTCAACGGAGCGGCCTCAACCCACTTAGTGAAGTAGTCGGTGGATACAATTAAGTACTTCCTCTGCCCCGAACCAACGTGCAATGGTCCCACGATATCGATTCCCCATTTAGCAAAAGGCCAAGGGCTGATAACGGAGTTTAATGTCACTGCCGGTGCGTGTATCTTTTTTCCAAATTTTTAGCATTCGTCGAAGATGAGGGCCATATGCCTTGCGTCCTCGTTCATGTACGGCCAGAAGTATCCCATGGTCTTAGCTCGTGCCGCTAGGCTTCGGCCTGAGCCGTGGTTTCCCGCAGCCCCATAGTGCAACTCATTGAGGATCGTATGCCCTTCTTCTTTACTCGAGCATCTTAGTAATGGTCTCGGGTATGATTTTCTATAAAGGATGCCATCTCGAATTTCAGACGCAATGCTTTGATTTTGATTTTGTTGATCTCGGTCGCCCCTTGGGTAACTTTCCCGTTTTGAGGTATTCGTGAATCGGTTTCCTCCAATCATCTGCCTGGTATTGGTGAGTGGTGGTTGCTGCGACGTGTGCACCGATATCCACGGTCTCGGGTACCGAAGGCATTAGGACTCTCAAAACTCTGATGCCTTCGACGCTTGAATCTCGTTAACATGGAAGCAATGTATGCTAGGGCGTCCGAGTGGCGATTGTCCTTTCTACGAGATATGCCTAAACTCGATGATCGGTATCGACCGATGTAGAATTGGACGAGCTCCCGTATTTGCTCAGAGAAGTGGGTCATGTATGGCGTATTGCCCACGATTTGTCGGACAACTAGCTATGAGTCGCTCGTGAGCCGTACTTCTTGGATTCCCATTTCCACTATCAAGCGCAAAGCATGCACTACCGCTTCGTATTCTCAGGACGTTGTTAGTTGCCTTAAACTCAAGCACCAAGGAGTGGACCATCTTTTTCCCTTTTGGCGTCGTGAAGACCAATCCTAAACCCGATCCGTCTTTATTAGATGACCCGTCCACGAAAACCTCCCATCACGTCGGGATGCATGGCTCAAGCAAATCGGATGGGTCCTCTCGGTCTTCCTCCATTCCGGGTATGTCTTCTACCTCGTCTTCGTCGCTGAGGGGGAAGTCGGCAAGAAGTCGGCCACTGCCTGTGCTTTTACCGTTCTCATTTCGTAAAACGATGTCGAATCGCTTTATTTGTGCACTCCAATTGGAGATCCGTCCCGACTGGCTTCATTGTCGAGCAATCGACTCTATGGAAGGACTTTGTAAGCACTCGAATCTTGTGGGTTTGGAAATACGTCCGAAGCTTCGTGTTGCAAACACCGTGCTAATATTAGTTGCTCGATCCTGGTGTAGTTCCTCTCTACTGGATTCATGGTCTTGCTTATGAAATACACCGCTTTTTCTTCCCCTCCTCGTTCTTAACTAGTACGGCGCTGATGGCGTGGCTGGTTGCCCCAAGGTATAGTGTTAGTATGTCCTCGGGATCGGGTCTCTGTAACACCGGTAGGCTCGCGAGATGTTGCTTGATTTTTTGAAATGCTTCTTCACACTCCTCTGTCCATTTAAACTGCTATCCTTTCCGTAATGTCCCAAAGAAATCCTTGCACTTGTCGGACGACCGAGAGATAAATCGCCCTAAGGCCGCCAAGTTCCCATTTAGTCGTTGCACGTCTTTAATCACATACGCGATGGCATTTCCACAATGGCTCGATTTTATCTGGTCGGCCTCAATTCCTTTGTCGGTGATTATGTATCCCAAAACTTGCTCGAGGTGACCCAAAAGGTACACTTGGCCGGATTTACCCTCATCTTGTATCTCCTCATGGTTTGAAATATGCCTCGAGGTCGTCGATGTGATTGTTGGCAACCTTGCTCTTGACCAGCATATCGTCCACATATACCTCAATGGTGTCGTGTATTCTATCCTCGAACATGTCTTCCACCAACCTTTGATAGGTGGCGCCGGCGTTTCTCAACCCGAATGGAATTTTGGTGTAGCAGCACAATCCTCTTGGTGTGAAGAAGGACGTATGTTCTTGATCTTCGGGGGGCCAGAGGTATTTCATTATACCGTGAATACCCGTCCATGAGAGTTATCGCCTTATACCCGACAATGGATTCCACTAGATGATCGATGCTGGGGAGAGGGAAGTTGTCCTTAGGGCATCCTTTGTTCAGGTCACTATAGTCGATGCAGATTCGAACGCCCCCATTCCTTTTGGGGACTATCACCATATTAGATATCCATTGTGGGTATTGGGCCTTTCGAATGATTCCTGCTGCGTACAACTTCTTCAGCTCGGCCTCCACCGCCGGTTGTAACTCTCGCGATTCTTCTCATCTTTATCCCGATAGGTTTGAACTTGGGGTCTATCCGTAGGTGGTGCGAGAAGACCTCCGGTCAATTCCTTCCATGTCGTGCATTTGCCAAGCAAATATATCCATGTTCTCTTTCAGAAGAGTTATCAACTGCTGAGACTGTTCGTTTTTTAAGAGGGATCCTATTCTCACTAATCTTGGCTCCTCCTCGGTGCCCAGATCGACTTGTCGGGTCGGTTCTAGGGCCGAGAAATTCTGTTTCGGTTCGCCGACTGTTATCGGCTCCTGTGATTGCTATAAGGTCTCTTTCTCGTCGGCTTCATAGGTGGCGATGGCTTGTGACATTACCCTTTCCAGCTCCTCTCCTGCTTCTATTTCCTTAGACTTATTCTTTTCTTGACGTTTCCTTGACCGCCTCTCCTCATTCTGCTGGACGTCTATCTGCACGCACTGTCTTGCCGCCTAGGGGTCGCCTAGCACCTCCACCACTCCTCGATATGATGGGAACCGTAATCTTTGGTGATAGGCCGAAGAGACTCCTTTGATTCCCGCAAGTCAGGGCCGACCCAGAATCGCTTCGTATGGTGAGACAATATCGACCACGCAGAAGGTGGTGAGTGTGTCAAGGAATCCCTCTCCGTCCGAGACTCGAAGGGTGACTTCTCCCTTTGGTACGGTCACCGTACCGGTGAAGCCGTAGATTCGATAGGTTGACGGGATCGGGATGTCATCGGACAATTCCATCCTCTTGAAGGTGTCATAGAATAGACTTCGACAGAGCTGCCATCCATTAATATCCTGCGGACGCCCCATTCCTCGATCAAAAGGAGTTATTACTAAGGATCCCCGTGGGCCTGGCCATTCATGGGACATCTTTCGCCGAGAAGGTGATCGGCCGCATCATCCATGGTTCCATGGGTAAGGTCTTGGCCATATTGAAAATTTCTTTGCCCGATCGATCCCTTTTATGAATTCTCGAGGTGATACCAGTTCCCAAGTCATACCCTTGAGTTGCTGAGTGCGATATGGTGTTTCAGGCGAACTAGGTGCCACGATTGATTCTTATCTAGTGCACCGGGACGTCGGGCTGAGCGGGATTAGGTGTCGCCGATGTCTTGACAAAGTGACGTAGATATCCATCTCGGATTAGGTGATGGACGATGTCTTTCACTTCCCTACAATCATTAGTTGAATGGCCTCGAAACTGGTGGTAATGGCAAAACTTTGGGTGGTTCCTTGTCTCGTCGAACTGAATTCCTCTAGTCTTGGGGTATCGGATATCATTCCTCTTCTCGACTTCTTTGAATATCTCTTCTAAAGGTGCATTAAGTGGGGTATACAACCTAGGCTCGTGGCGGGGTTTCTTTCCTTTCTCAAACCAAACCTTTTTGCTCTCCCCATGATGTTGCGCGCTCGGCCTTTTCTCAGATCGCTTCATGGCCTCTCGCGGGGTCGCCTCTACTGTGGCGCTTATTTCTTGTACTCCTCTGTCATGTGCTCCTTCCTGGATTTCCTCTAGGGCGATGTAATGCTCTTGCATTTTCCGGATCTCTCTTAGCGTCTTAGGCTTCTCCGTGTACATTGTTACCCAGATGGGATCTGATTTTCCTAATGAATTCTCAAAGCCGAATATCTGCTGGTCGACTGGTACCTTTCCAATGTCCGTGCACAACTTTCTCCATCTGTCCGTTAGAGAACGCAGCGGTTCCCTGAATCTCCGTGCAAGTGTGAAAAACTTATTGACTCTAGGCCGGGCTATGCTGTTATGCATGTAGGTCTCGAGAAAGGTTTCCACCAGGGCTGCATAGCTTCCAACGGATTCATCGGGCAGGGTGTAGAACCAACTCTTTGCCTCGCCCTCCAAACTTGCCGGGAAAAATTTGCACATGACCACATCATAGCACTTCCATTGCAACAAGGACATTCCATACATTTTGATGTGCTCTCCCGCATCGCCCGTGCCGTCAAACCTAGATGGGAAGACTGGTAACGTGCACTTGGGCGGGAATGGAGTTCGATCTAATTCCTTAGTAAACGGCGTCTTCTGGGCTTCACTGATTACTTCTGCTAGCTTGTCGTCCTCGCTGTTCCTTGGGCGCCTTTTGACCATTTGCTCGAGCCGTTCGATCTTCTGTTTGGTTGTCGCGTCCACACCCTCACTGGTTGCTTCTTCCTCGGTCGAAGAATCTTTGGCTTCCCCATACCCTCCTCTCGGCCGGTTAGGATCGGGTATGTGTTCTCGGCTTGGGGAGGGGGGTGGGGTGTTCCTCGACGAAGTGCGGTTGCTATAGGCGCCTCGGCTCGATGATCCTCTCGGCCCCGTTCTCTTGTTACAGAGCTGGTAGTTTTCATGTTCTAAAGCTAGGTTTCTCCTTTGCAATTCTCTCATTAGGTCTTCTTGTCTTCTTTGGATAGCCAGTATAGCGAGTAACATCGGGTCGGTGCTTTCATGACTAGAGTGGCCATTCACTTGGTGTCCTGTTATATTTGGGGGTGCAGTCGGAGGTCTCGTCGAGAGAACGACAGGGGGAACGATAGGAGCTATGGGATAGGCGGTCGCTGGGGGGATGTCCCGGATGTGGTCGTCCCTTGCCAAGTGTATTCGCCGAAGCCTCTCGCCTTCTAGATCTAGCTGGTGTTCTGTCGGTTGTCTCCCTCGTTCCTCTTGTATCGTCTGCACTTCCTCTTCCTCCTCGGTATCCGATGCAGTTCTTCCGTCTTCCATGTTGTCCTCATTCCCTTGCCCCACCTGGCCTGGGTTAACTCTCAGCATCCCGGGTGGTAGATCATCGTCTCGGCCCAAATCGAACTCCTCGTCGACAGTAGTCATGCCTTTGATCAAAGCCGGAGTCTCGCCCTGGTTGTTTGGCCGATGATCTTCGTGCCGAGAATCCGTGAGTCCTTCTTGCACACTAGATCCCGCCAGTGACTCGGTTCCTCAGGATCCGGCTCGTCCTAGAGGTGCTCGCCATTACCTTTTATATCGTCCTCGTTCCTTGGCTCACCCGCCCGTTCGTACCTACGTCAGCAAAGTAGACAGCACTTACTTCGAACTGCTTTCGAAAAGGTTAAGGATAAAGTACAGCAGTTCAGTGCAGGGTGGAAAAAGTTCTTATTGTACACTTCCATTTATGCTAGCGTGTCTGGCCTCAAGAAATCAAGTTGTTTTGGCCGCAAAGGACAATTTTTGAAAAGCTGTCTTGACACGTCGCTTTCGGTACTTTCCCTATGCATTAATCATTATTTGTCCCAACATTCCTAACGCCAGAAGTCATTAATCATCCGTACGCTAAATCGGAAGATTTCTTTCATGGCGATGATGGACAGTAATAACGATCTTCAGCAGCCGTCGTGCTGTCGGTCGTTCTATACAAGCTGCCGGAAATCTCTGGAGACGGTTGAACCGCAGGATTCCTACAGTTTTCCACTGATGCTGTGAGGCTCTTAGCGTAGGATCAAAGTGAGACTCTAACCGCTCATTATAATCCTGCCAGCCATGGTTTTCGAAAACTAAACTCAATGATTCTGAGCTAGCCTTGCTTCCACCATTATTGTGCTTCGTTTATCTTGCTAAAATGAAGATAAATGTAAAGTGAAGATAAATGTAGCGATATCTCTCTCTAGATCTCGGGGGTGATCTTCTAATTATAGATCTAGCAACCTATGCGTTGCGATTGTTAGAGTCTTTCATTTAGCATCAACTATCCTCACTAGATGTTGATAGAAGCTGTTGAATCTCTCTTTTAACAAGGTTTGAAGCAATAGATCACGGTCAGCGAGATGGGATCTCCTTCTAGATTCTACCAACATCAAAAGATGTTATTTCGGGATCTCTCGGATCTTCCAATAACTCATTGAGGTATCTTAAACAAACAGCCTAGTTTTGACGAAACAGTCTCGACGACTTTGCTTAAGTGAAAAACACGTTTTGCTAGGGAGGCACAGATAATTAACAAGAACATAAAGTGAACTTATATTAACTCGACAACACTTTGCTAAGAAAATGGAGATAACAAGCAAGAACACAAAGTTAGCTTATCTCAACTCGACAAGACTTTGCTAAGAAAACAAAGATATCAGGCCAAAAGAGTTTTCCTCTCAGCATCAACTAGCACTCAAGGTGGCTTAGGAGCTCGGATTTTCCTCTTTTGGTAACCGATTTCAAGGTATCCGAAGATGTTATACGGTCCCCTTAGTCGGCGCCAGAATGTAGATGTAGAAAATCCTACCACTACATCCAACAGATCTATACTAAGAAATAAACATGCAAAGACATAGAAGAACACAAGGTTTACGTGGTTCGGTATGATTACCTACGTCCACGGGGGTTTAAAGGATGATCTTATTGCTTAATTCAAGGTTACAAGACAAGTGTTTCTCTCTCAATCCTCTATGTATGCTCTCTTTCCTCCCTTCTTACTTGAGTCCTACCTCTCTACATGGTCTCTATTTATAGTCACAGGTGGTGATACATCCAGTACTACGATGTTAGGCCTGGCGTAGCTTCCTTGATGTTCTTCTCGGGTGATCAGTTGACACTTCGGCCGATGTCTCTATTTGTTCAGATCGGGATACCTAGCCGAGCCGAGTGACGTTCCTTTCTGCTATCCCGTCACTCGATGTCGCTTACTTGGTGGTGATGACCGATCCCGCCCTTTGGGTCCTTGGCCGAGTCTCCTTTGACCGAGATCTTCTTATCCCTTCACCAACTCTGTCAGCGCATTTATTGCTCTGGTACCCGATGACCATCAAGTCACAACTTTCCACCTTTATGTCGACTTCTCGAGCTGTCTCTGCTCCTCTTTCCTCGCGCTCAGACTTGGTGAGGAGATTCGGTACTTATGGCGTATATTTCCCTTGGTATATTGTGGCCTAGGATTGTTCCACCTGTCCCTGTGGATTATTTACACCTACATTTATGCCCCTTCTTCCCCTCGTGTGAACGACACGTGGGGAAGAAACCGCCTCGTCTTCCCACGTCCTCGGTCATGCCGGGTTTTGCGCCATGCTGTCCCCCACCTCCTTCAGTTGCTGCAACCGGTTTACCTCCCACGTCGGTTACCACAGGTGAGGTTTATAAGCTCGTTCCCTAAACCTTATTATTTAGAGAAATGTAAGTGTCAGAAGCTGGGGTTTGGGGTTCTTGCTTTCACTACCTTAGGTGGATTAGGGAGTGATACGGAGGAGTTCCTGAAGAGGTTGCGAAACTATATGGCTAGTCATGATGAGAACGTTTTTATTGGAGATTTTCTTTTTCATAGGATAGGTGTGGTTCTTAATAAAGGGATTGGAGCACAGCTTGTTGCCAGGCTTCCATCCAATAGTTGTAAACTTCTTATTGTTGATGATGATTAATAAATTTTTTGTTTAAAAAAAAAAAAAAAAAAAAAAAAAAAAGATCGCGTAGAATGAAAGTTCCTTACGGAAATAATGAAAAAAGTTGGATTTTCCGAAAATAGTGCAGTCTTGTTTTCTTAATGCATTTAAACCAGTCGTTGGCAGTTTTAGGAAATAGTTATCCCATTTATTTTTACAATCCTTAAAAGAGGTTTAAGACGGGTTCCCTCAGTCTAAGGGATCTAATTTAAGGTTTAATACTTTTTGGCTCTTATTAACTTGTATCCTAGGATAAATGATAAGAAGCATTTAATACACAAGATTTTATCTTGGATTTGGTATTTGCTTATGGGAATCACAACAATCTCAGGAAATCGAGTCATATTTATCAGTGAAAAAAAAATTCCTGTTTTAACTCACCACTTAACTCACGAATGATGAAATTTTTTTTCGTATATACACTCTAGCTTTTTTGTTGCCTCTCCCTTTACTTTTTCCTTTAATTTTAAGGGTTAAATTAAAATACTCTATAGCCATTCGACGTCTTCCCTCGTTGCTCAAAAAAAAATCAAAAGCATCAAAATCTGACTATTGGGTTTTAGGTTAAATTACTTATGTTAAACTTTGAAGAGAAGAGAGACAAGAAGATGAACTAGAACGTGAACTGTATATTTTTAGTTTTCTTAACTTGTTATACAAAGGGACTCGATACACATATATATATGCACAAACTGACGTGATGCTTTCCTAACTAAACACGGTTTAGCTTTCCTAACTAAACACGTTTCCTAATATACAAACTTTGCCAAATATACAAAGACTGACGTGTTGAGTCACGTTGCGTTAACACCCTCCATAAGCGTAACGGTTATCCCAACCGTAAGCTTGAACCGTAAAAAGAGAAAACTGTCTTTAGAAAGTGGTTTTGTGAATATGTCCGCAATCTGATCTTTAGATGATATAAAACGAACGTCAAGTAGTTTGGAAGCCACTTGATCACGAACAAAGTGATAATCTATTTCAATGTGCTTTGTTCGTGCATGAAATATAGGATTAACAGTAAGATAAGTTGCACCAAGATTGTCACACCATAAAACAGGAGGAGAACAAGTAGATATGCGAAGTTCCGAAATGAGTGACTGGATCCACATAATTTCTGCAGTTGTAATGGCAAGCCCCCGATATTCGACTTCATCTTAGAACGAGATACCGTTTTGTTTACGAGCACTCCAGGAGACAATATTGCCACCCAAATAAACACAATATCCACTAGTAGAACGACGATCATCGAGAGAACCCATTGTCGAATCGGTATAAGCACTTGAAGGATAGTCAGAAAGAAGGTGAAGGTCAAGAAGTATACCAAAGGTAGAAGTATGCTTGAGATAACGAAGTATGTGCTTAACTAGATTCCGATTGAAACTCCGTAGGGGTATGCATAAACCGACAAACTTTATTGACAGATATGCAAGATCCAGGCCGAGTAAATGTCAAATATTGCAAAGCGCCAACAATACTACGGTATTCGAGCATCGATCAATAAAGTGCTACGATCGAAGAAATGTCTCCGTAAGTACTAAGTGGAGTATGAATTGGTTTGACTCCATCCATTTTCGCTCGAATAAGAAGATCATGAGCATAACGTTGTTGAGAAAGAAATAATCCCGAAGAAGTACGAATTGCCTCAATGCCAAGAAAATAAGACAGGAACCAAGATCTTTAATTGCAAACTCTTGTTGTAAACGGGTGAGAACAGAGAATGGATACCCGTAGTATCGGAGCCAGTAACTATAATATCATCCACGTAGACCAACAAATAAATAGTACCATAAGTGCCATTGTAGATGAACAGAGACGAGTCACATTTCGACGTAACAAAGACAATTTGTAGTAAAAAGGTACTAAGTCTGTGGTACCACGCACGAGGAGCTTGTTTGAGTCCATAGAGAGAACGATGTAACTTGCAAACATGTGTAGGAAACCGAGAATCCACATAGCCTGGTGGTTGTTTCATATACACCTCTTCTTGAAGTTCGCCATGCAAGAAAGCATTCTGTACATCAAGTTGATGAATAGGCCAATTGGAAGATAAAGCCAAAGTAAGAATAATACGTATAGTACACGGTTTAACAACCGGACTAAACGTCTCAGAGTAATCAATTCCTTCTTGTTGATTGTAACCTTTTGCAACCAAGCGAGATTTGCGACGTGCAATTGTACCATCGAGGATTACGTTTGATACGAATTACCCATTTACATCCAATAACATTCATAGAAGGATCATATGGAACTAATGACCACGTACCATTTCTAATCAATGCATTGATCTCGTCATCGGATGATGTACGCCATCGGGGATCTTTATGAGCCTGGGAAATACAAGTAGGCTCAAGAATTGAATCACATACCAGAGCATATTTGGAGTTTGGTTTGAAAATGCCATCTCTAGCCCGAGTCACCATTGGGTGTGTAGAAAGAGCAGGTGTTGCGCAGGGTCCGGGAAATCCATAGTTGGAGCTGAAGTAGACGCGGTAGGTGGAGCTGAAGTAGACACGGGAGTGAGTGCCGGTGTCAGTTGCAGAGCATCTTGGCGAGACGTGGTTGGGACCAAGTAGATGTGGAGACAGACATTGAAACTCAGGCGATCCGACGCCGTGGCATTCTTAGTATGTCATTAGCGAAGCGGTGTTGTCGGTTGCTCACAGGAAGAAGATCCAGCAGTGCGAATTATTCTGGCAGTATCATTATCGAGAGACATGGTAGAAATTGGACGGTCTGTCCGATCATTGAGACGAGTATGTAATACCGGTGGTAAAGATAAATTCAGGGAAGGAGAAGTGGGTACCTGTGAAGAGGTCAATGCCGGAGAAGGTGATGATGCAGACGCAAAGGGGAAAATGGTCTCATCAAAAACAACATGACGACTAACATATATCCGTCCTGTAGGAATGTGAAGACATTTATAACCTTTTTGAGATGGACTATACCCAATAAAAACATAAGGAGAAGAAACAGGTTCCATTTTGTGAGACCTATATGGTCGCAGGTGCGGATAACACAAACAACCAAACACACGAAGAAGAGTGTAATCTGGTGAGACACCAAAAAAAGCTTCATACGGAGAAGAATTATGGATAGAAGTGGAAGGAACACGGTTCATTAAATAACAAGCGATATAAAAAGAATCATACCAATACGAGGATGATACGAAGCCATGTTTAGAATCGTAAGACCAGTTTCACGAATATGACGATGACGACGTTCGACTAAACCATTTTGTTCAGAAGTATGTGGACATGAAAATCTATGAAAAATACTAAGTTGCTGAAGATGCGGAGTAAGTTTGCGATACTCAAGTGCATTATCAGATTGGAAAATCTTAATTTTCCGATTAAAAAGATTTTCAACATGCTTTTGAAACAAAAAGAATATAAAAAAGACATCAGATTTTTGAGACATAGGAAACATCCAAGTAAAACGACTAAACGCATCAATAAATATAATATAATATCTCGCATCCTTCATTAGATAAAACATGAGAAGGTCCCCAAACATCGGAGACGATTAAATCTAATGGATTCAAATAAATAGTTTTACTAGGATTGAAAGGTAATTTATGACTCCTATGTTCATGACAAGAGGAACAAAACTTAATAGTTTGACTAGAAACCTAAGTGAAAACTGAGAGACAACTTTCTTAACCATACGCATCATTGGATGACCCAATCTAGAGTGCCAATCTTTTAAGGTAGCACGTTCTCCTATGCAAGCTTTAGGCGACGTAAACGAAGTATCAAGATGATAGAGACCACCCCTCCTACTGCCGCGAAGAAGAAACTTCCCGGTACATCGATCCTTCACAAGACAAAAAGTTGGATGAAATTCAAATAAAACATTATTGTCAGTAGTAAAACGAGATACTGACAAGAGATTATGAGATATTTGAGGTGTATAGAGAACATTACGAAGTTGCAACTTACGACTGGGAGTTCCCAAAATAGAAGAACCAACATTAGAAATTGGAATAGAAGAGCCATTACCCATCTGAATTTGATCAGGACCAGTATACTCGGTTGAAAACTGAAGACGAGAAAGATCATTTGTTATATGATCCGTAGCACCACTATCAAGAGTCCAAGGAGGAGTTGGCAATAAATCAGTTTGAGCACTGTAAGCACGAGGAGCGGAAGCCGGTGGTTGATGTCGAGGAGGACGAAAGCTGCGATCGAAGCGGTTCCAGCAGTCTGGGGCTTCATGGTTCTCACGACCACAAAGTTGTGAGGTAGCTTTGAATGACCAAGCAAAGATACGAGGATGTACTAGGTGCAGCAGCCCGTTGTTGAGAACGATTAGCAGGGAAACGAGACATACTAGGTGCAGCAGCATACGAGGATGAACTAGTGGCAGATGGATTGGTTGGTGCAGATCGATTGGCAGATGTACTAGGTGCGATGACATACGAGCGGAATCATGTCGGCAAAGCGGCAATGTTGGCAACAGGATGCGATCGGTGCCTTAGCACGATGTTCAACTCGCAGCTCGAAAGTAAGAAGGAACGTAAGGAAGTCTTCCACAGTAAGAGAGCCCATTGTTGTGGTTAAAGATGTGACAATGGCATCATATGAACTGTCTAGGCCAGCGAGAAGACAATGTCGAAATTCCTTGTCGGTGACTATGGTATTGGCAGCAGCGAGACTATCCACCAAATCTCGAGCAGAATTGATGTAATCCCGCATGGTTTTTGATCCTTTCTTAAGAGCACGTAGCTCACAATGAAGATGGTGAATTTGAGCATCGATTTAGATGCATATTGAGCTTCAAGGGAGTCCTGTTGCTTTGGAAGTTGTAAGGCGATGAACGTGACGAAAACAAAGAGTGTAAGGGATGAGAATAACCAACTTACTAGGATTTTGTCTTGTTTTGTCCAAGAAAGAAAAGCCGGTGAAGGAGCAGCACCGTCAACAGGAGAAGCTGGGCAGGGTTTCGTACCAGTAACATGTCCATCAAGTTCGTAACCCTGAAGATATGGCAAAAATTGAGCACGCCACAAGGAATAGTTGAAACTATTGGGGTTTAGGTTAAATTACTTATGTTAAACTTTGAAGAGAAGAGAGACAAGAAGATGAACTAGAACGAACTGTATATTTTTAGTTTTCTTAACTTTTTATACAAAGGGACTCGATACACATATATATATATATATGCACAAACTTACGTGAAGCTTTCCTAACTAAACACGGTTTAGCTTTCCTAACTAAACACGTTTCCTAATATACAAACTTTGCCAAATATACAAAGACTGACGTGTTGAGTCACGTTGCGTTAACCGTTCAAGTTCACGATTAATAGTGGGGCCTCATAAAAATGCTTCATAAAAAGAATCAAGATCAAAAATTTGATTTGTATCTTCACGGTACATAGGCCTTTACTTTAATGATAAAATTCCAAAATTGTTAAGCAAATATCATTACTAGATGTAGAGAACTCTACTTAGAAGGAAATAAAATTAAAAATGAAAAAGGAAAAGTAAAAAATTAATGAAAGCCAAAAGAGTTAGGGTTTTAAGATCTTGAAACTAAATATTTACCGTTCCTTGGATACTAACCAAATTAGTGTTAATACTAATGATTAGTTATTTATAATTCTGATTGGTGATAAATGATTAGTGATTAGTGATTAAGATAATTTAGTTATAAATTTGTGTAGATGAAAATTTTTGAGGAAGAACAAAAAAGTTACTCCCTCTGTCCGTTTTTATCTGTCCTAATTTCTACTTTGGTATGTCCATTTTTATCTGTCCGCTCTGTTTATAGACATACTTTTCCCTTAAACTATCAAATATCCCTTTATTTTTATAATCATAAAATTATTTTTAATATCCAAATCTTAAATAATATCACCATATTTATGGAAAAAAACTTACTCAATATCTTTGTATTAATTGTCATTCCTTTTTTTAAATAAAAACATTTATGAATAATTATAAAATTCCTAATAAACTTCTACTTATTTAAACACTAATAATTAGTTTTGGTAATAATATAACATTAAATAGACTAGTCAAGGGCTAGTCATGACAATTTATAGGATTTCCTTAATATCTTGACTTAGTCAAAGCGGACTCTTAATTTTGGACGGAGGGAGAAGGAGTAGTTTTTTTTTTTTTGGAGAAGGAGAAGGAGAAAATGAGAAAAAAGCTTGTATTTTGATTCAATGGATGAGGAGGGTCAATCATTATCTAAAAAACCTAGAAAAATACACATCAATTACAACAATGATCCGGAAATGGCTGATTTCTTAGATTATGAGAATGATTTTACACAAACTCAAACTCAATCTCAAGCACAAACTCAAACTCAAGATGATGATTTTTATGAGCCAAATCCAGATGATGAATACATATATGAGGAACCCAATGCTTCTAATACACATGTACACTTCTATAATCTCACTTTTGTAGCTTAAATTCATCAAAAGTTTTTATTTTTTCACCATGGTTCGGCGAGCCCGGAATATGTTCTACTTAAATTTATCAGCCGAACCCACCTGGTTATTGAAAAATGATGAACAGTTCGGCTAGCTGAAAGTGTTATGGTTAGCTGCCGAACCTTCATTTTGTTACTTCTCGCCTATTTGCTAGATACTAGTTCGGCTTGTTTTAAAATTGTCATAATGAGCCGAACCTACTCCTGAGAGTTTTGGAAGAATAAATGTTACAGGTTCGGCTTATTTGGTGAATATCGCAATCGCCGAACATTTTGGAAATACATGGTTCGGCTGTTTACATAATTAAAATACAAGCTGAACATTATCATTTATATTCCTGAGAATTGTTGGGGTTAGAATTTGTACCGGTTCGGCACATATTGCATCGTATAAGCCAAACCTTATAAATGTGCTTGGTACGGCACATATTTAGATTATCGTAATAGCCGAACCTACCCATTAATTTTTCATTGTAGTATCTTACCTTGTGGTATTCTTTGTAGATCGTTCTTGATGGACCTGTACCGATGGAAAATCAACTGATCCCGTAGACATAATTCACGAAGATACTAATTGGTAGGCTTAGTAACCTACAATAAAATACTGCAAGTGCACAGTGTCTAACTAGTAGAACAATGGCAAGTACAGGTCGTTCCCACGAGGAGTGTGAAATACTCTACCAACTAATACCAAAAAATAAGCAATCACAATATGATGTTTTTGAGAGTTTTCAGAAATTCAGACAAAATGAAATAATAAATAATTCTTAACAATAAGCAAGATGAGAATGGGTTATTAGGGTGTTCGGTTTCCACCAATAAACTATGCAAACTCTACTAATATTTAGAAGTATATTCCATGCTTTTTCAAATACTGTTTCTCCGCTATAGTTTCCTTCGCTTTATGGGTATTGGTTTTAAAGCATTACCTATCAATCCTAAAGCATATCACGTCAAGGGAATTAACCAAACCACGAAATATCAATTGAAAAGAATAAATAATCAGGAAAATCACATGAACAATTGAATACCAAGCTATATGAAGAAAAACTATTAATCAATCAACTCATTATTAAGCATATAAATATAGTGTTCTCATAATAAAATTGGCTTCTCCCTAAACCCTAACATGATTCTAGCTAGCCATGGATTCCTCAAAAGCCATAAAAGATTAAAATCAAAACAAAACTAACTAGGCAAAAATGAAAATGACAGAAATAATCTTCAAACCCTAATCCCTGTTTACGGATGTGTGTCGTCTCTCCCCCCAAACTGAACTCCAGCCGACCTCCCGAATAAGACATGAAGATCTTGTCTTTATTTTTCTTTTTTAATGCTTAATTCCTATTGGTCTTGTAATGTCATCAGAGGACCTAATTAATTTCTTAATTATTCCTTTCAAATCTCGGTCACTGCATAGCTTCGAATTCAGTCAATATAACTAGTCTGTATCCGTCTGTTGCCCAACAACACTTTCAACTATTCCTTGACCGGTTAATCACCTGGCCTCCAATAATCTGTCACAGCACTTCCATGGACCATAACTTCCATTTGTACACCGGATGGAACCCATTTCTTGACTCTCTGTGTTGTCAGCCCTAACCAACACCACCAATAACCATCGTTCATCTGTCTAGGCACTCATTACAGTCACCAGCTCGAGCTCAAAACCAAAACAAACCAGCAGCCATTCACGTCTACGACCATGCACTGTAATCCAACACCACCAGTTTCCACTCTGTCCGGCTAAGTCTCAGCCACAGCTCCTTATAAAGTTCAGACTCCAACTACCAAGATTTGGGTGAGACATCTGCACCATCCTCTAGTTTCCATCTCCCTGACCAACTGAATCTCATCACTAATCTCTGCCATTGTAGAAAACGCCACTTTTTATGCTGTTCTACTAACAGAACATGGTTCAGCTTAAATTCAATATTATATAACAAGCCGAACCAACAATGTAACTCCTAAGTGTGACTAGGTTCGGCGTATATTTGATATACTATTTCAAGCCGAACTGTTCATATACACTTTCAGACTGAAATTTTGATGAACAGTTCGGCAAAAAACACAACTACGTTATGCGCCAAACCCTAGCTAAGTTTTTTGGAATTTACCCTATTGAATCGTTTAAAAACATCAAATAAGAGATTGGGTTTGTAAAATTTACTTTCTTATCCTCATTTCAGGAGTTGGTGCTTCGATTGGTTGATTTTGTGGTTCAATTTCAGGTTCAATTGGTTCTTCTTCTTCTTTAATTGAGGGATATGAAGATGATTTTGAATGCCTACCAGTTTCCTTTTCCTTTGTACGACCAATTATATAGTCGAGTTTAATTGATGATCAAATTTTCGTGAATCGACGATTTATCACGAAGGGTTCGGCTAGAGTGGAGAAGATGAAGAAATGATATTGATTTTCTTAAAACTGATTTTAGGTTTTTATATTAAGGGTAAGGGTATATTAGTAATTAAAACGGTTGAAGGTATAAGTAATTGAACTACCCAAGGGATACCCCTTATAAAGACACCCTAGATGGATTATTAGTTTGTATGCCCTGAAAGTTTTACATATGCCCTAAAAGAGGGTTCTTTATAAGGGGTGTCTAAAGGTAGTGCAAACTTATAGGTGAGCCCAGATGTTGGCCCAAAGCCCATAAAAACCTCAAACATTCTTCACTAACAATTGACCTGATCCAGTGATCCTCAGTGTCCATTTTCATCCCTTCAACCTCCTCATCTTCATCCTCTCCACTCCTTAACCCCTCTGTTCTTCATCTCCAAAACCCTAAATCAAACAAGGTCAGTATCTCTTTTACTCTACAAACCCTTATCCTCAAAACCCCCCTTTTTTACTACTGTTTTGAGCTTCTAATTTTCCTTTTTTGCCTTTTACAGATGAAGATGTTTATACAGACAGGCACTAGAGGAATTTCCACTTACCATTACAAGATGAACATGGCAGTAACATTGACTAGTACTCATCATTCAACTCTCTGTATACCATCCCTGTTAAAACAGAGTCAATTTCTAGGAGGATTTAACGTTTCTTCTTCATTTCGTTCTTTATCTTCTTCTGCTGCGAGATCGAAACCAGTTGTTTCTGCATTAGAGATTGGTGGAGTGACTATTGATAAGGATGGTAAGTAAAACCCATATCTCAAAATTGCAAATTTATGGGGATTTTTGAATGAAATCGTTAGTATGGAAAATGCACTGTAGGTGTTTGTTGAAATGCCTGAAATGAATTGAATTATGGTTTTGTTGTATGGTAGATGTGGTAAAGGATGATCCGACAAACAATGTTCCGGATACGATATATACGAAACTTGGTTTGCAACTACACAAGAGGGATAAACACCCACTTGGGATCTTGAAGAATGCAATTCATAGTTATTTTGACTCTAATTACTCAGGGAAGTTTGTTAAATTTGACGATCTATGCCCAATAGTTTCTGCCAAAGAGGTACCGCGTTGTTTTTATTTGTTCTTACACTTCTATTGATGCTGTACTTCTACTATGAATTGACTTGCAATTTGGTATGCAGTAAGATGGTTCTGGTCTCCACCGTAGTAAGATTGTGATATATGGCATGAGTGAGACTTGTTGTGGACATTAAATGATTAGCTTTTGGTTTTACACTTTTACTGCTAACTGGATTTTTTCGTCCCAAGGCAAAAGTTTAGGAATAGCTATACTCGGAGGTCATAAAACAGAAGTTTGATTTGTAGCATCCTCTTGGCGATGTTAAATACTATGTTCATTTTTATGACTCAAGCTGCTTGTCTTGCAGAACTTTGATGACGTGTTAGTTCCTGCTGATCATGTAAGCAGGAGTTACAATGATACATACTATATTGATGCTCAAACTGTCTTGAGATGTCATACAAGTGCTCACCAGGCAGAGCTGTTGAGGAACGGTCACACTCATTTCCTTGTAACTGGAGATGTTTACCGCAGGGATTCTATTGACTCGACTCATTACCCTGTTTTCCATCAGGTCCTTATTTATTTCTTAATTTGAACTGCTCCTTGCATCATTTAATAGTTTGTCCAAGTTTAATTTGGTTTTACGTTTTTTTACCTGTTGAGTTAGTATCTCGACTGTGCAGATGGAAGGGGTTCGCGTTTTCTCTCCTGATGAGTGGGAAGCATCTGGCAAAGATGGCACGACTTATGCAGCTGAGGACCTCAAAAAGTGCCTCGAGGGTTTGGCACGCCATTTATTTGGTAAACCTGGACTATAACCTTATCTAGTTCTTCTTCCAAACCTAACAATAAATGCCCTGTTCTGAATTCTAGAGTAGTAACTATAGCGTGATAGGTTTCATGAATCACCCTGGCTCTGTTAAATCTTACAGGTGCAGTAGAAATGCGCTGGGTTGATACTTACTTTCCATTTACAGAGCCATCATTTGAACTCGAGATATTTTTTCAGGTTTGTTGCTGAACCTATCATATACGTTTCGTAATATAAGCACCTAATCAAATGCATTTACACATTCTTAAAAGTTAAACCTATTTAAATGGAGAATGCTATAGTTTCATGTAATGGATTCCTTGTGATCATTAGCAAGCATGGTCGAGCAGCTTTATTTCCTGTTTATCATTTTCCTTTATTGTCGTGTAACCATTTAAGCCATATGTAAGAGACTTGAAGAAAAAAAAAGAAAGAAAGAAGAAGCAAGAGGTAGGAAGTTTTCCAAATGTCAATTAATTAGGTTGTATATCTGTTCTCCCGGGGTTGCACGGAAACGAAAATGAGTGTCCGATACGGAGACGTTTCCGTGTGTCCAATACGGCAATTCCAAAAACTAATGATATGTGGAAACAGCTGTATACATAAAAAAAATACTGCTAATTTTCTAGGATATACACAAATGTGAACCATGGCACAACTCAAATGCTAATCAAAATTCATTTGCATCACATATTTGAAACTTTAACATTCAAAACATTACTTATAGTAGTTAGATCTTTGATTATATAATTATATTGATTATATTGGTTAATTTTTACTAAAATTTCCAACATTTTACCAAGTCTGAAATATATATATTTTTACTTATTATTTGGCGTTGCGATGGTGTATATGTGTCCATTTCCGTTTCCATACATCTGGTAACGCCATACGGCAACTTGTTTGAAGTTTCCGCGCAACCAAGGTTCTTCCTTGAGTGAAAGGGTAACCAAAAACTGAGTAGGAAAGAGGCAGTTCTTTTCAGGCGTTCCATCAAACACCTGTTTCAGGCTGTTTTGGAGAATAGTAGGCTTAGTGTGTTCAAAATGTTTTTGAGAACGGAGCAACATTTGTATTCGGATTTTCTTTTCTTTTTGCTGGGTCACATTTTTTGAGTAATCTGCTTGGCAATGACTAGATTATTTGTGCTTATCTTTTTCTTTTAGTTAATCAAACTCATTTGTGTGTTGCATTGTAAATTGTATATGCCGTTTCTCTTCCATCTTTTCTTCAATGAGTTCAATTCCATATGCCATTTCTCTTCCATCATTTCCGGTTTCTCAGTTTGTACCTGTCTAATGGATACTTGATTCATTATGATCCATGTTGAGTGCATATACTTGATTAAACCTATTAGCATTCATCAAAGCTCTGTCCATTTTCTTTATCAGGAGAAATGGTTGGAGGTTTTGGGTTGCGGGGTGACTGAGCAGGAGATTTTAAGAAGAAGTGGTAACGTGGATAAGGTTGCATGGGCCTTTGGACTGGGGCTCGAAAGACTTGCAATGGTTCTATTTGAGATACCTGACATAAGGCTGTTCTGGACTTCTGACGAGCGGTTCACGTCACAGGTATTACGTACTAAATTTGAAGATATTAGCAACTATATTTTTCCACTCGGTCTCACATATGTTTGCCATTTTGTGTGACTTCAGCAGTTATTTTTATTTAACACTCTAATTTGAGATGTTCTAAAGCTACTTCTATGCAACTTATGTGCAGTTCTCAAAAGGGCAGCTTGGAGTCAAGTTCAAGCCTTTTTCAAAGGTAGGGTCCATGACCATCATCACACTTCAGCTACGGATTGATAAGATTTTTCCATGGATGATTCATACGTACAGTCTCGCCTAAGGCTGGAAAGCTGAATTTTGCGTTATAGGACGATAGTTTAAGTTTATCTTGAGCTAGAATCTTGAAGTACGATTGAACTCTAATGGAGACTTGTTTCTTGCTTTATGATTCATACGTTCAGTCCCGCCTAAGGCTGGAAAGCTGAATTCTGCGTTATGGGACGATAGTTTAGTTTATCTTGAGCTAGAATCTTGAAGTACGATTGAACTCTAATGGATACTTGTTTCTTGCTTTATGATTTACTGAGAAAGTTTGACAGTCGTGCTATAAAAAAAGGGACCAATGAATTGAGAGAAGATTAGACTAGGTAGTGTCATGTTGGTGTTACAAGCTTTATATTGATTCACATGTAAACACAGTAAAGTTCCTGTGCACAGATTAGTAAGTACTCAAAGAGACCTAAAATAGTTTATACATTCTGAACTTTGTTTGATTCTTTTTATGCAGTTTCCTCCTTGCTATAAAGATATGAGTTTCTGGATCAGTGATTCATTCACCGAAAACAATTTATGTGAAATCGTGAGAGCAGTTGCAGGGGATCTTGCAGAGGAGGTAATGTCTTTGTGTATTAACAACATTATAATAGCGAATTGATGAACTGTGGATACTGGATAGTAACATGAATACATAAATTCTATTTTAGAAGTAAATTTGTAGTTTGTAACTAACACTGTGAATTGTGTAACTCGTGATAGGTTCAATTGATTGATAATTTCACAAACAAGAAAGGGATGACAAGTCACTGTTATAGAATCGCATATAGATCCATGGAGCGTTCTCTGACAGACGAGGAAATAAATCAATTGCAGGTAAAGATTGATATAAATTTACGAATTGCTTCATATTAGTCCTAAGACAATCCCTTTCGTATGCTTGCTTCTATACTGTTCATTTGAAATCTTACCTCTGCATTCTGGCGCAGTTCAATGTCAGAGAAGAAGTTCAGAGCAAATTGAAGGTCGTTCTGAGATGAGATTTTTTCCGTAAAAGAAAAACGCAACTCCATTTTTCTTCTCTTTTATGGCTATGTAAAAGTACACCCATTAACATGCCATTAATTTGAGGTAACGAGTTCATAAAAAAAATTCGAAAGTTGAGATTATTCTCTTTCTTTTTTCATTCTTTTTTCAGTATAACATTTTTGTATTTGCACAGGTGTTTCAAGTTTGTCTCTCATGTAGATTTCAAGTCTGTTACCGTATCTGAGATATCTTTATAGAACTCATGTAACTCAAATAATTAAATTCCATGTACTTCTAAGTTTCCGGCACAAAAAACACGTTTTTGAAATATGGTGGAACTTAAAACGTAATCAAATATTAATATTTATAATCTGAATTAAACGACGATGGATGATATTTTATTTTTATTTTTTTTTTGATGGTGGGGTCACTAGGGTGGATGATTTTCAATCTGTACCCAATCAACCATCTCCATCCAATCATCAATAATTGGGTTGGACCTAATCACCTAATCCATGCCCCAGCAATATTTCCCCATCACAGGACAGATAGGTACACTTTCCAAAATTTTTTTTTTTTTTTTTTTTTTTTAAATTTTATCCTACCAAATAGTATGTTTTTGTGTGGCAAAGAAGAATTTCAGATCTAACCCATTTTGGGATACCAACAACAAAATAGTTCTGGCCACCGGATCTCTGGTGTACTCGGTATCCTTAGTCCTTACCCATATAGTATACTTCAAATTTGTGCACAGGGTGTTATCAAATTTCCACGCAACATTTCAATCTCATTTTGATTAAATTTTTGGGAGTCATGTAACAAGGGACTATATTTTTAGGAGAATTAAACGAGCTACGTGGGAACTGCTAACACCATAACATCTAACAATCAACATTTATTAACCACATCTTAATAATCAATATATGTTGTTGTCTTTGGCTTTTGTTGGTGTAATTCATCACAAACAATGACTATTCCTCCTGTCCAAGTGCTGCTCTTCATTTTCTTATTCTTCTGTGTATTATTTTCTTTGAATTATTCCGAAGCAGTGGTCTCAAGTGGTAAGTTGGTAACTTATCTTCCTGGATTACCAGTTCAACCTCTTCCTTTCCATCTAGAAACTGGGTCTGTATTCTCTCTTCAATTCTTGTATCTAGTTCCATCTTTTAACGTAATTGTGATGTATAATCGAAGATGGTGACCGATATGATGCAGGTATATAGGTGTTGGTGGTAGTAATAACGAATCATCCGCACACGGCGACAGTGATGAAGGTGCTAATCAATTGTTTTACTACTTTTTCAAGTCGGAGAGAAATCCTAAAGAAGATCCTCTTGTTTTATGGCTCACCGGTGGTCCTCGTTGCTCCGGGTTGAGTCCTTTAGTTTTCAACAGAGGTCCTATACAGATTGATAAAGTAGCGGAATATAAGAATGGTAGCAGCTTACCTATATTCAAATTGAATCCGTATTCATGGACAAAGGTACGGCTTCTACGATTTCGCTGTAATTTATCCCATACTTTTTTTTTTCTCTTGATTGATAATTTTTTTTTTTAACACTGATGAGTTTCGAACTCATGTCATTAGTATTATCATCCAGTGACTTTACCACCTAATAATTTGATTAAATATTATTGTTTTTCAGATTGCCAACATGATCTTCTTGGATGAGCCTGTGGGCACTGGATTCTCATATTATTCAAAGTCCTCACATGATCAATCAAAAATGGGTGACATTCTATCGGCTAGAAATACTTATGAATTTCTTGTAAAGGTGGGAATTCATACTTTTTAATACCTGGCAAGTAACTTTCCGGAAAAATAAGTTAATAAATTTCATGACTTGACTTGCAGTGGTTGATTGAAAATCCAGAATTCCAGTCTAACCCAGTTTACATTTCTGGTGATTCATATTCTGGCATTATAATACCAATCATTGTGCAAGATTTGATTAGAGGTAATAATTTTTTTTTTTTTTACTATACAGTATGGTTAGAAATTTTTTGTGGTAATCTATGAAGCACCATATTGATACGAGGATACTCTAACACATTTTCATATGGAACTGTAACATTGCAGATATTGAAGTCGGAAAGTACCCGTTTCTCAATTTTAAGGTTCGTCAGATATTGACCTCGGACCATAGTTAGTACCATTTGCTTTATGTACAAATTTTTGTCAGAGAGTACAATCTAGCTTGTCGGTAAAATGCTCTTCACTTATAGATATTTTTTGAGTTAATGGTGTTCCCTTAATCAGGGTTATTCGTTGGGAAATCCGGTCACCTATCGCCGACTAGAAGAAAATTCATTTATACCATTTGCCCATAACTTGGGTTTTGTATCTTATGAACTCTACCAGGTGATGCATTTAGTCAATAACCTTCTTCTTCTTTTTTTTTTTTTTTTCAAAATAACCTTTTGATTATAATTAGTTTATATACTCTCTTGCAAACAGTCAATGAGGGTAAACTGCAGAGGAAATTTTCTTAATTTTGATATCTCAAATGTGAATTGTTCCAACGATCGCCGAGAATTTGAAGAGGTGAGTCAAAGTACATTTTGTGCTATTCAGACAACCCTTTCTGCAAACAATTCAGACAAATAAACTTTCTGCAAACAGTTATCTAACTTACTACTTAAATGTTTTTGGAAATGTTTATCATTTTATATGCTAACATGATCTTAGGACATTATTATGATTTCCCTTCATTTTTTGTAGTTGGTCTCAGGAATAAACCGAAATCAAGTTACAGAACCCCTCTGTCATAATGCACTTACTACTTCCTCAAACTCCAAAGTGATGGTGAAAAATAGAGGTCGAAGGTCCCTTGTTACGATCGGAGAAGGTTTACATGCTTCTGATGCTAGTTGTCCCCGGGTAACGTCTCCTTTTTTTTTTTTTTTGCCCCCTTGCTCTGATAACCTGCGTAAATCAATCATCCGTCTTCTGATTTTTACCTATATGCATAATATCATAAACATTGTAGATGTATACTTATGTACTATTGGAGCATTGGGCTAACGATGATCGGGTTCGAAAAGCACTCCATGTTAAAGAGGTACGTAAAATTTGGTTCTTATGGTACCAAAAATCTATCGTTCTTGTAGTTGTAGGAAATCCTACAACCACATCCCAATATATCTAAACAAGACTCTAAGTGATCATAATAGAACTCTTTATTGATTATTAAGATTCAAATCAGTTACAAGATATTACAATGACTTAACTTGCTCTTCAAATAAACTCTCTCTCTTAATTTCTTGTCTAACACTACCTAAAAGATCTCTCCCTGGTGTGATAACTCTTTCCCCTTATATAGGGTTCTACATAGTGGATGACAGCTAAGAGATCCACTATTTTCGGAATCACTGTGCGTTACATTCGTTCATATACACTTACTCATTCTCGCACAGTTTATACTTCGCATAGACCATCACACTATACTCGTGACTTTGCTGACATCATCCACTACGTCACCTTGATTATACATACTATGTGCGATAGTCCTCGTTTACATTAGATAGTCTTCACTTCGCTTACTCATTACTTGTGCGATATTCCAATCCGAGTTCTTACTTTATTATAAAAACATACCTACTCACTATAATTTTGAGTTAACAATAAGCAGGGAACAATCAAAAAATGGAAGAGGTGTAACTATGACTTACCCTACACCGCGGAAGTAACAAATGCTATAGAATATCATCAGAACATTAGCACGAAAGGTTATAGATGTTTTATTTACAGGTATGTTAACCACTGAAAGTATGTGGAGATTAGTTTCTCTCATCAACCGGTGTCTGAATCAAAATATTGTTCGAGTTAGATGTCAAACCATTTGTTTCTGAAATACTATCATTTCATTTTTCAAATTACAGTGGTGACCATGACATGATTGTTCCACATATATCTACCGAAGCATGGATACGAACACTCGCCAACTTGTCCATCACAGAGGAGTGGCGTCCGTGGTTTGTGGATGGGCAAGTTGCAGGGTACGTGAATCTTGATGATAAATAACTCATTATATGATTCAAATAAATAATCAAGAAATTGTATTGTTATTTAGTTATTCGAACTTTTATGTTTCGATATTTTGGTTTTGTAGATACACAAGGACCTACTCCAATGGTTTAACATATGCGACGGTTAAGGCAAGTAACATTGGCTCCACTCTCATCTTGCTTGATTTTGTGTGTTATTTAGTTTTTGTTGGTAATGTGTTATCTATTATTAACTCGAGATGTACTAGTAGCCAACTCTTGTGTACGGCGTACCTAGACCAATAACCGGCGGTGGAAAACCTTGTTTGCCTGATTAATTTTTATTTTACTTACAAATAAGTGAGTCCAGCATTAAATTATTGTTAATTTTGTGGTTGCCATCAGGGAAGTGGTCATACAGCTCCAGAGTACAGCCCAAAAGAATGTTACAACATGTTTGAAAGGTGGTTTTCGAATACTCCATTGTGAAGGATTGGACATGCAGTAATAGCTCAATCAATTACGCATTAGCAATTATCATCTCATTAGTATCAGCAATCTCTTATTCTTTTTCGTGTGAAAAAAAAAAAGTGAAGCAATAAGTGTAGGAAAAAGAAAAAGGATTTTTAGTAAATATAGAATCCTATTATAGGGGCTCCAAGGATTTGGTTTTGAGGGCTCCTATGGATTCAACTATCCTAAATATGGATGAGGGGACCTAATTTATTATCAAAAATATAAAAATACCCTTTGATAACCAAAATAATTACCAAACCTAAATTAACTAAATCAAAAACTAAACCTAAACCAAAAAAAAAAAAAAAACCGTCTCTTCTTCTTCCTCTCTTCTTTTCCTCCATCGCCTCTTCTTTCTCTTCTTCCTTCTCTTTTTCAACGACAATTAATCATCGATTCTCAACCAGTAATAACTTTAAATGGGTAAGAATCGAAAACCCAATCCTTTTTATTGCTTTTGATCCATGAATAGGTTAGATTTGATTAAATTAGAGATTGAAAAATTAGTTTCAGAACTGAATACGGTTGGGAAATATTGATTTCCCAACCATAGGATTGATTTACGATGGGAAAATATTGATTTCCTCACATATAAATTTTCTATGGTTGTGAAAATATGAACGGCCAACCGTATGTGATTTACCTAACTTTTGTATACGTTTGGAAAACCCAACCATAAGTTTCTTATGTACACTTTGCCCTCTCTATCATTCTTAATAATAACCTTCAGCTCAGCAGAGAAACAATCAATCCTGAGCTCAACAAATCTGCAAGAAGGGTGATAGCTTGCCAAAAGGTCAGCAGCTTGATTTGCTTCCCTGTAACAATGGATGAACCTAACTCTGTCAAAAAACAGGAGACTAGAAGAAATTCTTCTCCAGATCTGAAGCACATTCCAAGGAGGTTTAGGTTCCTTGATGGAAAGAAGAAGAACTTCCACCATAGAATCAATGCATACACAAATAGTCTTGAAGCCATTTTTTCTATCCAGAATAAGACCCAGTTGAACACCCTGAAGCTCATGAGCTAGAACAGAAATAGGGTGAGAGCCACCATAAGCAGCATCCAATGGTTCTCCCAGATGATTCCTAAGGATAGCCCCGAAACCAGCAGAAGCATCTGTTTTTGATCCATCTGTGTTAACCATAATTTCATCACTCTGTGGAAATAACCAGCTGCATTCAATAACTTTACGAGTGATGAAATTCCCCTGCATATTCCAATTATCTAAAAAAGACCTAGCTTGGGGAGTATCAAAAACTTTATGCTCAGCCGCAGTAACCTTGATTCTAACTTCCTGCATAATGCAATGGCCCACGAAATCACCAGAGTTACTCTTAGCCGTGAAAATTCTGCTGTTTCATTGTTTCCAAATATTATAGATAAAACTATTGAGAGTTAGTTTTTTAATGGAGCTAATAAGGTCATCGCCTGAGAAGGCTCTAATACACCATTGTAATTCCTCATACCAGCTTGGACAACACTCCCTGCTGTAGCCTAATTTGATCAAGAGACCTTTCCAGACTTGAAGAGAAAACTCACAGTGGAAGAATAAATGTTCTTCAGTCTCCACTAAACCACCACAGAGAACACAACTAGTAACAGAAATATAACCTCATTGAGATAGTTTATGTCTAGTTTTTAATCTACCATGCATAGCAACCCATGAGATAAAAGAGTGTTTAGGAATATGATCCTTAAACCAGACAAGAGAGTGCCAAAATACCTGATCCGCATGAGGTCTCAGAGATGCATAAGTATCCTTCATATTAAACTGACCAGATTTACTGTGTTTCCAAATAAGCATATCCTTGATATTGCAATCGAAATCATAGGAAGAAGCAATATCTTCAAATAACAAATCAAGCTCAATAGAAGGTTGAATAGGAAACCTCCATTTACCATCTTCTATGAAATCAGCCACAATATAATTGATCAAAGTACCCACAAAATCAATAAGAGAAGGGTCAAGCCAATCAATTAGAACACCCTTCTCATGCCAAGAGTCAAGAAAGAATCTTACAGATGATCCATCACCGATAATCCAATCAAGACAGGACTTTGCAACAGTTCTATGCTCTAGGATTCTCCTCCAATACTAGGAATCTTCTTGAGGAGTAGACAAAGCCAAAAAATCTCTACCCTTAATAAACTTCTTGTGAACCCAAGAAGTCCAGATATTAACCTTACTAGACACAATGTCAAAAATATGTCTCAGATTCGCAGCAAGGTTTGTAACTTCAATATCTCTAACTGCAAGACCTCCTTCCTTATGACTCAAACAAATTTGATTCCATCCAATTGGATTATGCTTCTTTCCTAAATATGACCCAGACCAAAGGAATCTTTTGAAAATTCTGTTTAGTTCTTTTATAGCCCTTTTGGGAAGAACAAAACAAGAAAGCCAAAAAAAGATCATACCATTTAACACTACTTTAATGAGAAGGATTCTTCCAGCAAAAGAAAGATACTTTGCTTTCCAGGACTTAACTCTAGCTATGACCTTAGTGATAAGTGGAATGCAATCATTATAAGATAACTTAGTAGAAAGTAAGGGCATACCCAAATATTTGACAGGGAGAGATCCATGAGAGCAATCCAATCAACCCTGAATAACAGCAGCCAGATCATCATCAACGGTTGACATACGCAGGACATTGAAATTTGATGTAACATGAAGCATCAAACTTTTTCTAAGAGTTGAATTTTGATGTATCTCGGATCATCGATATTGGATGTACCCGAGAGCATCAACGGTCTGTGTATCCGGCGCATCGAAGACTGATGTACCATTGATGCATCAAACTATTCCTTAGCCCTGACGGAAGTGGGTGAACAAAACCTACGTTTAATTGGGTGGGGAACTTTAACGTGGGTGAACGACACCCCCAGAAGTGGGTGAGGATTGCCGCCGGCCTCCTTTTTTTTTGAATTAGAAACTTTTCTCCACGGTTTACGTGAACAGTAATCTTTCCTCCGTGTATTTAGTGACAGTTTTTCGAAACTGTTGTCTTTTCTTTCAAGCCTCCTTGCAACGGTTTTCTGCTTCAACCTTCAGCAACAGTTTTATTTAACTGTTATCATTTGTCACGAACTTTTCTGCAACAGTTTCTGGATTTTAGCAACGGTTTCTGGGACTGTTGTCGTTTCTCATGGACTTTCCATCACCGTTTTTGGCCTTTCCTGGAACTTTTTGAGATGTTTTTCTGGAGGTCTTCTATAGGATTTTCAAGCGTTTAGAGATGTAGGCAACTTGAACATCCGTGCGATCATGACAGTAGCGATTTTGTCATACATCAAACTCGAACAGGCGGATCGAACGTCCTGACAACAATCTTGGTGACTTTTGCAGTGAGTCAGCTTTGGTGGCTTCGATCATGATCTTGGACTTACCTGATTGTGATCAAATGGACTGCAATAATCGTGATTAACTCGGTCTGCGGCGCAGAAACGTGATCGGGCGGACTGCAGTGATTGAAAAGAAAACTGGACCAAGCCATGTTGCAGATCGAACATCCAGCAACAATTTTGATGATTTTTTTTCGCCATCTTTCACCATGGACCGAACGTCCTGAGAGCGGTTTCATCGGTTTTTGTTGCGATGCAGTTTTAGTGGTTTCCTTAGGTAATGGTTTTTAGCAAATTTGAAACAGTGAATCTTGATTGCAGCAATTGCGATCGGCGATTTGCGATATGTGCGATTATATGGTCGAGCGGATTTCGATCATTGTGATCATCACTTTGGGTTTGCGAAGCTACGATCAGCTGGACTGCAATAATGATTTTTCTCGACGTTCAAACAGCTTTTTCAAAGGAACAATTTTGAAGCATTTTGTACAACTTTTCTCAATGGGAGAACACGATGCCTTTTCTCGTTTTTCCCCCTAGTCGGCGCCAATGTTTGTACCCAAAATTACTCTTGGGCACGAAACACGGTGAATGGAAGATTTGGTGTGTTTTTAGGGTTAAGAGAAGAATTGAAGATAAAAGCAATTGACACAAGTTTTACGTGGTTCGGCGCGGTTGCCTACATCCACGGGTGAATCTCCTTGGGGAGTAATTTTTTATTGATGTTTGAATTACAATCTCATTTTCCCTCCCTCCTATTGGCTACCACCTTTTCATTTCTGCTCCTCACTATTTATACCATTGTATACACAATTTCAATATAACTTAAATGGCACTAACTTTGCTCATTTATGCCTCCCTCTTCAATTAGCATGAAAGCTTTGAAATTATTGTTGCATGTATGAAAATAACTTTGGAATAAATATTGCATGGCTCCATCTTAAACTCTGCATGCCTCCATCTTCAATTCTGCATGAAAGCATGCTTCTTTGAATAAATTCTGCATGAATGATGGCTGGCAGTATTGGTGGACACTGGCTGGCGGAATAGATGACTGCATGGGTAGAGGCCATTGGTAGCACATCCGCAACATGGCTTGGCTGGATGGCAATGAGGCGAGATCTTGGTGAGAATTGGTTGGCGGTCTGAGATGAGTATTTGGCTGGAGGTGCGACAGCAACGACTTTGACAGTTGACCAACGGTTGACTTTGACTTTGATCGATTGTTGACTTTGACTTTGACTGAGTGTTGACTTTGACCATCGACCGCTCATTGTAATACTGGGCAGGCTGGTGGGCTGCTTCGGTTGACTGGTTAGAGGGCTTGGATGAGGGCCAAAATATTATTCAAGCTCCAACTGGGCCCATTATGTGGCATTTTTGGTTATGGTACAAACAAATATTTTTGGTGTTCTTCGCAAGCTAACACGTTGAACTATCAGAGATTTATATAGTTATTCTTTTCTATGTATTGCAAATCTGCAGTAACAATTACTTTTCTTCCACCATAGATCAGCTATGCTTCGTATCTATAGCCATTGCAGTGGTTACCATTGGACAATGAAAGATTGAGCTCCTGTTGACGAAGCAGTCTTTCTCTAACACATAAAGGCATAATAACTCTTTGGGGTTTGTCAGATATCCTCACACCACAGGTTAGATTAAACCATGTGTATGCCTCTCAATATCAAATCACATCACTTATTAACCTTATTATCTAAGGTTTTGGGTTTCCATGTATTCATACCTTATTAAGTTGCAACAGGGTATTAAGGTCTCATTTGCATAATTGCATCACAACTCAACTCTTGTTCTAAACAAGGTTAAATCTTCTATGATTCTGTATCGTTTTGATGCAGCCATATCCGTTATCATATATATTTTGCTTATAGCAAATTCTCTTGCCATTTGGTACTTTATTTTCGTATACAAGTTGTCTGTATGCCTTATGTTTGTTCGTAATGAAAAAACCAAGCCCATATCACTATCCAATCAAGTCCACTAAGCAACCAGAAGATCCAATTAAGTCCATTTCACAACCAACATTCCATATACCTTCTACAGTTTTGAAGATCATTTGCTGCTCCAGTTACATGGTGTACCAAAGTTCAAACCAACAGTAGTTAACAATAATTCGACGGTTCAGGAATCAAAGTTCCCATCGACGTCAGTTTTTCAAGTTGTACTCTTCAATCCTGTCCGTGTCCAACTTGAGGGGGGTGTTGGAATATATGGCACATATATTAGCCACCGAGGTGATCGAGGTGGTCATTTAGCTTACGTGCATTCAACAAACGCGTGGAGAAGATATTTACAAGACCAAGTCAGCTAGAAGATTAGGCATTCTAGCTAGCTAGTAAGTCCTATATTCTAACGGGATAAGTTTAGTTTTCCTGGTCAAAGTATTTTGTTACTCTAGGTTTACTTTTTGTTTAATAATCCTATAAATAGGATTCTTCATGTAAATGTAAAGCATCCCAGTACATTAAGTCTGGAGATCAATCTAATTCACCCTACGGGGTTCTATCAGTGGACATATGTGTTAGTGCCGAACCACTTTAAATATTGCTTCTTTGATTTCTTTTCTCTAATTGATGATCCGTCTCGATACCCATAATTTATTAATCTGAACAAAGAAGGAAGAGTACGATGTGTTTTTCAAAGGTTTTTGAAAAAGGGATGAGGGAAGAAAGGGAAAAGTTTTTTTTATTTTTGATATCTTAAAGATCAAGAATACGACGGGTACTACTAGTACTAGCTAAAACTAGATTTGATTACTTTTTCGTTGATTAATTTTTCTTGGTCAAACCACGCATTTTAATTTCCTTTATCGGTAGAGAAGAAGTTGTTATATAAAAATTAAACTAAAAAAATTCAAATTAGGTTTGATTAATTAAAGGGTAACTTTGGTGGAATAGAAGATTTTCTGTTTGTTTAAAGTAAATCAAAGGAAAATTAGAGTTCTTTTCCTCCAATCTTGACAAAGTCAATTATGTTTGACTGAATTATCATTTATGGGAATATTGTTATTTCTATGTAAGACTGATTGATCAATTGTTTAGTGTATAATTGGGCTGTTTTTGCCTTGAAATTTTGGTCACATGTTGTTGTTGCAATAAATAATACTGTAGTTTGATTGTAAAAGGTAATGGCAGGGTATACTAGTTGCGCGGTAATTAATAGTTGTGGCTGTTCTTGAATCTAGAATCTTTTGATTTTGGAACTTTCGCTAATTTTTTTTTTTTTTTAATTCACACTAGATTTGTGCCTGTTCTACGCCCCAGTCATTTTATTTCTTCTAATTTGATGTGTGTAGGGCTTCGTCCCGCCCAGCCCTGTGGGGATGCTTTTGATTAGGTGTGTGCGGGACTTCGTCCCGCCCCGTGAGGATGCATTTTTGATTTGGTGTGTGCGGGGCTTCGTCCATCCTGCCGCGATGCATTTTTGATTTGGCGCGGGGCTTCGCTCCGTCCAGTGGCGATGCATTTTTGATTCAGTGTGGGCGGGGCATCGCCAGCCCCGTTGCGATGTATTTTTGATTTGGCGTGGCGGGGAAACATATTAAATAGGTGGAGAATATGTGTATATTTTATTTATTTATTCATTTTATTTTCGAAGAAAATATGTGAATTTTTCCCCTTTAGATATTAATTTGGAAAATAGTTCCTATATGGAATATACTCGATTTCCAAATTGAATTTGGACTTCCATAAAACTCCAAACACGGTAGGTTAGGTTTTCTTTTCGATTTTGTAATTTTTAAACCAATCATACGTCGCTAAGTGTTCTCGCCAATCCCAAATTGAATTTGGTTTTTTTTTTTTTTTTAATCTTTTCCTATTGTTTTTAAACCAACCATACGTTGCCAAGTGTCCTCACGAATTCAAAATTGAAATTGGTTTCCTTTTTTTTTTATCTTTTCCTATTTTTTTTAAACCAATCACACGTTGCCAAGTGTCCTCACCAAAACGCTCGTTTCACAATACTCAAGAAATGCCTATTTCGGCCAATAGAAAGCGAGGGTTTCCTCACCATTCAACTTGGGAGCTTTATTTGTCTAGGCGTCTTTAGATTCTTAATTATCATATTCCACATTATGCTTCAAAAAAAAAAAAAAAAAAAAATTCAAAACCATATTCCACATTTTTCAAGCTTGATAACTTGGATTCCATCTGAAGACTTACCCTTATTTAAGCACACGCGACATCCCGAGGTAAAAATTTTAGTTATGAATCGTGATTGTGAAACCTGACATTATTGAAGTATAAAGACATGCATGCATGTGCTGTTAAGGTTTCTGAGTTAAATCTGAGTTCAGTGAGTTGTTTTGGTATACAAGTAAGTAAGACAAACAAAATCTGAGTCGGATCTTATAATCTCTTGATGGATCTATACACCTTCCCAAGAAATTAAAATATAGCTAGACATCAAGTGTGAGATTCATATTCAAATACATACAAGATATATGCTGAAACTTACAGAGACAGACAGACAAGAATCAAGATGCTTATTCACATGTTATATGACTGTGCAAGGCTAAGGTTCCCAATAGCTCACATGGTACCATGATGGCATCCTAGGTTTTGTCTATTTTGTGTGAGTTATGCCCAATCTGAGAGTCCATGCTGAACTAGCAACAAGTGTGGAAGTGATGATTTTTGTTGTGCTGAGCAGGCACGATTTACACCTCGAAATTCAGGTGCGCACTTAAGATACGGGAATCTATTTTTTATATTACCTTTTGTTTATTATGTGAGACGCCTATTGCCAAGTGATTCTCCAAGTGGAGAACAGAAAAACATGTCATATTCGGGAGGTAGGGGCAGGTGTTGCTGGTGAAGTTATGAATGTCAACAAAGTCCATGCATGTGCCTGTTTTGTGGGATCTGGATTTTTGTATTACATTGTTTATTGTGTGAGATGCCGTCATGCCAATTACCAAGTGATTGATCCTCCAGTGGACAATAGAAAACTAAAGATATCGAAAATATAAATCTTAATCAAATCAAATAATTTTGATTCCTTGTACCAACTCTGATTGAATTGTTTAGTTTGTAATTCAGTTACTGAGCTGTTTTGTCCCGAAGTTTGAATAATTTTCATATCTTGGTAGCAAAAATAAAAGATGCTAGGTTTAGTACAGTGGTGGTCTACTATGAATTACTTGGAATTTAAATTTTTCACAAAATTGGTTAAAAAAATCAAAATTAACAATTCCTGAGTGAAAAGGACATTTAGATTTTGATATTGTTTAAATGGCCCAAAATGTAAAAATAGCCAGGATATAAACAGTTTCGTCTTACCCATTCAAATACTTTTTCTTATTTTTACTTAACATCATGATGCATCCAGTTTCATCCTTACTATTTTTTAAGTTTAAGTCCGGATTAATCCAGTTTCATCTTTGCTATTTTTTTTTTAGTGTCCATTTCACCCATACTAATTTATACTCGTCCATTTGAACCATGTTTTAAAAATATTTGGACAAATGACCCATTTTTCGTAAAAAGTTTTAAATTTTATAGAAGTTTACCAATATTAAGAAAATCTAATAAAAATTTGGAGTCCAAATGAATTCATGAACCCGGTTAGTGCAAATATTCAACATAAATTCCAGGATCTAATAAAGATTTGTATAATATTTCAAACTATATTTCCAAATTTAATAAAGATTTGGACTCCAAATTTGGCTTGAAAAATACTCTTGAACCCGGTTTCTAGGGGGTGCACTAATTTGCACTCAAAAATTTGTATAATATTCAACTACAGAAGAATAACTAGTTTATCTATATAGCATAAAGACGATTTAGACAACCTTGAAATTTGACACAATTTCATGAGAGATAAATAAATTACGGTAAAGAAAAACTAAATTTACCCAAACATATGAGGTAGAGGCAGCCAGCTATGAATGTGAACAAAGTCCATGCATTTGCTCATTTGGCGGGAAAGAACGACACATAGCGCGTTGGGATCACCTCCTAATGGGATATACCAGGATGTACTGGCCCATTTTACACCTCTATTGGTAAAGTCATTGTGTAATGATACTAAGTTTACTTAGATGCTCGTCTTCCTCCGCCGAATGTTGATTACCCTTCTTATGATGGATCTTTTGGATTTGATTCTTGCAATTAGAAAAAAGGTTGGTTTGGATGTGCCACGTACAAAGAAAATGTTGAGCTAGCGGAAAAACTTGACGGACGACACTCCTGCAAAATCCCTATCCGTAAATATAACCTGCGGTGTCTCTTCGCCACGATAAATCAACCTCACTTGCTCCAATGCCCAAACATAATACTCTATTTCTTCTTTTTCCATAAAGTATCATGCCACTGTGAATGATTGTTTATCTGAAGTATGATTGGCCACATTCAACATCGACATGTTATACCTGTTTATCTTGTAGGTGCAATCTATGAACAGAACCTGATAAAAACACTGAGCCAAATCCACCATCCTTGGGTGCACAAGAAAAATATGAGTCACTGCGGACCAACTTTTGTTTGCATGGCGTAGTTAATTTTTTCTACTAACCACTCAGATTGTTGCATAATTAACCTACCATCCCATTCGGTTTTCTTGATCGTAGCTTTGGCAGCGTATATTGTGGAAATGGTAGAAAACTTAACCTTATCTTTAGCCCTTATTGAATTTAGGATCTTAAGAGGCCTACATCCCTTCATATGCCGAACCTTCTCCATTTGATACGGTTTCAACCGGGCATATGCAGGATGTCCATATAAATTTTTAGGTGGAGGATGGTTGTGACGACCGTCCGAAATACTATACAATCGAGAATATATAGATCAGTTTCGTGATGCCTTTTGACAACAATCCTGAACGGGCATTCACACTTCTTCGACGCAAATTTGTAGACCCTAGTCGTCTTCTTCTCATATTTGTAATTCTTACCTTTATGACTTTCTCCCTTTTCCCCCGCTCTCTCGCATACCATCTCCATCTTCTTACTATCGACGTGTTTCCTTTGAACAACCACGCACATCTTCTCATTTGCCTTTGAGATAAGCCATTCCTTGGCCTCAGCCTTGTTTTTCCATGTCTACACTCAACAAAGAAATTACACATCCATGAGATCACTAATTAAATAATTTAAAATTAAATTTAACTAAACGGTTAAGAGAAACATACCAAATCAATCATATAGTGTTGGGAGGTATCCGGACCCATCGTAAAGACCGGATCTGGTTGAGAGCTTGGTTGCATCACCAACTACAACATAACACAAAACCTTCGTTAGATGGTCATCACTATTTAAAATATAAAAATGGCGACTGTTCTGTTAATTAACCTTGCCAAGGATAGAGTCGTCACACATGTAACTTGCATATTGACGACTCAATAGCCTAGAAATTCTGGTCATTATGACCTTTACTAGGGTCGTCAATTACTATATTAGCAGATTCACGACCAATAGTAAGGAATTCTTGTATGTATATCGGGAATAGGGTCGTTATTGGTATTGTAGTAGGCGAGCGACTCTTTTGGTAAAGAATGACGACCCTAAAAGAATGCTAACGACTCTTTACATACAAACACACACCATTTTGTTCAGTTTTCTTAAAGGGTCGTTAGGTTATATATATCAAACATGAGGACTCTACATGCAGTTATTGCATAATTTGAAATTCATATTTACGTTTGAATTCCTAGGAGCAGTTATTGCTTTTTTTTGGAAAAAAGTAACGATTTTTTTCAAAATAAACTAGCCGTTGGGTATTTTTTTTTCCTATAAAAGGAGACCTATCCCTTTCAAAGTTATCCACTCATCACTTTCAATCTTCCCAAATCAGTCACCCATCACTTTCAAACACTGAAAATGGCTCAAACTTCGTTCAATAATGAAGAAGATGTTGCTATTTTTAGAGCACACATCACGGCCACGAAGCACGAGTTTGAAAGAGCGCACTGGGTCGCCAGTAACCATGACCAAACCAGAGATCCGTACCTTAACATAGATCAAACATCCAATGCTTGGTGGAAACGTGTATTTAAGATTTTTAAAGCACTAAACGGGAATCGTTATACAAGGACGCTCCAACAGATAAGGGAAAGATACGATTATTTATACAATGAATGCGTAATGCTGAAAGACGAATTGAAAGCTCGGGATGACCCTCTTCCCAACGAACCTCGAATGGATAGATTAAGTTTGTGAATCAATAGGTCGTTCATCAAAAATTATGTATTTGGTTATTTTTATACAACAACACTAACTTATAATTTTTTTTTCCAGTACTCTTTGGGTCGCAGCCAATACGAATTAAAGTACGGTAAGGAGTTTTCGCACGAGGACAACTATCGTCTCTTGGGGGAAAGTGAATGCAAATTATCCCAGTATGATTAAACTCGTTTAGGTGTTCAAGAGCAATGTAGTGAACTATTTTATTGTGTTTTCCTTCTATTTTATTTCATAGTACATGTATGTTTTTTTTCGATTCAATAAAATGAGTTCAAATATTTATGCAGTAAATATTCCCAACAAGGGTTGTCATGGGTTGTAAATATACCACTGACGACTCTAAAACTTATTTGAAATATTTGGTATGAGTCGTCATTTTTGGAGAAAGTCATATTAACGACTCGAAATGTCTCTTTACACAGAGACTTTTTGATAGTAGAGTCGTCAGCCAATAAACATACCAAAATGACGAGTCTTTTGATCAGAAAGAGCCGTCACTTTGTTAATATGTATTGTAACGACCCATTTAGCAGTTAATGTGAATTTTGAATTCATCCAATGTGGTTGAGTCGACAAACGGAAAAAAATTCAAAAACTTGGCAGTTGAGTCGTTAAATTCTATAAATAGAGACCCATATCTCACATCTTCCTTACCCAAACCATAATTCTCAACCTTCTCTTTCCCTTCTCATTTATTTATCATCCAAGAGGAAAAAGAAGAGGAAACACCATGACTAGTCCCTACACTTACGAAGAGAATTACTCCATTGCGAGAGCTTGGTTGAAAGTCAAAAACCACTTAGAAGATCGAGGAAAAGACATTGATCAAATATCGGATTCTTGGTGGCACCACGTATTCATCGTTTTTGTGGCGTTAGACGGAAATTGTAACTCAAGGTCTTTGAAACTCGTCAATGAACGGTTCGAGGAGATATTCTTCGAATGTGAAGCTTTCAAAAGAGAAATTAAGGCCGTAAGGGAATCCTTACCTAATATGTTGGGTGCTATAAGAGTAAGTATTTAAACAAGAGGTAAAAATTATTGAAAGCTTTGAACAATACTAACTAAGTTTTTGTTTTGCATTTTCAGTTGGGGAAGGCGTATTCCCGATACGAGGTGCTTCGTGGAAAAAAGTTTGAGTTCGACGATTGCTACCTCATCTTGGAAGGCACTACCTATAATTACAACGTTTATGGTTAAGTGTTTAAGTGCACCGTTATTATCTATTATTTTTCATTTCCTTCGATGCAACGCCATGCAAGATGTAATCCTTTTACGATTCAATAAAATGATTATATGAAATACAAATTATGATAATATGGGGCATGGGTCGTTAATATATATATATATATTGAACCTAACGACTCTAAAAGAAATTAGTAACTGTTAGATAGGATCGTCATTTCGTATGACTACATATATGACGACCCTAAGTGTTATTTTTTACAGAGTGTTGGTTTTTGAGTCTTTTATGTGTAAACAAAACAACATAACGACTTTAGGTGACCCAGCTAAAAGGGTGTCAATGTTTAGCACACTACCTTAACGATTTTTCATAACCTAGAAAAGTTGCAGATTTGAGTCGTCATTGGTAGTGTCAATATAGTGACGACATTAAAGAGTCGTTTGGGTATACATCCCCCGACTATGACGACCCTTACACTGAGTTGTTCCATGGTGTGGATGATTCGACCACTTGGAGCAACAAACAGACAAATCGAAGGGTATAAGATTTTTACATGATTGTTTTGAGCTTCGGTTTCCTCATTTTGAGGGTTGGTTCCTCTATTTTGAGCAATGGGATCTTCAATTGTACCATTATTCATGGCTTCCTCTACTAACATGTCTTCATCATACATCCAATCCAAATGGGAATGCAAGATAATCTCACCATCAACACAATCATGTTTGTTATTTGAAGCTTCACCAACATCATTTCCTCTAATAGAATTACTCATTTCAAATAACCCTAACTTTTCCCCCAAAAACTCAACTTCTCCTTCTCCACAACACAATTTTTCTTTTATAAAAAATTTATCCTTAAATCTGATTTTAATCTAACTAAACTAATTAACACTAATGATTTAGGGGTAGTTTAGACATTTAAAAAATATTGGGATAAGGGATAACCACCAATTGCTATTTCATGACCCTTTCTATTTTGTAGTGTGAGGCCCCTAATTGTTTTTTTGGGGCCCAATTAAATCAGTTTATGAATGTGCACAAAGTCGATGCATGTGCTCGTTTTGTGGGAATCTAGATTTTTGTATTACATTTTTTATTGAGTGAGATGCCAATTACTGAGTGATTGATTCTCCAGTGGACAATAGGAAACTAAAGGAAAACAGAAATCTGAATCAAATCAAATAATTTTGATTCCTTGTACTAACTGTGATTGAATTGTTTAGTATGTAACTGAGTTACTTAGCTTTTTTTTTGTCCCGAAGTTTGAATAATTTTCATCTCGGAAGGAAAAATAAAAAATGCTAAGTTTAGTACAGTGGTGATCTACTTTGCATTACTTGGAACTTTAATTTTTCAAAATTTTGGGCCCGAGTGAAGCGAGGAAGGACCTTTATATGTCACTTTTTTGTAAATTGTAAGCGATCAATTGACACAAAAAGATTGGAATTGGTGTAACCAAATTTTTGGTGGTCGTTTTTTAGGGGTATAATTGAAAAACAAACTTTAATATAACAAATCTAAAAATCAGTGCCTTGGAATTTTACAAATTTTATCTCGTTAGAAAAGTTATAAAAAAATCTACGCGACAAGTACAAACAACAATACCAAATTTAGAGTTTTTACGAAAATCGTAGGTATTTATCATTTTAGGCACAATTTTAGAAAATTAAATATATATCCATTATGCAAACCACCACAAAGGATACATAATACTTTGTGTAGCCATATTTTGGTTTATCCATTAACTAATTTTCCGTCGCAATTAATAAAATGATGTACTACTCCCTGCGTTTCAAGAAAAGTGATACTTTCAGTTTAGGCACAATTACAAACCACCACAAAGGATACATAACACATCATGCAACCATAATTTGGTTTATAGATCGACTAATTTTCCGTTTCTGGAAAAGTGATACTTTCACATTCCATTTAAGGAAAAATGATACATTCACTGCTTCACGAAAAAGTGATTTCACGAAAAGTGATACTTTTCCAAACTAGAAAGTATCACTTTTTACAAACAAGGCGAAAGTATCACTTTTTCTGAAACGGGACGAAAATAGTCGCAGATAAACCCATCTTAAGATTCTTCTTCACTCGATCCTCCCACCGTGGCAACGATCATACTAGTATAGAAGTTTCCCAGTGTTAAGAAAATCTAATAAAACCTTGTAAAATATTCAACTATAAAAAGAATAACTAGTTTACCAGTAGCATAAAGACCATCAGATAAACCTTGGAACTTGGCAATTTAAATAGATTACGGTAAAGAAAAACCAAATTTACCCAAACATATGAGGTAGAGGCAGGTTCAACTGGTGAAGCTATGAATGTGAACAAAGTCCATGCATGTGTTGCTAGTGAAGCTATGAATATGAACAAAGTCCATGCATGTGCTTATCGGGTGCCGGGTGGGAATCTGGCACGACAAAGCACGACAAATAACACGTTGGGATCGCCTGTTAATGGGCTATGTCGGGAGGTACTGGCCCATGTTACACCTCTACTGGTAAAGTTGTTGTGTAATGATACTAGTGACATGAGTTTGAAACTCGTCCGCACTTTCTTTACCAATAAAAAAAAGCAACAACTTCTTTACCAATCAAGAAAAAGTATGTGGATATTTGCTTTATTGAATCGGTAACTGAGTTTGACTCAGTTAGGATCGAGTTTTGGGACATTTTACCTATTTTCTCTTTGTGAAGAGACATTAATAAAACTAGCCAAATTGGGGTATGCCCAATTTAATTGGGGTATAGGAATTCTGATCCCAACCAAGACAATGAGACTACGGGTGTCTAAAAAGTGTAGAGTTACCTCATTGCCCCATTTTCTTAGGTTGTGAAACTTTCTTTCGTTTATTTTTTCTTTTCTTTTTTTAATTCCTTTTACTTTTTTTTTTTTTTTTACAAAAATCATCATGGTCTAACTAACAATACCATGAATATTTTTCACAATTTTTCATAAAAAACTTAAGACTTGAAAAGTCGTCAAGGTATATTTATTGGTCGTGACATTTTTTATAACAGTCATCATGGTCTAATAACAATACCATGACGACACAACATTAATCGTCATGGTTGATACCTTGGGCCATGATCGACTGTTTCAAAATTTCAACCAGAATTGATCAAACTTTTGTCGTATGAGTCGTCAAGGTCTAACTTTCATAACTTGACGACACTTAAACAGTCGTAATGGCCGATATTCAGTACCATAACGACAGTTTCTGAAAATTTAAGGAAGTATTTTTCAGTCATCATGGTGTTTAATTGATACCGTGATGACTCTTACAAATTTTAGAACAAGAAAAAGCTTATTCAATTAATTTTATCGTCGTCATGGTCTTAAATTTCAACCACGACGACTTTTACAACTTTTTTTCCAGAAATATTTGATACTTGAAAAGTCGTCATGCTTTGTATAAAGAAAAAACAAAATATAAATATAAATCTTTCCTTTGTACATAAACCTTTTTAATGATTTTAGATAAGTAAAAAAATATTTATAATGAAAATAAAATTAGGATATGTTTGAGAGTTTATTGAAAAATTATGACTATAAACAATTTTGAAACGGTGGAAGTACCGATTAATGCCCTACTGATTTGTGTACATATATATTAAGTTAGATATTCCCTATATCCAAGTTATAAAGATGGAATTCTAAAATCTTAAATGAAGAAAAAATGTTAGGTTTTCATAAATTTCTATTCTTTATTCTAATTTACTCTTAACCTATTCCCAATAACTAGATTGGTTAAATTAATTTCAATGATTCTCATGCATCGTAAATAAGGGTAAATATGTGAAAACCCACCTTGCAATAAAAATTCCACCTCTCTAATTTGGACAAGCCAAATCAAAAATTTCTCTTTTGTAACTTGGACGAAAAGAGTAACAAAAAATCAATTGAGATTTATATCCGCCCATTGTAAATAAACATTATAAGGATGGCAAGCCCGTAAGCACAAAACGACCATAAAGAACTTGGTTGGCTGGTCACAACCCCTGGGATGATATGTAGAGGCGGATGTGTTGCTGGAGCAGGATAATTTGGTAGTTCATTCTATTACTAATATTTTGAAAAAATAAGTAAAATAACTATCAATAAAGTATTTTTATGTTATTTAGTGATATCCATTTTAGTTTGATCTACATACCCCTTCAAGCATAGAGATTGAATCGAAAACCATCTCTTTAAAGTACTTCAAGATCTGGTCGAGTCTAACAAGAACTTTTTATTTTGGCTTCTCTTATCTATAGCCGGTTCTATTATTAGCCATAACCATGTAATTTATAACCCATAAAAAAGAACTCAATATAATAACTATAGCCCAAATCATAACCCAAGTTAAAATTACATTCAATCTCTACTGACCCAAGTCAAAAGAGTATGAGCTATTTTAAGAAAAGCCTTTATTTATGAGCTTAATATGCCTATTTACCTAGTTAAAATGATAAAAAATAAAATCAAAAATCTTTTGTATTCCGAATAAAAGAGTTAGAATAACGTGCAACACGCCGACTAACTAATTATATGATTTGAGAACAAAAAAGATATTGATTTCCTAGCTCATCAACAATAATATACTTGTGATTATGATATGTTACCAATTAACTTAATACATATCTACACAGATAAGCAATGCATTAATTGGTACTTATTGTATGTATGGTAGTGGGATTATTACATTCATTGTTACTCCATAGTTTAAGAAAGTCCATACATTGTTATCATCTATTCATTATCATCTATTCAAATTGGTTGTAATTACATTCTTAACATTATGTTTAAGGAGGGAGGATACCTTCACACTTTAATTCTTATACTATTTCACATTTTAGTTGCTTATTTGTGAATGAAGATAAGATGGTATTGGATTTGAAGCTAATATTTTGGGGATATAATCTTTTTACGAATCCATATGTACATACCGATAATGAGCACATTCCGAAACATATAACACCACCATCTACCTATCTTAATTTCAATGGTTAAGTTTAATGGTTAAAAGGTCGTTGATTATCGTGAGAAAGTGAGCATTGTTCTGCTCCACGTTTTAGAGATAAAACCTCGTGGCCAACATAATGCTTGTTGTAAGTGTGAAGATTAGAATGTAGATAAGGACAATGACTCTGAATTTCTTGGAACTTGCCACCGATGGGAAACGCGTCTCGAGAGGACAGAAAATTGTTTTTTGTTTTTGTCCATTTTACAATAAACAAAGTTCTACTGATGTGTAGTTCGAAAACAACTATCACTTTTAGCCTCTATAAATAGTTTAGAATGGATTTCAGAAAGTATATCAAGTATCAACTTTCAATAAAAGAAAAGAAAAACAAGTAAACTAGCTCGATCTTATGGGGATAATTTGGAAACGATCTCCTGGGTTCTTCACTAGCTCTAGTGTCTTTGCGATACTAACTACATGCCTCATTGTTATTATTAGTACAGGTGAGTTCCCTACGCATACTAATAACTATATTTTTTTCTGTTTATTTGATTTTATTTTTTATTTTTTTTTGATGATAAAATTTCATTTTCACTGTTGATAAAATAGAGATTTGATGATGTTCAAATATGTTAAGATCAAAGTCCAAAATACCCGTTAGAGAAACTAAAACCGACTTTTTATTTTATTTTATTTCTATGCAAAACACTAAAAATTGAGGAAAACTTGTTCAAATCCGGCAGACCAAATCTAAGCAGTAAGCAGTGAAATTTTTTTTTTTTTTCTTTCCTATGGGTTTTGGTCCCTAGAGAGATAGGGGTTGAATTATATATTTTCTGTTGATATGTTTCAGATTTCTATCAAGTGTTTGTCATAATTCACACTATATATACGGTACGTTTGTAGATATGGCAGCAGCATGGAAGAGGGATATGTGTATTCCGGGGGATGTATACATTGACTCACAGAATGCTCGTCCCCAGGGGACAAATTGCACATTTTGTGAAGACTGGTGTAAGGAAGAATGCTCAGACTTGGAATGTTCAGCTTTATTATATCCGGCTGTCTCATATGGTTGCTATCTTGGTGGTGACATAAGATGCAAGTGTTGCTGTGGAAAATCACCCTCTTCCTTACCCTCATCGCCAACCCGTACTCCTCTACCTGATTCCGAGTTTTCCGGCCCATGGCCTCATGATATTAATATATGTAAGCCAGAAGAAAGATATATAAAGATTAAACACAAAAATGGAAGGCATTGCGTTAAAAAACCTTCATGTGAGGAGAGTTGCAACAAAGAGGGTCTTTGGTCAACACGGTCAGAGTGCGGAGCAGGTGGTCGCGCTTTTCCTGACCCTGCGTATGAATGGTACGAGCAATGTTGTTGTGGGAAGTCCAAACCATCGCCACCTCCCTCACCATCGCCGCCGCCACCACCACCACCATCACCCCCGCTACCTCCAAAGAATATTTGTAAGGCTGGTGATCAGTATTCACAGATCACATATTACAACACAAATGATTGTGGTCTTTGTAAAAGTGATTGTCAAACACAATGTTCAGCAACTTCAGTGACAAAGCAGATGTGTACAACAAGTCCTACCTCCGTATCCTGCAAATGTTGTTGTAAAAGCAGCAGAGGGGCTACCACCACTAGTTTATCATCTCTAGCTACGGAGTGATTCGTAAAACCGTACTTGACGTTTGCTAACTAGATAGTGATTAATGTTAATTAATTGCTGAAGCTAGTTAATCATTACTTCGTGTTGCTTTTCTTTTCAACTTGCCATGGGTTTCGTTTCTAGCCTACCCAAACTTGTTTGGGCTAAAGGTTTGATTGTTGTTGCTGTTTTCCTTTCCAACGTATTAGTAAGATGTTGTTCAGTAGGAACATCGATGATCTAATATGTGTAAGTTCGATTTGTAATTGATCTTATACAAAATATGATCATTGGACATTTTTTTTTTATGTTATTCAGCCTCTGTATTAGCAATTTGTATGTTCGTTTGTAAGGTTTTGACACGCAGTAGACTATACGACTATTATGTAGTGTCTGAGATCGTCTGACTTTTAATCTCGATGATCTTATAAAAAAAAAAAAAAAAACTAAAAAAAAAAAAAATTGAGGGGCCTTCGGCTGCCTAGCCAAATGCAAATTATTGCTTTCAATATATGAATTTATCTCCCCATAAACAAAAACTCTGACATAGACCCTAACTTGATAACATATAAAAAAAACTCCGTATTTTAAGTTTCCTTAGAGCAGCCAAAAACGTTAAAGACGATCCTGAGTGTTTGTCATTAGATTTCACAAAACACCTAAAGGATGGTTGCCTGGTAGGTTGGTGGCAAAACGGGTCGAATGGACTCATTGATGGCAGGTGATGAATTTTTTTTTTACCCGGACATACGCTTCGGGAAAGGTAGGTCAAATTTTACCCCTCGTTATTTAACCAGGTCAGGTGGGGCAATATGGATCTTACTGTACATAACAACAACTTGTTGGGTGGTGCATCAGATGCGGATGCATAAATCGGCAGGTCGAGCTGAGTCAAAATGACCTGTCAGGGTTGGATCTATGACTCTGTGCAACCCTGGGTACACCGACCATTCAACTGTTACTTACAACCAGCAGTAGATTTATGTAAACTTTTTATCGTTTTTGTATAACAAGTGTGAATTTATGTTTTCGACATCTAGTAAAATAAGAAAACAGACCTGTCTTAGTATCTTAGTTGGTTTGTGTGCAGCGGAATCAAACAAAATAGATTTCGATCCGGTAGTTTCACAAATTGCATAACGTGCGTTCCTTATAAAATGGAGAACATATAGTAAAGAGGGGACAGCAAGTACAATTAATGGAAACCAAGGGCAATAACAGATATTTCATATACTTTGCACAAAGAAAACAACGCCATATACCATGTGAACAATCAGGAAACCCACCACTATTGTATATGTGATTCTGATAATAAGTTTTGGGATATCCAGAATTTATCTGATAAATCACACTCATGTTTTAGTTTTACCCATTTTTCTTGGAAAGATGTGTAGATTGTTACCGAGATATTCATTTTTTTTTTTGTCAACCATAGTCAGCGTGAGTTGTGGTTATCATGTTTGACAACGAGGAAGGATCCATTCACACTTTTATTCTCGCAATTTGAGACCCTATTTTGTGAATAAAAACTAAAGGGTAACAATTAAATGGTAACAAATTTGAAGCTAAAATGTTTGGCATATGTTCCTCTTGAGAGAAGTATAAAGTAGAATCGCAAAAATGAGCTCTACATACATTGTAAAGGGGTTGGATATTTTGTATTTGGAGAGGTCGAAAATGATCGTATTATTTTATAAATGTATTTCGATCATCTACCGATCCTAATTTCATTGGTTACAAATCCGTTGATTTTCGACGGCTTATTTTTCAAAGTAGTGGATGGTGATGCTATACGATTCGGAACACACTCATTTTTGGTGAGAACATAGAGCTTTGAAAGAAGAACATATCTTCAAAATATTAGGTTCAAATTTGTAACCGTTTATTTTTTATTTATAAAAATGACATCTAATATGTGAGATAGTGTGAGAATAAAAATGTGAGTGAATCCACCCTAGTTATGTTTACCACCTAACTTAATAAATCAGTCGTGCTTTAAATAGTAATGATTATAATTAAACATTTTATTAGAAGAGAGAAATTTTACTTTTTTTTTTTTTTTTTTTTTTTTTTGATAAAAGAAGATAGAAATTTTACGTAGGAAAAGAATATGTACAATGCAAACATTGAACTAGTAAAGTTGACATGTACCCTATGACCAGCAGTATCTAACCAAGCAAAATTTAAGAACTTACCCTCAATGTTCAAGTCATCGTTAGTTTTAAAGGTGCACTTCTCTGTAAAGGTTTGACGATTCCTTCCATTCCAAAGCACTTAAGTAACGTACGGTCGCTGGAATGAGCCTCCAAATTTCTTTTCCAGAGTCAAACTGATGGCCAAAAACCGAACAATTTGCTAGAGCATACAACGAATTTGGAAAAGACCACACCCAATTCGAATGAGTCATCATGGACCACTATATTAGTAGTTCTGCAGTTTTGTAAGGGTAAATGATCGAAAGTCTTGTACAGTTTGTAAAATTTTAGAGTTGGATGGGTCATTTGTCCAAAAAATTTAAAACACGGTTCAAATGGACAAGTAAAAAAAGTACGGGTTTAAATAGCCAAAAAAAAAAAATAGCAAGGATGAAGCTGTGTTCATCACAATTTAGTCACTCACCTAAAAATAGCAATGATGAAAAACCAGATGCATCCACGTGGTAAAATAAAAATAAGAAAAAAATATTTGAAAATGGACACAGGGATGAAAGGAAAATAGTTACATCCTAGAATCCGCTTAATATTTTAAATTTTTGTCTATTTAAACAGTATCTTTTTAATTTTTGGCTATTTAAACAGTATCAAAACCTAAGTGTCTTTTTCACCCAGGAATTGTTGATTTTGGTCTTTTTGACCAATTTTGTGTAAATTTTAATATGTACATCAAAATTGAGATGGCATTACAAAAAATATAATGATTAATCAATGATATACAAATAAGTTACATACTAAAATCAAATTGAAGACATACCTAACGGGAGTTCGCCCAATTTGACCTATGTTCAGGGACAAAACCACGTAGAGTGAATTATATTGTTGATTATTAGAAAACTTGGTAATCGTACAAAAATAAACACAATCAGAAACGTATAACAACACCATCAACCGCTTTGAAATTAACGGTTGAAATTTAAATCGATAAATGGTGAGATTTTGTATATCGAATTCTACTCATTTTTAGTAGGAATCTAGAGTTTAATAAGAGGTTCATATCATCAAAATATTATCTTCAAATTCATTCATTTGGGATTTATGAAAAAATTGGTACAAATCTTGTGAGATAGTTTGCAAATAAAATGAATTATGTTTGGAGGCATACTCAAGACTTTTGACACATGCAAGGTAATGACAAAATAAAGTTATTAGGTGGTAAAATCAATAACCCCTCACCTTCATATTTTTATCATGACAAAAATACCCTTACTTCATTAGTGCTAATGATTAGTAGTTAATGTCAATGATTATAATGTTAGTTTCAAAGAGAATTTTTTTTTTTGAGAGAGAGGGATAATTAAGGTTTGTTAAAGAAGAAGAAGAAATTAGGCTTCTGTGAAACGCTGAACTAATAGATAATTAAGGTTTGTTAATACATAGTTAAATTTCTAAACGAGGTTAAATGGTCCTAAGTTCTTCGTATATAGTGACAAGTTACCGATCGAACAATGAGGGTTCACCTCTTTTCATGTTTATATAGCCGAACTTGGTGTATTTTTTAACAACGAGAAGTTAGGCTGATAAATTGTTTCAATTTTTAACCAAACTTTACCTTGTAACTTCGTAACACCCAGGGCTTTTCGATTTAAACATAATATGTCAATCAAACACTAGAAAATAAGATATGGGTTCATAGGAAATACTTTGATTTTATTTCTTCTTCTGCTGCTTCTCGCGGATTAGAAGAACGATTAGAATGGTTACGATTCTTCGTGCAAATCATTTTATGGTTTTATATAATCGACGATTAAAGTTTATTAAATCAAAGATGATGAAAAATTTGGAATCGGGTTTTCTCGAATAAGTTCCGTTGAGAAGAAAAAATGAGGAAAATAAAACTGATTTTTAGTTTATGATTTTAAGTTTTTAAGGTTTTTAATTAGTAAAAAATATTTTGGAGATTTAAAGTATTTAAGGAGATCTTGGTAATTTATTACCCATAATCCACCCATATCACCCCAATTTGTATGCCTCAAATTTTTTGAGTACGCCTCAAAACATGTTTCAATAAGACTGTGCATGGATTCAACTTACAAATAAGTTGGAGCACAAGACAGGACAGGAGTGACCAATAGGAAACAAAACATGCTACATAAAGGCCTAAAACCAAAAGCACAAACATCATATTGAGGCCACAAAGTCGCCCACTTTTAAGAGACACCACTATCACCGTCGTCAATCAGATAGTCGGCCGCAACAATTTTCTTCTAATGTGAAGACCACCACCACTCCATACTTCAACAACACTGCCCCCAAACTTCACCTTCGTAATAAACTTATATTTCACCGTGAAAACCTCATACCATCTCATAATCTCCTTGCAATCTTATACCACAACACTGCCCCAAATTAACTGCATACTCCAACATCATTTCCCCAAAACCATCCGGAAAATGGGTAATATGATCACAATCCATAAAGTTCGGGAGTAACGGACAAGCAAATCATGGGTCTGGGTGAAAAAGACACAAGAAAATTTAGTCTTATATATACCCTTTACTTTAAACTTTATTCTTTATCATATCCCTTTCTCTCTCCTATTTATTTTTTCTCTCAAATTTAAAATTAATCGCGAGAAATGTCTTAACTTCCAAAATATAAGTTGGATTTTAATAAAATTTATATTGTTGGAAAGGGCTCAAAAATCTCTACAAAACAAGATCCATTGTTGATATGAAATTCGAAAAAAAAAATATATATATTTTCAACCAGGCCGTGATTACATTATGCACCTAGGTGCAACCTGACCAAAATTTATTTCATGTAAAAATATGCATTACGTACCAGGTGCAACTTGACAAAAAATTATTGTCTATAAAAATATGCAATATGCACCCAGGTGCAACTTGGCCAAAATTTATTTTATATAAAAATATGCATTATGCACCCAACCAAAATTTATTTTCTATAAGAATATGCATTATGCACCCAGGTGCAACCTGACCAAAATATTTATCTTGGAAGAATCAAAAAAACATACATTATACACTCGGGTTCAACCAGCCAAAAACTTATTTCCCGTTAAAATTATATATTATGCACTCTGGTACACCTTGTGTACTTTATGGATAAATTTAGGTTTATCCTAATAATCATCTGCCATATATTATGCATAACCAAAATCACTAGTTCATGATCTCGGGCGATAAAACCACCACCATTATCATCACACTCACCATTAAAACATTAACAAAAAATAAGTAATAAAGAAGAAAAATATGAGAAAAAACAAAAATTATACATCATGCACTCGGGTGCATCTATGCCAAAACATATTTTATGTCCCAAATATACATTATGCACTCAGGTGCATCTTGTGTGTATTTCATGTATAAATCCAGGTTTAACCTAGTAATCACCGCCTAAAAGAAAAATCAAGATATATTCATGATTCACAACAAATCCATAACTCCCAATTCTATGCAACCACTAAAACAATCTCCCACTATACTAGTGAACCATATTGATGGCAGCAACATTCAATTGTACACCATGAAAAATACTTTTAATATTATAAAAACCAAATACCATTTCATTCACCATTACCATTTCTTCGTCTCATTCTACCTACACCAGTTCATATAGTTTCCCTAAGCCATTCATCCAAACTTCAACTCAGGTAACACTCACAATATGATCCCTTTAGTCTCTACCAGAGTTGTAGAACCAAGAACATCACCACCAACTCTGCACATTCATTCCAACTGAAATCTATAATACCAACAATAGCTCAGCACCTACAACATTCATATAATCTCTGTGGTTTCAATTGCAACAACCCATGTCTTGCACACACACCCATCTGTAATAAGATAAACCAACAAATTATCTCATCCAAACTTCAACAAGATCATTAATCCTTGCAACATTCTCAGTTCTCTGAATTTCCTCAATATAGACACACACACATAAACCAATGAACAAATCACAATAACTCCCAACTCTGATTCATACCCAACATTAGCTTCATCACCAATAACTCTGATACAGCAATAACTCATAATTACATCACCAACAGTAATTTATCATCCTCTCAATTTCAATTTCAATTTCATGATTCCAAATTCTCTAATCCTCTTTCCCGACTCACAAAACTTCAATCACCATCTTTAAGAAATTAATTGAATTTCTCCACTGGAATGATCAGATTCTTTCAATTAAAAACAATCACAACCTCAAAACCTTGTCTAACTTCATGTTTATTCATCCCAAACCTTGTCTAACTTCATGAAACTCAACTCCGTAAAGAAATTAAATCAAAACCTCAATTAAAACCAACCCATCTAAGGATTCTGTTTAATTCTTCATTCACACCACAGACAAACCCCTAATTTCTCATTTATCTTCTTGATCTCCAACCTAAAACAGAACCCTAGTTCTTCGATTCTTCTTTGTTAATTGAGAATTTCCTCTTCCGTGCTCTAAATGATGAAAAGCCATCATCAGTTGTTCGATTCCATCGTCAATTTCTCACAAACTCTCAGTTAATTTAAGAAACCCTAACTCTGATTCTCACTGATTCACTCTTTCTTCAACGCACACCAACCCTAACTAAATCAACTCTAGGATCTTCTCATCACCACATGATTCGATTACGTAGCTAATTTCTCATGGCCAACATCTATGATTCACAGATCATGCATCAGAGGAGAAAAACGAAAGAACATAAGAGAAGGAGAAGAAGAAATGAAAAAGAGTGAAGGGTACTCTAGTCCGTTATAGTTTTTAAAAGAAAAAAACTTGGTTAAATACCCACTTTAGTATATATAAACAGTATCTTTTGGATTTTGGATATTAAAACAATGGTCAAATTGTGCTCGTCTTATAGACCCAAGAATTCAAATTCAAGGGCTAATTAACCAAAAAGCTGCAAAACCATCACCTTCTCCTTAGGCTAAGTTTTATGGGCTAGATTGAATTGCTAGATTGGCAAAAAAGTGTTGCAAATCAAGAAAAAAGTATGGGAAAAAAAATTAACACTGTTTCTGTCTACTTCTCTCTCCTAGCAAACCCATACATCCACTGACATAATCATGACAACCCCAAAACATCCCCTCATTATTACTGTTATTACATGCAATCCCAGGTTACCTCCCCCGGAGTGCACATTTCATATCTTTTGGGAATAGTGGGTCAAAGTTAATTGTAAAAGGGGAAAATTAGGGGAGACCCAAAAAAAATAATATTCTCATTGTCAAGTCCACAATTAATTTTGGGTACCGTGACACCCATAGTAATATGAAATTATTAAAAATGTTTGCATGACGGATTATGCATCGGGAAGGTTATGCATCGTGGTATAATTAACGCAACTTGGACAAACATATCTAAAAATCCGCGCCTTGGAAATTTACAAATTTTATATCGTTGGAAATCTTTTAAAGAGAGCTACGCAACGAGTACAAACAACAATATCAAATTTTTGTTTTTCATGAAAAAATCGGAGGTGATCATCGTTTTAAGCAAAATTTTCGAAAACTTGATACATAACCATTATGCAGCCACCAAAAAGGATGCATAACGCATTATGCGGAGACGCATAACGAATTATGCAACAATTTTATCCACTGCATAACAAAGTTATGCATCTATAATAAGTTATGTAGCCATTGTATTAGTGCATACATAAAAAAATTGATGCATAATGCATTATGCATCTATTTTTTCGATGCATAAAAGATTGTGCAACAATTTTCTTGATGCATAATGCTTTATGCAGCCATATTTTCGGATGTATAAAAGGTTATGCATCCATTTTCGCGACTACATAACATGTTATGCATATATTATTGTAGGTGCATGACAAGTTGTGCAGTCTTTGTTTTTGTTGGTTTCAATAGTGACATAAAAGTTGATGCTTAACGTGTTATGCAACCGTTTTCTGGACTACATAACAAATTATGCATTAATTTTTGTAGATGCATAACAGATTATGCATCCATTTTCACAACTGCATAACAAATTATTCAACAACTTTTATAGATGTATAACAGATTATGCAGCCACTGCAACAAAGAAAACACTTACTAAATGATAGCATAACATGTCTTATTGGTGAATTTGCGGAATGGGAGCAAGATTTGATTTTGGATCCATGTATTACGCAGATGGGGCATCCTTATGTGGCAGGTGAAGCATTCATACTAGGGGTCATCTGTGCGCTTTTTTGAGGTGGTATCTTTCAGGTGAGGGCACATGTGGAGTTACACTAATGATAGCATAGCACGTCTTATTGGTGTGCCTAGAGATATAGCAAAAAAGGATCACATTTCTCAGTGTTCCACATGTGGCTAACATAAGATGCATGATGAACACGTATACAATTCAAGCATATTTTCCTAATCTCAGCTGGAGGCCCTAAAACAACCAACATTTCTTGTCTTCTGCCCCTCCATTTTACTTCTTCCTATACTGATATGCGGATGAAATCGACAACCTTCCAAGCTCCACAAATCATTTTTTTTTCTTTTTGCATTTTAGCACTCCCCATTGATCAAACTAAATATCCATTAAACTCGTCAATTCACCGGACGTGCTAGCGAAAGAAAAGCTCTGTTTTTTTTTCTTTGGTTGATTGATTAATCAATGTTATTCCAAAATCAAATACCTAGTAATTTTTAGACTATGTGTTAGATAAAATTAGTGAATGGGTTATCGGAGAAGTTGATGTTAATTGAAAAAAATTGATGAAAAATTTGTTCAAATGTGCCCTGTTCTTCATGCTTTTTCTCTGTGTTTTTTGTTTGATTAATTTATTAACATCGGCGCTATCCAATGGATGATTCGATGAACTTTGAACGGTTAATTTGTTTATTTGATTGCGTTTGGCAAGAAGTTTAATCTCACTTTGATCAAATTTTGAACATAAAAACAGATTTAAATACCATGGGACTTTTTTGTGACTGAAAAATAATAAAGAATTATGAGTGCGAGCGCAATTTTTTCCCAAAAAATGGGGGCGCGCATGATGTTTTCTGCCCGTGGGTTTGACGGTGGACAAAATCTGTAAAACGGGTTTAGTAGTAGTTTTCACTTGTAAAAGACAGTCCTCCAAATAATCGGATAGTCATACGGCCCAAAAATCACCCATCCAATTGGTCGAACTGGGTAATTAAGTATGCAAAATTATAGCAGGAAATCATATTTATTGATTTTTTGTTGACTGAAAGCAGAATTACATAAAGGATACAAAGAGAATAAGAGATTATTACTAGGCAGTTTTACAAGGAGGGAGTGGAGAGCCACACAAGCCAGAATTACCCTCAAAAGAGGATGCAGGAAATGCATTCTTAAATGCAGGAATTTTACCTGTCAACTTGTTGTGCGACAGATCCAGAGTCACAACGTTAAGATTGCTAAAACTGGACGGAATTTTACCCGTAAAACCGTTGTTTCTTAAGGTGAATCTATCAAGCTTTGTAAGGTTACCAATACTAACAGGAAGTTCACCTGTTAACTTGTTGTTATCAAGTACCAATTGTTCGAGAAGAATTGTACCAATGGGAGAAGGTAAACCACCCGTAAGTTTGTTGTCTTCCAATCGGCAGATTTTAAGAGAAGTTAGCCCATAGATTGAACTTGGAATGCTTCCGGTGAGCTTGTTTTGAAAAAGATAGAGAGAGTTTAGTTTGGATAGTTCTCCAATGGATTGAGGAATGATTCCTGAAATATTGTTCGCCGATAAGTCTACATAGTTCAACTTCTTAAGTGAACCAATAGTACTTGGTATACTACCTGAGAATCGGTTTCCATGAATATCAATAAATGTCAAAGAAACTGAATTAAGGATTGAGGATGGAATTCCACCAGATAGCTGATTATTATACAAACCAAGTTCCGAAAGCGAAGACATTCGTTGGAGCATGGAGGTTGGAACTTGACCGGATAGACGATTATCACTGAGGTACATCCTTCTGAGCTTAGTAAGTTTTTGAAATGAGGCAGGGATTTGACCCTCGAGTTGGTTTGTCTCAAGGAAAAGATGATTAAGCTGTGTTAATTTCCCAAGCGAAGTAGGGATTGATCCAGTTAACAGCTTGAGGTTACTCAGGTCTAAGACGCGAAGAAACTCGAGGTTCCCCAGAGATGGAGAGATTGTTCCGTTCATGAACGTATCGAAGATCGCGTCGTCAGTGGAATATAAACCAGGACGTGTTAAGTTAACGACACGGCCGTTAGAGCCGCACGCAACACCTTCCCATTTGATGCAACAATCAGTGGATGGATTCCAAGTCTTCAACAGTTTACTTGGATCTTGGATGATCAAACTCTTGAAATCAAGTAGTGCTGCTTTATCAGTTTTATGACATGCTTTTATCGTCAAGGAATATGTTGCCAAACAGAGTAAGACAAGAAGAGAGCTGATATTAATTCTGCTTGTGAATGCCATTTGAGAAAGTGAATGAATGATGAATGAAATATAATCGAGCTGATATTTATAGTCCAAAATCCTGGCACTTAGTCGTATTTTGTGGACGGTGAAGCTGTCTTTAACATGTCTAATTTTATTATTATTATATTCTTTTTATGTAGCATCTTTAACGTGTCTCAAATGATGCCCCCAACTATCTTCGTATGCATTTCTTTTTCTTTTCCTCCAAAGTAGTTGTATTATAATGAGCAATAATTAGATATGGTGTATTATAATGAGCAATAATTAGATATGGAATTTAAAGTATGTGCACCCTACTGATCATACACAGAGGTGTAAAATGTGTTATGGTACCGCATAGGATGCTTAAAATTGAGCACGGTACATTATGTTAGCTTAGTGTGTTGTACCGGGCAAAAAGGCATATTGATGCGGCACGATATGAATGCATAAGTACGTGCACAATGCATCATGACACGCGAATAAAAAATATCATAATTTATATAAAATACTATATATCACAATACAATAGATCAATTTTTTATGTGTATTTCACTAAAGATTCTTTATTTTAGCCCTTTTTGATATTTAATTTCCGTTCAATTGAATTAATATTTAAATTATCCAAAAAAATATTTTCCTCAAAAAACATTAGAAAAATATGTCGACACTTCACAACATGGCACATTCTAGCACATCATAGCATGCCCTGTAACACGGCAGGCAGGATATACATCATGCCTAAATCTCTAGCAGAGTACAATACTACATGGTGAATGCTAAGGATGTGACTTCGCCGATTGGGATGTGTTATACTGATATGCTATGTTGTATTAGGCGCCCATACAAGATTAAAAAACAAAGAATTTGCTCACACTTTGGCGCCTTGGGTATTCTACCGTCTTGGCCCCCTTGGGTGACTCGTTCGCCTAGGCAAACGTCTAGGGAGCCTTTTACAACACATACTTTACACCTAATTGTGCTAAATTTGTTACCACGTCAAGATCAGTTGTTATTTAGCTGTTAATCGTCTGGTTAAATAGATTTCGATTTGTTTTTTTGAAATAAAATCATGTATATGATCAAATAAGACAACAAGTGATCTTGTGAATGCCATTTGAGAAAGTGAGAATGAATGAAGTATAATCTACTAGCACTTGGGCTTCCAACTCAAAACCAATTGACAATGAGTGGAGTGGCCCTCATGCTTATAAGGAGGATCTAGTCTAGGAAGGTAAGCTATGTGTGACTAATCCTCAACATGCCCCCTCCACGTGTAGGGGCGTACCCGACACGCGGACCACTGCATGAGTTCCTACCCCCTTCATGGGTTGGGTCTTACGGTCTTACTTCACATACATGGCCTAAACCTAGCTCTAATACCATACTAGCACTTGGGCTTCCAACTCAAAACCAATTGGCAATGAGTAAAGTGGCCCTCATGCTTATAAGGAGGATCTAGTCTAGGAAGGTAAACTATGTGGGACTAATCCTCAACATAATCAAGTGTTGGTTCAAATTTATCAAAAATTTTGCTATATGTAGTTTAACACTCGGTCGTATTTTGTGTATGGTGGACGTGTTTAACGTGTCTAATTTTTTTTTTTTTTTTTAAAGTAGGCTTACTATATAAAGAATTAAATTGTTATTACATGAGGATATTGGATCCCATAGAGTCGCTTAATATAATTTGAGTGATACAAGGTGGAATTGTCTGATCCCATAGTCGAATAATTATCTGCTTAGCTTCCGTCCCCTAAAATGATGTCCACAACCATGCTCACCTCAATATGTATATACATATATAAATATATTTCTTTTTCTTTTGTCTAAAGTAGTTGTCTTTTAATGAGAAAAAAAATTAGATATTGATTTAAACAATGTGTATGTGCCCATTGTAGTGAGCTATGATCATTTTTTTTTTTTGTGTGCAGTGGACCGGCAAAAGTTAAAGATATATAAACCTTAAATGAACAAACTCCATGGTGGGAAACAGCCACAAAGTCCTTCACTACTTTCCAACTTTATTAATGGAATGTTGCAATGGATATCAACAACGCTTACGTTCTTAAATACAGCGCACGACCTATCCGCAGGGCCAAAAATGAAAAAATTTAATTAATTTATAAGTGAAATGTGTGTCTATAGGATCCAAAAGTCGCCATCGATCTTCTTTGTTTTCTGCTTCTCCTAGTTCGGTTTTGGTAAACCTGTAAAACTGTAATGTTCCGACACTCCATTATATTGTTTCCACTTAGTCACTGTAGTTATCTGGCAGTATGGGATCTTTAATGGGTATCTCTGTGATTATTCGGCAGCAATTTTCCGGTAGATCATCCATCCCAGGATTTCTTCCGTCCGAACACACTTTACTCCAAAGTTTTCTGCTAATTCTGGAGCCAATTGTATTGAAAATGTCTAAGTATTAGGAATGGACAAACCATTACTTATATTCCAATCGGCCAACTAGTACTGCCGAAATTGGGGTATTATAAAAATAGAGACAAAAATGTGTAAAGACTAATGATCTAAATACCGACTCTCGTTTGGCATATTTATGAATCTGTTGCTTTGTTCTCTACACTATGGGAGACGGGGGAAATATTTTTTTTTTTTTTTTTTAGAAAAAGAGGCATGCCTCAGATAGATTGATAATCATCTTCCGATTTAAAATCGGGAACGGTTACATCGATTTCATTACAGATCAGTGAGTTTTCAACAAACATGGAAATACCAAACAAACAACTCACATCTTCAAGCCACTTAACAACAAAATTACAAAAGATAATTTCTTGAAGAAGCCTAACCATTTCATACCGATTCTTAACTAACCATTACATCCAAGCCACAAAACAGATCTACACTTAGAAGAAATGTTTGAATCCATAGATTAAGCCATTTCTCAAGAGTTTTTTTCAATCCACAGTAGAACAAATGACATAGGTATAACGGGACCCGAAGATCCAACCATCTGTCAAGGATTTCCTAAAAGTACATTAACAAAAGTAAAAGGGGTAACATAAATCGGTTTTCATAGAGAGAAATCGGTATGAATCGGTCTGGTTCTTCGTAGGAATATGTCTTCTGTAACTGCTTGTGCCTGAGATGGTGTCTTTGATGCCTTTGTTGTTGCTGGAGTCTTTGTAGAACTTGTTGCTGATGATCTTGATGTTTCTCTTTGTGTTGCTTCCATAAGTAATGATGTTCTTCTTGTTGCTGTAAGTTTTGTTCTTGTAAAAAGAACAAAAACAAAATCTTTAATCATCAATAGTAGTGAAGCAAAACCCACTAATTCAAAATCAAAAGGAAGCAACACCCTAATCAAAAGATTAAAACTAATCCAAGAAATTGAAAGCAAACATTAACAGATCTTAAAAACCCTAGAGATAAAACGAAAATACTAAAAGCTTAAAAAATATTTGGAGATTCTGTAGAATATTAGAACAAGATAGGATTAAAAGTGATTTCTTCTGCTCAGATCCGCCCTCAAAGGAGCAGATCTGAGCAGAAAACAATTTTAGTTTTCTGAGTTTTCAATCGCCGGAGAGGAAAGAGAAAAAAAAAAGGAAAGGAGTTTGTCTAGTACTAGATTATATGAATGCGCCATTCCCGCTGAACGGGGGAAATACTTGGGTTCGACCAGGTTGGATACGAAACTAAGATGTCGGGCATTTCTATGTACAATAAAACTTATGTAAAATAATAGGGTTGGGACATCCCAAGCCTATTATTTTACAAAAATATTACATAAACGATAATTTAATTATTAATTATTTTATAGATTTTTTTTAAATATACTTTTTATTAAATTTATATAAAAAAAATTAAGATTTGAATAAAACTTTTGGTTGGTAACCTAACAACAAGCTGGACACCAAAACCTTTTTGAATAGTAACACCTAATCTATGAAAGAGAAATTTAGCTATACCACTACTAGCATTATTACTAACTAGACAATTCTTGGATCTCTTAAAAGATCACAAAGTATCCTCGCTAAGCTCTCCCAAAGTAGAGAAAGCTAACACACCCACACCATACCCGTGTGACACACATGTGTCTAAATACTTAGTGAACTTGCGGAATACAACATTATAAATAGCTAAGCCTGGAATAAAAGCGCGGACGCCTTCACCTGTGAACTGTGAGACGCCCGTGACATCTATACGAACATCCTGGACGTTTTCCCAATTATAAACAAGAATATCTGCAAGGCACAAACCCCTGTAATTATCTGACAAAAACCTCAGAGCTATCTCTTTACGCGCATGCACACCCTCCTTATAACAAATATCAGCAATTACATCACATACAAGGTCATGTCGGAATTTAAGCCCAACATCTTTGGCACAATATAGTGCGTGATCACCAAAAATATCCATAGGCTTGTTACAACTTGAGCATCAGGCATCTGCACTTATCATCTCATTAGTATCAGCAATCAATCATTCTTATTCTTTTTCTTGTGAAAGCTTTCTATTTGTGTCTTGAAAGCACCATTTTTCCAATTTTGACTTGAAACAAAGAGTTTTGATTATTGAGAGACAATTTTAGTTATTTTTCATGATAATTAGTCTACTGAAAAAAGTCATGATAGATTTTAGTAGAACAAATTCACATCCTAGATCAAGCAAATATTCTAGATCGGCAGTGGGTTTACTCCTGCACTCAATCCCGACACTCACAAAGTAGTGAATTGTGTTTCCAAAATCCATCTCCTACTAATGTACGGGTTTGGGGAAAAACCGTGTTAGGATTTGTTGATACCCAAAATTACTTATGGGCACGAAACACGATGAATGGATAGTTTTGGTGAGTATTTTGGGTTAGGGGTCGATTTGAAGAACAAAATTAAAGACAGAGGTTTAACGTGGTTCGGCATAGGTTGCCTACGTCCACGGGCGAATCCCCTTGGGGAGTGATTTTGTATTGATAATAAAATTACATTGTATATTTTTTTCCCTATTGGCCACCCCCATTCTGATTTCTACTCTCCCCTATTTATACAGTTCCATATCTAAATATAAACATAAATTACATTAACTGCTCATTCATGCCTCCATCATCAATTCTGTATGACACAGATGGAGTTAATTTTGCATGTATGAAACTGCTGCATTTAGTACTGCATGGCATGATTTATCCGCATGGGTGAAAACTACTGCATTTAGTCTTTGCATGGCTTTGACTACGCAATTAGTCTTGCATGGTCAAAACTATTTTGCAATTCAATTTACATGAAACTTCACATTTATGTTTCCATGATAAATTCTGCATAAATGATGGCTGGAAGTATTGGTGGACATTTGCTGGCGGGACAGCTGACTGTATGGGTAGGGACTAGCTTGATGGTTGGCAGCATGATGGTGGCGGTGTGATGGAGGCCAGTCAAAGATGATTGGAGACTGGTTGGCGGTGTGGAAGAGTTTTGGTGAGAATTGGTTAGCGGCATTGTTGGCTACAAGACTGAAAATTGGCAAAGGGTGCGACTGACTTCGATAGTTGACCAACGGTTGACTTTGACTATTGACCGACCGTTGACTTTGACCACTGATATTGACCGGATGTTGACTTTGATAGTTGACCGACTTTGACCATTGACCTTGACCGGAAGTTGACTTTGATAGTTGACCCACTTTGACCATTGAGCGGTGCCGTGCGGTCGGTGGGTCAGCCTTGTTGGTTGTTAGTGGGCTTGGATGAGGTCCAAAAGATGATTCAAGTATCAATTTGGCCTATTAAGTGGTATTTTAACTTATGGTACAAACATCGCCCCCTCTTAACCTCCAACTTGTTGGGGGTTAAGAAAAATTTCGTGTTCCTTAGTTAATGATAAAACTCGCCCCCAAGTGTGGATTATTGATGTTGAGGTGATTGGCGAACTTCCCTTGTTGTTTGCGGAAATAAAGACGCCCCCAAGAGTAAATTTTTGTTGCTGAAGCGTAAATAGAACCGCCTTCATTGATTGTGGAGATCGTAATCAAGTCGCCCCCAAGTGAGGCTATTGTGTTCGGCGGGAAACAGTTGAGTGTGAACCATTGTTGTATGCAAAATCGGAATTTGAAGGCTGAACCCGCTTCTGTATGTGAGCGTGATGCTCTGATGTAAATTGAATCATGGTAGTTGCGTTGGACTTATGCGATGGCCACAAAAAATTATCTTCTACGGTAATGAGCAAAAGCGGGTAGTAACTGACATTGAGCAAAAATGGTTTGCGGTTTAATCAACATTGAGTGAAAGCAAGTAAAGTGATGCCGTGATCGGCTGGAATGCGGAGCGACGAGCAAGATGATGTTGGAAATGGCGGTCAACAACTGCGGAACTACGAACAAAGCCGAGTGAAAAATCACCGATCGCAGAGCAACGAGCAAAACTAGCATCTTTGGATGGGCTAGACTAACAGAGTTACGAGCAAAGATGGCACCGGCCGCTCGATTAGCCGACAACGAGTGACGAAAACTGCACCGCAGGCTACGATCACCGGAATGCGGGAGTTGCGAATGTAGCCGGATCGCATCGCCTTCGACAATTGATCAGCGGCAACTCGATTAGCCGGACTACCGGAGATGCGAACATACTGGATTGCGGCTTCGATCGGCTGCATACTAAGAGCAAAGTTGAACTACAACAATGATCGAGTTGGATTGCGGCAACGACTAGCAGCAACACTCCAACAAGCTGGGCGGCCGGACTGCGAGAACGACGCAGCCTCAGCTGCAGGCAGGCTGGACGAGTGGATGGACCTGCGGGAATTGCGAACGGAGCCGACTGCGGCGGCCGATCGATGGTCTGCAGCGAAAGCGACGAGCCGGGACTTGCTGCGGCCGATCGGGCCCAGTGCACATCGGCCGACGAACACGATTACCGGCGGCTGCGATCACCGGCTGCGAAATACAAACGAGCCGGACTGCCGGTAGCTTCGATCACCTGGGTATGCGCGCTCGAGGGACTAGATTTAAACATTTCGATAAACCTAGGTGTAACCGATTCTAAATAAACTAGACATCATCGGTTTGCGTCAGCGAGTGCAACAAGACTGCACCGGTTGCGTCCAGCGAGTGCAATTCATGGGCAAAATCGGGCAGCATCGGTCGCGTCCAACCGAGTGCGACGGTTGCTAACTGAGTACAATAATTCAATCAACATAACTATAGCGGTTTATCATTACGATGATTGTAAAAATTGCGTAAAAATATTAGGGTGTACGTTCGCCCCCTCTTAATCCTGCAACTCGTTGGAGGATTAAGAAGTTTGGGTTACCTGAAGTTTCGATTTTCAGAAGCTTAATTCCGCATTGCAATTAGGTGCTATGTAACTCCCCACAAGTGTATGAAGTGTTACATAGCTTTCCCAAAAAGAGTAATTTTAGACCATGAGGTGTTACATATCTCGCCCCCAAGTGATAGTCAGTCACGTTGAAGTGATATGAAACTCGCCCCTAGAATATAGTGATTGTCATGCTGCTCAATGCTCGCACAAGGGTGCACTGCCTTGCTGCATTTTGCTCGCGCATGGGATTTTGAAGATGTCTGCTATTTGGAATTCGCGTGGGGGGCCAATCCCACTATTCCAGATACGCGCAGAATTGAAATGTGTGCATCCCCTCGTGAGAAGATGCTCGCCACATTAAAGGTGTATTACTGAATTAAAGTATGCATGAATAAATGAAAAGATGCGAAAACATGTAAATTGTATACTTACCATATTGAAAATGTTATTGCGACTTCGTTTATGAAATGATTAGGATGCCCACTGGCTATGCTGGTGTTTTCCAGCGACGATGACAAGTATAGTTGCCTTAGCGTCTCATCTTGACTTAGTAAATTGATTTGTCTATGGGGCTGGAATGCACCAGTTAAGTCCAAACTGGATTGAAGATAGTTGCCACGGAACTGTGTTTCAGCAGCTGCAATCAGCTCTATTGTGGTAGTTATGCATAGAACTGGACTGAAGCAATTGTGAGGAAAACTGTATTGAGACAGTTTTGGGGAAAATCGGACTACATCAGTTCGACCAACTGTACTGTATAAATTAAAAAGGACTGCAGCAGTTCGATCAACGGGCTAGTAGTTGTTGCTGTGAAACTGGATTACAGCAGTTCGATCAACTGAAGTGTAGCAGTTTTGATGGTGATTGAATATGTTCGTATTGAGGTTTATGAATCGAACCAGCATTCACGAACTTTGCACCCGGGTAGGTTGTGGGTAAAACTTGACGCAACAACGTTCGCGAACTTTGAATATGATATGTGGTTTCACTTGCTAGTGGTTGATGTGCCGTTCGGAATGTCAAAAAATAAATTTTTTCAAACTCAAGATATTTCACCTCCATATTGTAGGAAATTGAAAGGCGATTTCAATGAGCCGAAAATCACCTAATTCGGACTTAAAATGAAGGAGTTATCGACGAAACAAGATTTTCTTTGATCGCGCGTGCTGCCGCTGACGTGGCAAGCTAACTGGACTGCCACGCTGATGTGGCCTGCTGATGTGGCATTGAATGACGACGTGATATGCTAACATGGCATGGGAATGATGACGTGGCGTGAATGCTTCATCGACTAGAATGCTGACGTGGCACTAATAACGCAGCTATGTACTGCTGACGTGGCGTACTTTTGCTGAGGTGGCAGTATGACGTGGCACAACCTTGCTGGCGTGGTATGTTGACGTGGTAGGATGATGTGGCTGTCTTTTGCTGAAATTTGATGTAGCCTAGAGCATTGAAGTTTGATGTACTACTGAGCATCAACGGTTGACATACGCAGATCATCGAAATTTGATGTAACATGAAGCATCGAACTTTTTCTGAGAATTGAATTTGATGTAGCGCAGAACATCGAAGTTTGATATTCCAAAGAGCATCAACGGTTCATATTCGTGGCTCATCGGAGTTTGATGTTGCAAGAAGCATCGAAGTTTTCCTGATTGATGAAAGTGGGTGTACAAAACCTCTAGAAGTGGGTGAGGGTTTTTAACGTGGGTGAGAGATACCCCATAAGTGGGTGAGGAGGCCGACGGCTTGGGCCGCCGTATGCCGCCGTTCGTAATGGCCGCCGACATTTTTTTTTTTTTTTGAATTTGATTTTTATGTTTTACGGAGCATCGAAAATGGATGTACCAGGGGGCATCAACGGTCTGTGTGTCAAGCTCATCGAAGATTGATGTACCACCGTTGCATCGAACTGTTGCTGAGAATGGAATTTTGATGTATCGCGGAGCATTTAAGTTTGATGTACCTAAGAAAATCCACATGGTCATTTGCTGCGCATCGAACTTCGATGTAACTTGAAGCATCGAAGATCTCTGACATGGGTGATGGACCTTTGACGTGGGTGAGTAAAAAAAAAGGTAGGTGAACGAAACCCCTGAAGAGGGTGTACAGATCTTGGGCAGCCGGACTTTTGGTGACAGGTTTCATTGACTTTCGCAACACATTTTTTTTTTTGAAACCTTTCGCAACACATTTATGGAACTGTGATCTTTGTCTTTGGACTTTTGGTGACAGGTTTCATTGAGTTGTTGTGTTTTCCTTGAAAGCTTCTCGTTACAGCCCTGGATTTTTAGCAACGGTTGTGTGGACTGTTGCTGTTTCTCCTGGAATTTTCACCATGATTCTGCTGCACTTTAGTGGCCCTTTCTGGAATTTTGTGAGATGTTTTTCTGGAGGTTTTCCCTTGGGCATTCTAGCACCTTGAGATGTAGACAACTTGACAACTTTGCGATCAAGACAGTATTGATTTTGTCATACATCAAACTTGAACAGGTGGATAATGCGTTATTTGAGAAGCAATTTTTTTTGGACTTTGGACTTGAACATGGTGTGGATCGAACATCCTGACAACAACCTTGGTGATTTTCGCAGTGAGTCAGCTTTGGTGGCTTCCGACTGTGATGTTGGGCTATAGTAGTGTAATAGTTATGTGGAAAAGGACTGCAGCAGCTGCGATCAGCTGCACGACAGTGATAGAAATCGAAATTGAATCCAGCCATGTTGTGGATCGAATATCCCACAACAGTTTTGATGGTATTTCACTACATCTTTTGCCCTTGGACCGAACGTCCAAGCAACACTATCATCAGATTTTGTAGTGATGCGATTTTTGTAGTTATCCGCGAGGTAATAGCTTTAGCAAATCTCGAACAGTGAATCTTGATTACGGCGGTTGCTATCAACTTGACCGTAGTATGTGCGATTATACGGTCGGCAGGCAATTGCGATCACTGGACTACAACCATGTTATGATCAAATCGGACTGCAGAATTGCGATCAACTGGACTGCATTAGTGATTTTTCATGACGTTCAGACTTCTTTTTCACGGACACGATTTTGAAGCATTTTCTACAACTTTTCTCAATGGGAAAACATGATTTTCTTTTCTCATATTTCCCCTTAGTCGGCGCCAATGTTTGTACCCAAAATTACTTTTGGGCACGAAACACGATGAATGGATAGTTTTGGTGAGTATTTTGGGTTAGGGGTCGATTTGAAGAATAAAATGAAAGACAGAGGTTTAACGTGGTTCGGCATAGGTTGCCTACGTCCACGGGCGAATCCCCTTGGGGGGTTATTTTGTATTGATAGTAAAATTACATTGTATATTTTTTTCCCTATTGGCCACCCCCATTCTGATTTCTGCTCTCCCCTATTTATACAGTTCCATAACTAAATATAAACATAAATTGCATTAACTACTCATTCATGCCTCCATCATCAATTCTGTATGAAACAACTTGAGTTAATTCTGCATGTATGAAACTGCTGCAATTAGTACTGCATGGCTGAAACTACTGCAATTAGTACTGCATGGGCGAAACTAACAATTAGTCTTGCATGACCGAAACCTAACGCAATTCAATTTACATGAAACGCACATTTATGTTTCCATGATAAATTCATAAATGATGGCTTGCGGTATTGGTGGACATTCTTTGTGAGACAGTGGCCTGTATGGGTAGGGACTAGCTTGATGGTTGTGAGCATGATGGTTGGCGGTGTGATGGAGAGGTGGATGGCGGCATGATTGGAGACCGGTTGGCGGTGTGGAAGAGTTTTCGGGCGAGAATTGGTTAGCGGCATTGTTGGCTACAAGGCGAAAATTGGCTAAGGGTTCGGCCCGACCCGATAGTTGACCGACGCTTGACTTTGACTGTTGACCGACCATTGACTTTGACCATTGATCTTGACCGGATGTTGACTTTGATAGTTGACCGACTTTGACCATTGATCTTGACCGGATGTTGACTTTGATAGTTGACCGACTTTGACCATTGACCTTGACCGGAAGTTGACTTTGATAGTTGACCGACTTTGACCATTGAGCAGTGCAATGCGGCTGGTGGGCTGCCTTGGTTGACTGGTTAGTGGGCTTGGATGAGGACCAAAAGATGATTCAAGTATCAATTTGGCCCATTAAGTGGTATTTTAACTTATGGTACAAACATGATTACTTTAGATCAAGTCACGTCTCCAAAAAAGATCCTTTGACTTTCTTGGGTTGTCCTGGGGTAGATTACTAGGTAGAACCACCCAAACTTGAGGTTCTGAAGGAAAAAAATTAGTCAGATTTTAACTTTATTCGGTCAAAATTAGCAAAGAAAGTTATGTTTTCCCCGTACGGCCACCCACCACCATATATTTATTAACTTTCACCGGATCATTTCAATCCAGGGCCGTCTTAGACATAGGGAGAGATGGTCGACCGCCCTAGGCCCAAATTTTGGAGGGGTCAAAAGAAAAAATGCAGAATGACCTACTGTAGTTGACTATCTATTGTTGCCTATTGATCAAAAATGTGGAACGGCCTTACAAATAAGTGTTGAATCCTTATGCAATTTTCAGGCAGTGGCTTGATTTTTTAGATTTCTTTTTGGACAATTTAATTCTTTTTTTTGAGGAGAAAGGTTAAGATGTATTAAAAAGAAAATGTAAAAAGGAAAAATGCCCCCATTTTGATGTCAATTTGACGTTTTACATTCTATCAATCACTACTTTCCAATGTGTAATGAGGTCTCTAAAAGTATACAATTTAAACCATTTTTGTTTCCCACCCCAGATAAATATCGAATTTGACTTCATTGATGATCTCTGAGACCTCCTTATGTCTATTGCTAGTCATTACTCTACTGTTCCTTTCTGACCAAATTACCCAGCAGATTGCAAATATAAGCAGTGGCCAAATTTTTCTTCCTTTGTTTCTCCCTCTTCTAAACTTCCATGCTTCCAATTGAGAGCATATGGACTCTCCTTGCACCCATCTGACATTGTAACCTTTGATGAAATAACACCAAATCTTGTAGGAAAAGGGACAATGTAGAACTAAATGATTGATTGTTTCTTGTTGTATGTTGCAAAGAGAGCACAAGTGATTCTGAACTGTGCATCCTCTTCTTGTAAGATTATCTGTTGTAGGGATTAAATTTTGTGCCGCAGACCACATAAAAATTTGAATTTTAGGCGGCACAAAATGTATCCAAATGCATGACATAGGAACTGTGACGGGAGAAACAGGAAGCTGTTCAACTAACCATTGATAGCAGGCTTTGACACTGAACCCTCCCGTAAAAGAATAAACCACTGCATCTTCTGTATTTTCATCCAAAACTGGAGGAGCCCCTAGTTCTGCAAACATAGCTAGCATTTCTGGCATTTCAACTTATGTCAGATTCCTTCTTAACTTAATGTCTCATGCACCCAGATGTATCATTTCTTGAATTGAAGCATTCTTGAGTGTTGCCAACTTGAAGATATTTGGATACTTTAATTTTAGAGCCTGTGAACCACTCCATTTATCCCACCAAAAACTAACATCATCCCCTTTGTTAACTTTAGTGATTGAGATATCTTCCACTACTTCTTTTTCCTTCTGTATCCCTTTCCAAATTCTAGTGCCTTGAGGCAGATGAGAATCTTTCACCCATAATTCAGTAGGCTTAGATTTTATTTTTTCCTGAATGACTCTTCTCCAGGGCAGCTTCTTCTCTTTGGTGAATCTCCAAGTCCATTTTGCTAAGAGGGCTTTATTGGTTAGTTTGAGATTTTTCATACCTAAACCTCCCATTTTCTTTGGTCTGCAAACTCTCTCCCAGGCTACCCATTTTATTTTCCTAGCATCCGATGAAGAACCCCAAAGGAAATTCCTCATAATCTGATTGAGCTTTTTCTCAACACTCACTGGCATAGGAAAAATTGACATATAGCAGATAAGCAAGCTCGCTAGTGTAGAATTTATCGGACCAATCTTCCCGACCTTTGTAAAAATCTCCTTCTCCAAGGGGCTAATTTCTTTTGGAACCTTTCTATCACTGGTTCCCAGATTGCTGCATTTCGTTCTTTGGATCCCACCGGCAAACCTAAATATTTGAGAGGCAGTGTTTCTTTCTTACATTTGAAAATTTCTGCGATTGCATCTATTATATGATCTTCACCTATCTTGATGACTGAGCTCTTGTTGAAGTTAACTGACAATCCAGTTAAGCTTCAAAAATGTGCAGTAATATCACCAAGTTCTATGCTTCTTCTTGGACAATTTAATTCATTAACCCTAGCTTCTTCAACTTGATAAATTGTGAGATTGGAATGTAATATGTGTTTAAGTCACTGATCTCTATAAGTTGTTTTTGATTTCTGTTTGTTAACAACTACCCTTTTCGATACGTATGAAATGAAGATCCAATCAACCTTTTTTCCTGGATACAGATCAAGGCATGTGAACAAAGAAGGCCAAAAAATCGAAACTCTAAAAATGGGAGACTTTATTCAGAATAGTAATCATATCAATGGACATGAAGGGCCAACTACAAAAAAAAGTCGACTTGACTACTCTGTTTTGTTAACCCTAAAAAATTATCTTCTCTACAATTTACTAAATTACAAAGTTATTATGAATCACTGAGTTTGATCTACAATAAAAGGGTCTTGCATCTTTTTTTTCTTTTTTTTAAAGCGCAAGCAGGACCCAGCCCCTACCCGAACCCATCCAGTTGGACTCACCCCACTGCCAGATCCAACACCGCTAAACCCACTATACAACTAATCTACCACAAACCTTTACGGCGGTGGGGATTGAACCCCTGACTTCCTCCTTACTGGAGTTGATGGGATACCACTGAGCTATGCCCTTGGACCCAAAGGGTCTTGCATCTTGTGTGGCATGTTATGTGACTTTCTTTTAGCACATAGAAAAATAAAACCGGGGCTATTTAATTATTGGTACCCAGCAAATGACCAACACATTCTTTTGGTACACAATATTTGAAATATTAAGGGATAGTACTTGCATCATCAGTTGACCGTCAAAATCATTGGTTGACCCATATTTATTTTATTTTCTCTAATCTCCCCTCCTTTAAAACACTAAGTCATATGAGCTCCCACGTCGCACGGTGAGTATGACACCCCCCTCAAATTAAATTAGATAAAAGCTTTCACACAGAGCAATTATGGAGAGGACAAGTGGCAGAATTCTATTGGTTCAAACATTAAAAGCTGGATTACACTTTGTTTACACCCTGTAGTTAACTGGCCGTTTGTAACACCGTTAGCAAAAACGTGGGTGGACAATACTTCTGTCAGCTTTTATGCCTAAGCAATTTATTACACTTGGTTTACACCGGATACTTAACTGGACGTTAAGTAACGTCGTTGGTGTGGACAACACTTACCTCAGGATCTAAACCTAACTAAGATACCGTCATATCGTGTTCTTATTCACATATCGGAAATTATAAAACAGAAAATTTCAGAATCCTTATCTTCCTCTCGCAACACATAACTCTTTCTTCTTCTCTTTTTCTTCCTTCTATCTGGAGAGTACTCTATTTTAGAAGCGATGGATACAACGGTTTCGCTTCTGAGGTTTTAAGCCTTCGATCAATTAACCCTTTTTCGATTCCATCATATTTTCAGCTAATTTTGGCAGCGAGAATTTAGAAGCTGAAGATGACTACCATTGATTTTGTTGATGGATGTGGAGCTTACGATGGGATATAGAGTTCTCCTAATATATATCAGGAAAAATGGGTTTAATTTCGATTGAATAACAAGGGAAACAGACAGAGTTTTCACGATTATTATGAGAGTTCCCGAAATGGTGAAGAAGAAGACTGATACACTTTCAAGAAGGTATAAAAATCAACAAACCCAAACTAAACTCCTTTTTTTTTTTTTTTTTTTTTTGTTATAGATGTTACCATTTATTCTCAATGCAAATTAGGGATTTCAAATTTGTGGATTTTGATTTTGAACTTTGGGTTCTCAATTTTGGGATTAAATTTTGAAATTAGGTTTTCATAACAACCAGGGGCAGAGGGAATCTGGAAAGGTGTTGTAAGTATAAGATTTCGATATCTTTATGCTTACAATTTTGATTTTGTTTAAATTGCTTTCTAAGTGTATGTTTAAATACTTAAATGAATGATTTGGTTCGATTTGAGCACATAAAAGTCTTTCCTTAAATGAATGTGATGTACCATCTGGGGTTTACTTGGTTAGTGTTCTGATCTTCTTGGATGGATCCTTCTTCCTGTTTAGTCCCCTTCGTTTCGGAAATTGTTTCTACATCTGTTTCTCCCTCACTTTCCACCCTTTCTTCTGTTTCAGCAGTTTCTTCTTTTAATTTATATTTGGAAGAACAATCTATTCATGTTCTGGTCTTAATTATTTATTTATGACTAATCTGATAATTTCTGGATATCACAATCAATATCAAAGGGTTAATGTTTAAACATGGGGCTTTCCCTTACTGATAGTGAACCTCATAGCACCTACCCGCATCTCCGTTGTTATACCAAATAATAGAAGAGAATGGTCGTTGTCCAGTCTCAACTAACTTTCATGCATGAGTGGCTCAATTTTTATTTTTGTTTTCATCTATTGATGTTAAAAAGCTAAAGACATGTTTAAAAACACAGTCAGTAGATGTGGTTTGATTTTTCATGTTTGTCCAGCGAATATATTGATAACGGGTAGGTTATCTTCATGTTTCTTTGTATGCTTTTTTGATTTCTGTAACCTAGAAATGAAATTTTCACTATGCAATAGTTAAGTAAATGTGGTAAGAGGAAATGTATGTAAATATAATAGAGGTATACAATATAATCTCTAATAATAACAGTTGCCCGTTAGGATGAATTGGGTGTTAACATACATTTGCAAATTATGTGCATGTAGGTGAGGTAGGTAAGACAGATTAACCATCCTATCAAGGTTGTAATTGTGGAGAGGAGTATATGTGGTCCTCTTTCAAGAATACAGGTATGCCATTCTCTTGCCTGCATTGCAAAATACAATTGGGCACCGATTAAAGTTTTCATTTGACGGGGCCTGTGTGCTTTTGATCTCAAAAGGCACATAGCTTTCAGCAGGTACCATCTTTCATCACATTTTGCAACTTTTTAATGGAAACACTATGTTTTTTATTTTGTGAGTTAGCGGGTTTACTTCTTTTTTGACTTCTTAGATATGTGAACTCTTCTTTTCTCCACTGCCAAGTCGCAGACTCGTCTCATCTCGCTCAAACAGTCGGCATTGGAATTGACATCCATTTTCCCTGTTTTTCTTTGTATAACGGTGTTAATGACATCCTTTTTTGGATTTTGTGGGTTTGAAGTATTATGTACTGAATAACATACCTTCATCTGAGAATCTGATTTCTGAGAAGGTGAAGCTAAAGGAACTACTGATCAAATTGGCACAACCTATTTTTCTGCAAAGTTGAGTCCTGGTATTGGCTATTCATGAAGATCTGGATTATATGGTATCGATTTTAGATTGTTTGGGCAATAAGTCTTCGGAAACAGGTGTGCGTAAATTTTGAGCCTTTGCACAACATTAATTTTTTGGACATGTTTTATCACTAATTTGGATGTTTGGTTAAATTATAATACATAAATTTTGGTGCGTTTTCCATGATCAGGATCCCATCGACAGTTTTTAAACCGTTAAATCCTAATTTATATTGATTGCTTATGTTTTTGACATATTTCTATGACTACATAGTGAATTAAGGATGCGAAAAAGAAAGAAGTGGATGGGAGAGTTATGGTAGCGTTGTGGTATCCGGTGAACCTAGTGATGCTCTAAAACTCAAGTCTGAAGCTCTTGGAATTTTGAGAGAGGAAATATGTTATAAAAGTTAATGCCAGATCAGGCCTTGAATTTGCTTAATGCTTTTATTCTTTTTGCATTTGATAAAGAGCTTACTCATCCAATTGATTGTGTTTTGTGTTATTGGTTGCATAGATTAATATTGCAGTGGACAATTGATTCCAACAGGAACTTACTGTGCTCTTCTTCTTTTTATTTTTTGCTGGTGACTTGATATCTCTTATTTCTGCGATTCTTTGTTGACTGGTGATTTCAGAAAGATATACCATTACTGCCTTATTCCATGAGCAAAATACATTATCTAAGCAACTATACCATATCTCCAACTTCAGGAAATTACAAGAACACTGTTCTACTGCACGCAATTCCTCAATTGTGTAGTATCTCCATGTATGTCTAACCACAGACTGAACTTACCAATAGTGTACTTTGGAATACTTCCTACAAGATGTTAAGTTCACATGATATATAAGGAAACAGGGTTCACATGATATATAAGGAGACAAGGTTAATACAATCTCATTAGTAAACCTTTCATTTACCTAACGCCTGGGTAAGCGTATATTTTTAACCAGTGAAACAAATTATTTACCTTCACAAGTCCTTTGTTGTATGTCTTACAAACTGGGATCTGCAAAAGGTAACATGGGTCAGAATAGTAATCACCATGGGATTAAAGGGGATATCGACCGATGGCTTAATGAGATAATGTTTTTGGTTTCTTCGGTTTTGGGTTTGGAACTAAGATAGGTAACGGTATAATTTCATAATTTAAAGTGGCAATAAAACTGAAACCAGTGTCACTTTGGTTTCTTGGGTTCTGGGCGAGGCAAAGCCGAGCCACACCTATTTAAAAATCCTAATTGACTGGGCGAAGCCGTGCAACACCAAATCAAAAATTCATCAGGACCGGGGCGAGGCGAAGCCGAGCCACAGTAAATCAAAAAGCATTGCGACGAGGCGAGGCGAAGCCGCACGATACCAAACAAAAAATGCATCGGGACGAGGCGAGGCGAAGCCGAGCCACACCAAATAAAAAATGCATCGCGACGGGGCAGGCGACGCCCCACGAAACCAAATAAAAAATGCACGACGGGCTAGACAAAGCCACATCACACCAAAACAAAATAAAAAATGATGGTGGATGGGTTTCTGGTCCGCCCGGTGCGTAGCACGGGCACAAAATCTAGTTTTAACTAGAAAAAATAAAATAGGATTTTATAAATTTACCCTGATTTAATTTGGTAGTATCTTTTTTCTTCATGTTCTTCTATTTCTTCTCAGTCTAATTTAAACAGCCAAAGAGGAATACGTACCAATCTTACCAGGTTAAACTAAATCATATCCATTTACACCCTTTTGTCTTCGTTTTGGGGTTTATGTTTGAGTTCCAACAGAGAGGAATGTGTAGAGGTAACGAAAATCAATCTAAACCTAATTTTCACATTTATCTTCCTTTTTGATTCTTTTGTATCTGCTGAAATTGGGAATTCAGGTTTTGTTTCAATCAGATTCTTTTATTCATGAGAAATTCACAATCTCAATAAACTAGAGATCGATTGATTTTTTTAGCGGTGATGACGATGAGGATAAAGAAGGCTTTGTTTTAGTATTGATGGAGAAAAGTTATAGAAATCAAGAGATTGAAGTGGAGTCTCCATCATCAATTGGTGGTGTCAATGTGTTCTTTTGTGTTGTTTATGTTTGCCAATATATAATACTTGGGATCTAATAATCCTATCCGATCAAATAAAATGTCATTTTTGTGTTCAGATTTGAGTACCCTTCTGGAAATGAAACGGTGACTATGATGAGCATTAGATTAATGAGAAAGTCAGTGGTAGAATGATTAGTTATGGTGTATTTGAAATTAATAATATCGGAACCAAATGTACTTGTCTTGGACTCTTGGTGTATACTGCAGGTAGCAATCTTCCTTCCTAATATCATTTTTTCCTTTCACAAATTGAATTGCGGGATGTTTAGCTTAGAATATTTAGGTTGTGATGATTCGAACCGAATATGCAGTTGCAGAGTGTTTAGGAGACGGAGGAGGAAGAAGAAGCTTTAGGTTGTGACACTAGGGTCAATGTGTAAAATCCATTTTTCTTTTGGTGATAATTAGAGAAAATAAAAAGAAATACCATTACCAGATACCTACCTATAATTTTTCAAATGTTGGGTATCAAAACAATGTATTGGTCATTTACTGGGTATCACACATTAAATACCCACCAAAATGCCCCAAAATAGTGATGTTATCTAGCATGGTACATTTTGTAACTAAAATTATGATTATATTTAAATTCTTGATAGACTTTTAGATGCATGTACAAATGGATTGCTCAAGTAATATAATCAGTGTTTCTTCATTCATCATTTATGCCATATATTAAAAAAAAGCCCACTTTTGAAAGTTCGCCCCATGCCGGGCCCGTCTCAATCCTTCATCATATGACGAATTTTCAACACATCATCGTGGCCTTCTTAATCCAGATGGTATCATCGTGGCCTTCTTAATCCAGATGGCCTTCTTATGATAGTAGTATGCATGCAACTGACAATTTCTAAATAAGTTCATGTGCTTGTTACCTTCATTGTATGGGAATCTGTATTTTTATAATGTAGGAAATACCAATTGGTCCTAGAAACATTATATTAGGATGAGTCTAGTCCTATTGACCCAGTCATGTGTCTGTTTGGTCCTTTTTGGACAATTAAATTATAGTTTGGTCCTAGAAATTATGGTTTGGTCCTAGGGTATTGTCCACCCACACGGAATATTATTTTTCTGTTACCAAAACACCCCTACACGTGCTCAGTTTATCGTTTGGTCCTAAATTTTTATTATTTGGTCCTTTTACCGACATATATAATCAGAAAACCTCTCAGTTTCAGTTTTTATTTTCTCTCTCCTGTGGAAGTTCTTCTCTCGCTGCAGATTTTTTCTCTTCTAGGGTTTACGAAATCTTTGAGATTTCGATCTTGATACCAAGATCGATCCGATTTACAGCAGATTAACTTGATTTCGTAGTTACGGAGGTTGATTTTAATAGCTTAATTTGATTACGGAGGTTGATTTGTTTTTCAAGATCGGTTGATTATTGATTCTTTGGAGTTGATTTTTTGAATCACAGATTCGGAGATTGGTGTTTGGAATCACAGATTTCAGAGATTCTTGTTGCTGGTAAGTTTTCATGCAATCCTTTTCCTTGATTTGAAGTAATTAGTTTTTCTTCTTATTCTTGATTCTTTTTGTTCGAAATCAAAAGAAGTAATTAGTTTTTCTTCTTATTCTTATTCTTATTCTATAGATCATTGTTAATTTTTTCTTTTGATTAGTTTTTTTTTTAATTTTAATAGCAATGAAGTCGTTCTGTTAAGGCTTTTGTTTATCTGTTAGGATGTTAACGAATGAAGTCATTCTGTTGTTACGGCTTCATTCCAAGAATGAAGTCCGTTCTATTTGATGGACTATAGAGAGTTTTAATGACTTCATTCCTGGAGTGAAGTCCATTTTCTATGGCGTGGACTATAGAGGTTTTAATAGACTTCACTCCTGGGAATGAAATCCATTTCTATGGCATGGAATGAAGAGGTTTTAATACACTTCATTCCTGGAGTGAAGTCCATTTCTAAGGCATGGAATGGAGAGAGTTTTGATAGACTTCATTCTGGGAGTGAAGTCCATTTTTTCTATGGTATGGGTTGGGAGAGGTTTTCGAGACTTCACTCCGAGAATGAAGTCCATTCTATTGCATGGACTATAGAGAGTTTTAATGGACTTCACTCCAGGAATGAAGTCCATTCTATTGCATGGACTATAGAGAGTTTTATGTTAGTTTTGTCAAGGAAGAAGTACTTTCTTGCTTTTGTTTATAGTTAGTTTATATGTTAGTATGTTAACGAATGAACTCTTTTTAAGGAATAAGTAGTCTTTTTAGTTTATTTGTTTATCTGTTAGAATGTTATTGAATGAAGTTATTTTGTTTCATTTTTCAGGTTCAGAATGGCGCTCTCAAGTTGTTATGCAGTTGTGTACTACAAAGGGAATAGTATTCCCTTTGAAGTTTCTTTAGATACGATGATGCGTGACCTCAAAATACATGTTTGTGATTATTGGAGAAACTTGACTCCTCGTAGCATAAGATTTAGGGATGGCGAAGGTTGTTATAATCTTTTGTCATCAATTGTGATTATTCTCTTCAAGGACTAATTGTCATTACTTGTTCAAAGGAATTTCCTAGTTTTAATTTGTATGTTGAGGAGGCTTCTAATGGTGGTGCTTCTACCTCTTCTACCTCTTCATCTGGTATTTTCAACGATCACTCGGTGATGATGAATTATGTAGTGGGTTCACCGAGACTTCAAAGATTAAATACCGGTCGGAAGGTCATGAGGAATTAAAACCTCTTTTATCTCGGGGTGGGAAGATATTTTTAAAGGTGTTGGTCAAGTTTTTCATGGTGATGTTGATGAGGTTCGCTTAGCTGTCAGCCAAATATTGCTTTACAAGTCTGGTTATCTGAGTTGAAAAGATTAAGAATGATAGACTTAGGTACACAAAGTGTGTGGTAGGGATGCGGAAAAGTGTCCTTGGTATCCGCATTTGTATTCCAATTGATACACAAAAATATCTTTGCTATCAAGGAATTCAATGGGGAGCACAAATGTGGTGGTGCTTATGAGGAGTGAAGGAACCACCTGTGAAGAAGAAATTGATAAAACATTTATTCAAGGATCAAATCTGATCTAATCCATCTTTAAAGCCCAAGGATATGGTTGCTCGGGTGAAGAGTTGTTACGGTATTAACATAAAATACCACCATGCTTATAAAGGGAAGGAAGCATCTAAAGCGCGAGATATATGGCGATGATGTAAAAAGTTATCTGAGATCTTGTTTGGTATGTTGAAGCAATAAATGCTACCAATCTGGCAGCTATATCAAGTTTGAATATGATAAAGTGACTAAATGTTTTGAGGCTTTTAATATGTTTTGCTGCCTGCATGGAAGGATACCGGTTCATTCGTCCTATGCTATACTGTGATGTAACATTTCTCACTGGGAGATTCAAGGAAACATTGATGGCTGCCACTGGTGTGAATGGGAACCAAGGTACTTTTGGTTAGTTTCTACTTTGATTAGTTTTCTACGATCCATTTTATACGAATGGACTTCATTCCAAAAATGAAGTCTAGGAAAGATATATATTGATTCTACAGTCCATCTTATCACAGAATGGACTTCAATTTTGGAATGAAGTCTAGGAAAATTATAGATATTTGATTCTACAGTCCATCTTATACTGAGAATGGACTTCATTCACTGAATGAAGCCTAGAAAAGTTATAAATATTGATTTCTATTTGTTATCCAATGTTATATTTGATTTCTATTTGTTTTACGGTGTTATAGTTATAGGCTTCATTCCGGGAATGAAGTTATAGAAAAGCTATAGATATAGACTCGATTTTTCTTTCATTTATGTAGGTTTCTTCCTTTTGCGTTTGCTTTAGTTCCTTCGAAGACATTCAAGGTTGGGAGTGGTTCATGGAAAACTTGCGGCATTGTGTCGACTCTCGATCCTATTACATTTATCACCGATCGTCATGAAGGGTGAAGCAAAGTATTCCCAAGTATTTTCCCAACTCTTATCATAGTTCACTGTTTTATCATCTGAAGAATAACCTTCCTATCAAAAAGGACATGAGAAGTATAAACAAGTTTAGGATTTGTTCCATAAAAAGGCGCATCTGCTACGGCGTTGCAAATATGAGTCTCGCTTTGAATGAGATGTGCACCATAGGATGTGAGTGGGTTGCCAAGTACATCAAATATCGATCCCAAGCCTTTGGGCAAATGCTTTCTTCGTAGGATGTAGGTATGGTGCACACTCATCAAAGTATTGCGAGAGTCTTTCAATAACTGGATTCATCGTGAAAGGGATCTCGCCTCCACTGCTCTTGTTGATGAGCCGAGGATAAAGATTATGAGGATGAGTTCGGAAAGGCGTGAGCTTGGTAGAACTTATCGGGATAGTTTGACTCCCATATACAAAGCTTTACTCAAGTCACGTGTCGATATAGGTCGTCCATGGAATGTTACCGAGTCGAGTAATGGTATATATGAGGTTCACTCACCCACTTCGCATCTTTGTTGATCCGATGAAGATGACGTGCACTTGCCGAGAGATGGAAAGTGTTTGGTTTCCACAATGCTCACGCCACTGCTGCTATTACTATGAGTGGTATTGATATTTTGAGGTTTATTCAAATTTTACTTTGGTTCAAACCACTTCCATGACTCTTATGCTCCCCGCAATTCGACCAATTCCCAACTACGATAGGCCGAGGCGTATGAACTGAAGAGAGAGTCCTTCTGGTATTCCAAGGCCACCTCCGGGAGACCGCCAAAGAAGTGTATTCGCGAGTGCTTATGAGAAGGAAAGGAGGCCTATGAAGTGCTCCAATTGCAAGAAGATTGGGAATCACAACAAAGCTACCCGTCGTGTATTAATCTTTGGAGTAGTATGCACGAACTTTTTATTAGTTTTTCTGGTGTTAGTTTTCCTTTGTGAACTCCTTTTTTTTTGTTACTTTTCTGGGATATGCACTTATTTTTGTTTTGTTACATTTAGGGATATGAATTGGTGGTTTTTTTAGTTTGTTACTGCTTTTTAGGGATATGCACTTATTTTTTAAGTCTAAGTTTTCTAGACTTCATTCCAGGGAATGAAGTCCATTCTATGGACCCGAGAGAAGTTTTCTCTAGACTTCATTCCAAAAATGAAGTCCATTCTATGGACCAGAGAAGTTTTCTCTAGACTTCATTCCAAAAATGAAGTCCATTCTATGGACCAGAGAAGTTTTCTCTAGACTTCATTCCAAAAATGAAGTCCATTCTATGGACTGTATAAGTTTTTACTAGACTTCATTCCTGGAATGAAGTCCATTCTATGGACTGTAGAAGTTTTTACTAGACTTCATTCCTGGAATGAAGTCCATTCTATGGACTGTAGAAGTTTTCCAAGACTTCATTCCAAATAATGAAGTCCATTCTGAGGGGCGAACTGTAGTCCAGCAAAAACATCAAAGGAACATTCATTCTACAAAATTCATTAGAAAATAAGACAGTAAGACAAAACATTGATATTATCTACTATCTATAATACTATAGTTAAAAGAATAAAGTAGATCAGATTATATATGACATTGGAGAAGCTAAGGTTTAATCATTTCAGTCTTTGCAACCATCTTTAATCAGTTGATTGTTAAGAAATTCTTCATTAGTTGTTTCACTCCAACTTAATCCATCTTTCTCATCATTTAGAAGCTTGCACGCCATTCGTATCTCCACCGCCGCATCTTTTTATCATTTCATCTCTCGGAATCGATCTTGAGATTTGGGAGCAATGGCTTGCAACTTCGCTTTATCCGAAGAACATGTATTGAGAAGGCAATCCGGATGTGCTCCACGATCAGCCACCCGCATTTGCTCAATTTTTAAGTCGAGCCTCTTTCTAGATCATTTTTCACTGACCATTTATCAATGTGTGGTTTGCGGTAAACAGACCATTTTCCTTGCATTATTTGCACATCTTTCTCCTATTTCTCCTCTTTTGAGTGAGTTGTAATGCTCCCACTGATAGTCTCCGATGTCAGTAAACAAGCGGTGCCGGTGTAAACCCATAGGCCCTTTTGATTTGCCTTCACCAGAAGGTTCATTGGAATGATTAACCACGAGTCTTGCTAGGCATAGATGCTATGAAGTCGTCAATCTCACCTTTCCTATCATCCACTTTCTTCTCATGGAAATATGTCTGCAAAGATATATATATATATATAAATTTTCAAATTCACAATACTATCAATACATCATAAAAATGAACTCCAACATTTTTAGAATGAAGTCCTTTATGTGGACTTCACTCCTAGAATGAAGTCCATTATGTGGAATTCACTCCTGGAATGAATTCCATTAATGTGGACTTCATTCCAGGAATGAACTCAAACCTTTATGTGGACTTCATTCTTTGCTAAATAGTTATAATGAAGAGTTGCCACTAAAATTTCTTAAAGTAAGGACTTACAAATGCAGTAGGTGCCATAATCTCAAAGTGTATGTATTTCAGTGGATTTTGGCTTGTCTTATATCCATTTTTGCTCTCTCTCTCTCTTTGTCTTTGCTATCTTCCTCTTGTAGCAGTAGTAGAAAAGAATTAGGACATCAAGGTCTTTATTGAACATTAGATCATTAATGTGTTCTCCTTGGACACCAAACTGAGCTTTGTTAGGCTTTTTCATCTATAACCCAAGCCGCTTTGACTGCAGGATGATAAACAAAAACTTCAACATTAATGATATAAACAAAAACCTCTACATAGATGAATGGAAGTTCATTTTTCTGTATGTTTTCCTACCTTTGCATAGCATGTTTGTAGAAGGTACCCAACAATTTCTTTTGATCTCTGTCCAATGTGGAGAAGTATGGAGACTTTTTCGAGTCCCCATATTTGGAACAAAGGGCATGTACGCTCTCATTTGCTTTTCTTGCTCTCTCTTCTCTGCGGGATGATTATCTCGGTTCATTTCCTCTTCTCTTCTTGCTTGCTGCTGACTTTTTGATTTTCTTTCTCGATAGCGGCGGTACATTCTTTCTCTTCTTCTTCTCGGCATTCTTCTCACAGTCGGCGAGTTTAGGAGGAGTCTTGAAACAACTTTCTTGCTTGCTCGATTCTTCACTTGTTGTTCGTTACGCTCAACGTTCTTCTCCTCATTTATTGGTTCTTTCCTTTGCGGTCTCAATCAACCTCGGTTTCGATTCACTGTAGTCCGATCCACGATGTACTCTTTTCCAAGCACATTTGTTGCCTTTTTGCCCCTTGTAGTCATCCGTGTCTTTCAACTACTTTAATTGGGGTTTTATCACATCTGAAGAACCAATACCATGTTTATTCAAATCAGCAACTATTTGTGATATTGTCTCAATGTTGTTTCTTTGGCTCAATAACTTCTTCATCTTGTCTTTCAACAACTACCCAATGATCTTGGCTCAATGTTGTTTGTTTGCTCAACAACTATCTGTGTCATCCCAATCGAGAAACTAGGAGGACTACTGAGTTGATTTGATTCAAGTCTTCATTCTTCTCAATAATCTGCAGACTCGCATGCTCTTCATTGTGAACATATTATCTCTGTCTCTTGCTGCTATAAATAATTCAAAAACACAAATATAAAACAATTCAATAATGGTATTGTGCATCAAAAATCGAGTTCACCCCTCGGAATGAACCCATAACATCTATATGTGAACTTCATAATGGTATTTTGTATCCGTAGTTCATCCATGAGAATGAACTCCAACCTTTATGTGGACTTCATTCCAAAAATGAAGTCCTTTATGTGGACTACATTCCAAAACTAACTTTTCTATTCCATTATAGAACAATACTATACCCTAAATTTTCTATAATGGACTTCACTCCAAAAATGACGTCCACATAATGGACTTCATTCCAGGAATGAAGTCCCTCATAGAACAATACTATACCCTGAATTTTCTAAGGCACGGACTTCATTATGTGGACTTCACTCCAAAAATGAAGTCCAACCTTTATATGGACTTCATTCCAAAAATAATATACCCTAACTTTTCTATTCCATTATGTGAACAATACTATACCCTAAGTTTTCTAGACTTTATCCCAGGAATGAAGTCCAACCTGTAAAGCAATAAATTTTTTTAAAAAAGGGAGACGAATAGTTGGAATTTTTACCTAGGTTCAAACATTGATCCATATTTAAAGGAACTCCGGCGCTGTCTGTTGAAAATGAAGGTAGCTCTTCTTCAGCCATCGTATCAAGTAGCTTTTCCATAGCATCAACTTGAGTAGAAGGATTCACAACAGATTAAGATGGGAAAGATAGGAGCGGGTCTTTCTGGCGACTTCCATATCAACATCGATGCTAGAACAACATTTTCATTCCCTCCACCGACTTTCCGTGCCTTCATCCACTTGTTGATTCGGTATATTGTTTATTTCATCACTCAACAATGAACTCTTGTACTCATCGGGGAAAATTGTGCATGTATTCACAAGCTGTTCAACCATGAATTTCGAACATTCCCACCTTGATAGCAATGCATCAACCTCGGGTTGCTTAGAAGACAAGTGTTCTACAAGGGACTCCATCTTCTGTCAAAAAGTGTCTTTGAAGTTGTTGCTTACAAAGTGAGTGCTCAAGTTCTTCTTTGCTTTAACAAAAGATGCCCCATCTCCTCTGAATGCTTTGTTGTCAACTTTTTAATCTCTCGAGTATGTTTAACTCTCAGGTTCTCCATCTCACCAACATGTGTAGAGACTTTCTATCTGACCCGACATAAGGTTGAATTCTTCCTTGATCAACTCAGCCTTTGTCTTGGCCTTTTGTTGTTGAAGTAGCTTTTTTTCAGCCTCTGTATATTCTTCCAGAAATTTTTCTGATAGCTGCACACACAAAATGAAACCCCAATTACTTCCTCATTCACAATTTGAATTCATTAAAAAGGAATGAACTACAGGTTCAGAGCAATTGACATTAACAGTCGGAGTTCATAACAGGTTTTAATAGACTTCACTCCTGGGAATGAAGTCCATTTCTATGGAATGGAATTGAGAGTTTTTAATAGACTTCACTCCTGGGAATGAAATCCAATCTATTGCATGGACTATAGAGAGTTTTAACAGACTTCACTCCTGGGAATGAAGTCCATTCCTATGGTATAATGAATTAACAATTTTGTTTTTTATCTTAAAGTGCCTATTTCATAACAGGTTTGAATACAATATAACAATATCATATTAATCTACTTTGTTACCTCTCCAAAATCGTCAACATTCATTTCTATGTGATTACAAAGGCTCTCAATGTTCCACCTTGCAAACCTTGGACAGTAGGCTTCTCTATTCCGCACCTTCCACTTGGGTCCTATTTCCTTTGAATGCTCAGCAAACCAAGGCTGCAAAAAAAAACTACACTAGTCAGTTTTTCAAATATACAAAATGAAGAAATATACAAATGAACTGCTAAAAATAATAATGAAACATATAAGTATCTAACAGTTTTCATCTCACCAACAAGTAAAGGTAACATCCTTCGGAGAACCTCTTTTCAAGCTTTCCATCAAATGCTTGTGTATGAGATGCGGCAAAGACACTCATACCTAGTGACTCTAGGCAAGCTAGGTACTTGGAGTGTATGGAACCTCCATCACCGAGTAGTAACAAAAATGGTAGACAAGAGAAAAAGTTCAAACATTGTTACAAGATCTTGATAGATCCTTTATTCTTAATCAACTCAATAATTTTATCTTTCGATTCTGTATTCTTAATATCAAAGGTTTCCTTTTCGTTGGATCAAATTTGTAGGTTTTCCGAACCTTCCACAAGTGTAGTCTGTCCTGCTTTCTTGAGTCCAAGAAAGTTTCTTCTATTCCGCCGCCGAGGATGCATGGTATTCCAAATATTAATGACAACTCTTCGGTGAGGATCGAGCACAAATGTACTGTTCCCCTACTTTGAAAATGAACACATGATCATTTGAACCGGGGAATGAACGATGTGTGTTGCATATAATTTGGACTGCGAGTAGTGACTTATTCCATGCGGTAGCAACAATGGTCTCTTCGAAAACACTTTGGCTACATTACCCAATGGACTCCTATACAATGCACGTTTCTGTTCGTCATTCAAAGCCTCTTCATCCTCTAGTGCTTTAATCTTTTGGACAAGTGCAATTACTCCAGCATAGCTACACTTTATCTTCTTATCTACATTTTTTAAAAGAAAACAAAAAAACATTAACACTCAAGGGTTTTTCATAAAATATTAGGTGATATAAAGAAGATAAAGTTCATTCTATCTATGTTATGGACCGTAGAATATATATCTATAACTTTTCTAGACTTCTCATAACTTCATTCTATCTATGGGGTGGGTGGAGAGGTTTTTCTAGACTTCATTCTGGAGTGAAGTCCATTTATAATGCATGGACTGGAGAGGGTTTAATAGAATTCACTCTTGGGAATGAAGTTCATTTCTATGGCATGGGAGAGAGGTTATTCTAGACTTCATTCCTGGAGTGAAGTCCATTCTATTGCATGAACTATAGAGAGTTTTAATAGACTTCACTCCGGGGAATGAAGTCCATTTCTATGGCATGGAATGGAGAGGTTATTCTAGACTTCACTCTCGGGAATGAAGTCCATTCTATTGCATGGACTATAGAGAGTTTTAATGGACTTCACTCCGGAATGAAGTCCATTTCTATGGCATGGACTATAGAGAGTTTTAATGGACTTCACTCACAGGAATGAAGTCCATTCATATGGCATTGAATGAAGAGGTTTTAATAGACTTCATTCCCGGGAATGAAGTCCATTCTATTGCGGGGACTATAGAGAGTTTTAGAATGGACTTCACTCTGGAATGAAGTCCATTCCTATGGCATGGAATGGAGAGGTTTTAATGGACTTCACTCACAGGGAATGAAGTCAATTTCTATGGCATGGATTGAAGCGGTTTTAATGGACTTCACTCCACGGGAATGAAGTCAATTTCTATGGCATGGATTGAAGCGGTTTTAATGGACTTCACTCACAGGAATGAAGTCAATTTCTAGTAGTGAAGTCTAGAAATGGAACAAGACAATTGAAAATCTACATGCAACAAGGCGAATCGAAAACCAAAATAAAAATTCGAAGAACAATAAAACATCGAAAATGAAGAATAAAACTTCTACTACTTCGAATTAGGGTTTTTGGTACCTTTACGATTTCTTTGATTTGGATTTCTTTAAAACTAGTTCTTCTTCAACTTCATTTACTCCTACAAACTCAACTAATTGACTGTTTCTTTCTTCAACTTGTTCAACTTCATCGTCAGAAGATGATTCCACTACTTTTTTGCCCTTCGATCTTCTCATTTTTAGGGTTTTGATTTCTCTTTTTTTCTACTGTTTTTGATTTTGGGTGTTTTGTTCTACTGATTTGTGAGGATTGAAATGATTTTAATGTTTTGATTTTCTGGATCTTGAAGAAAAAAAGAAGAAGCAGTTTTCTGATTTTAATGGCGGACGAATCAGTTTCTGATAAAACAGTTCTCTGATAAATGAAAATGAAAATGGAAAGAGAGATATCGTGGAAAGAGATAGATATCGTGGGCGGTTACAGTGGGACCAACGACACGTGTGATTATGATGACGTGTGTAAAGGGTATTTAAGTCTGTTTCATTTTTTTTTTTTAATTGTGGACCAAATGCTAATTTTTTTCACTACAAAACATGAGGGTTCTAAGGACGCCTAAAAAACAGTCCCAAAAGCCAAAAGGCCGTCCCAAATAATCAGTTAGGACGGTGTGCTACCCGTCCAAACAGCCGCCGTAACAAATACTATTTTGGACGGCTTTTTAGCTTTAGGGACGGTAATGAGATCGTGGATTCTAGATTTTTATTATTCTGACGCCTTTAAAACCGTCACTATTGTATTGGACCTCATAACCGCCAGTAAAGTTTCTTACCGGAACGCCATTCCTTTTTCCGGTGTGCCATTCCTTTTTTCCGGTGACACATATCAACATAACTGAGAACCGACAACGAGAGAAACAAAAAAAAAATGGTGTATACTCAAAAATCAAATTGCTTACAAAAGTGACACTCGTTCATAAAAAAATCAAGTCAAGAAAGATGTTCTCAGACTCTTCACATTACAAATTACAGACATTATGTGGTGTATCATTACAATTAACGGTGATGCATTTGAGTGCTCTTTGTTCTTTGTTATAGATCATTTGATTGATGCTTCCACAGCAGCCCTCCCTTTCTTGTCCCCGCATTAGCTCCCATCCATATCGTTCATAAAATCCTGCCACCATACGCCAGCAACGTACCATTAGCTCCCAGTAGGCAGCTATCCGCACAAGCAAACACCAAATAAACAAAACCCATTTAGCCAAACTAGAAATTGGGTTAAAGGGTTTTGAACATGCTTAAACGCCAACAAAGAATTCTGAGAATGAAATCAAACTTTTCCTCAAGTATTCTTGTATAAGCTTATTCCATTATTCCATTATTTCATTTTCATATTCTTAATAGTACAACTAAAAAACCATGTTATCATATAAAGCTGTCTACAAAATCCTACAACAAATCAATCAAAGTTGTTATACAACAACATCAAGTATGAATTTAGATAAACAAAAGAAGAGAAACAGAACCATACCTGCAAGTTCTTAGTCGTTCGGGTTTGGTGGCGTTGATTCCTTGAAATCTACAAGCCAATTACAATAGAACTCACTTTCAGTGGATACATTGAAAATTACAAACAATATCTTTACCACTCATTAGCAATCAAAGAAACGGAACTATTACGTACCAGTGCTACCAATGTATCAACTTGCGCCTCCACTCCAGTTCCAAAATCCTTTTCGCAGTCATCACAAAATCTTGTCTAAGGCTACAACACAGCTAGAGAAGTTCGAAAGGCATGGACAGTAAGATTAACATCACCTTTTCGCACATAATACAAACTAATTATCCCTTTTAACATTGTTGTATCAGTAAATATGTGTACATTTAAGAAATAAAATATAAAATCAACTCTAACACGAACAAGAGTCCAATTATATGCAGACCTCCAATATATGTTCCACTTGAAGACTAGAGTTCCATCGACAAATGCTCCGACATCTTCTGGTGAGCCTGTAGGGAAACAACAAAGAAGTTAACAGCACATGGAAAGTTAACAATTCTAAAGCTGTACAAATCATAAGAGGAGAACTACCAACATCAAAAAATAGAGTTAAGCAATTTAGAGCATCGTGTCACCTGCAATACAAACACCAAAATTTAACGTGTGACATAAAAAACTTAATTTAACAAATAATAGCATATATCAACTCCACATCTATCTATTCATATATCACTTTATAAGTCCAATTACAGAACTTCAACAAACACCAAAGAAGCAAAACACATTTAGTCAAACTAGAAATTGGGTTAAAGGGTTTTGAGCATGCTTGAGGATACGAGAATGAAATCAAACGTATCCTCGAGTATTCCCTGTATGAGCTTATTAAAGTAGTCATTTCTATATTCCAGATACTACAAAGGAATCCACAGGTAACTACTAATTGACCAACTAAATCATGTTTTAACCTTAATAACATAAAGGGGAAGAGAAACCCTGAGCTCTATATAAAATTGTATAATCAAAAGAAAACCCCTGCTTTGAAACTACATCAAATAGACAAAACCAAAAATTGCAAAATCTATACAAAATATTACCCAACAAAAGATGTTATTCACAAAATTAGGTCAAAATCAAGCAATAATGGCAAAACGAGGATTAGGGATTATACCTGCTGAAGTCTTTCTTGTAAGTTGTTCAGCTCTGTGTGAAAAATTAACTAGATTTAGGGTTACAAAATTAGGGAAAAATCAAGCAATATTGGAAAAACGAGAAAGATAATTAGGGATTGCACCTGCTGAAGTCTTCTTCTTGTAAATTCTTCAGATCTGTGTGAAAAATCAACTAGATGTATGGTTACAAAATTAAGGCAAACAAACTCATAAATCCCTAATTGAGAAGGTCGAGCTTAACCTAAAACGAACAAAAAAAAATGAAAGAGGGTTCAGAGAGAATAAGGAATTGAAGATTTTCGATCTAGACATTTTAGTCTTAGAGGGAGAAATAGAAACGGAGAGCGAAAATAGATCGGCAGAATGAAAAAATGAAAATGTTAGTGAGGAAAATGAAGGCAAAAAAAATTTTCCAGCACAAACCCATGGCTAAATGGTGGGGTGGACGAAGTAAAACTATGAAACTGAGGACGGAAAATTAAAAACAGTCCCTAGTAATAGACAATTTTGGACGGTTTGCTAAAGCCGTCGGGATAAACTGTTTCTTTGGACGGCTTACCACCAACCGTCGCAAGAGCTTACTTTTTAGGACGGCTAGAAAAAAATTAGGCGTCCTTAGAGCCCTCCTGTTTTGTAGTGTTTTTCTAACAGGACTAAACTGATGTGGGCCCAGGCATAAAAGGACCAAAAGATATTTTTTCCTTTTTATAATACAATGTTTATTGTGTAAGCGAGAGTAGTTCACAAATATAGAGAGAAAGGTTGTCTTCAAATTCCTAGATTCTTGACTTCAACTATCTTTAGTCTTCGCTAACTAATTCCCACTAGGTTAAGTACATGAACTTTCCAATTAGTAAGAGATTCCCCAGGTAGAGAATAGAAAACTAAAACTAAAATAATATAAATTGAACCGAATAATTTGACTTCTTTGCAAGACTGAGCATATTGTGGATATTTCAGATCTGGTCGGAGAAAATTGGAAAGTGCAGAGTGGACTTCACTGAGCTACTACTCATCTTTCAATCTGTCTATGCTAATCTTTTCTCTGCTAACTCAATAACTTTTCTGTATTCTTTGTTGTTACAATTTTATTCATAATATTTTTTATCAGTTTCATATTTTTTGGTAATGGTTTCGGATGGGATTCTCGTTAACGGTGTGGCTGAAATCTTGAAGAAATTGCTTCCAGTTATTGCTCAACAAATTAGTCAGGCATGGGGTGTTAAAGATGATCTGAGGAGGCTTGAGAAAATCTTGGAGTCAATAGAAGCTTTGATTTTCGATGCTGAGGAAAAACAAGTGAATGATGCTACTGTCAGACTTTGGTTGAGAAGGCTTAAAGGCGTTGTTTATGATGCCGATGATGTTATGGAGTACTTCTGTTATGAAACCATGCGTTTTAATGGAAGGAGAAGTCAGCTCAAGCACAAGGTACGCGACTTTATTAGTAAATCCTCCAATGCACTGGTGTTTTACTTTAAGATGTCTGGTAAAATCCGAGCTATTATAAAAAGCTTAGATGAAATCTACAGTAATCAAGTCAGATATACGTTGAATGCTACTGGTGGTACTTCTCAAGTTGATCGAATCAGAGAGCAACATAACCGGATGACTACATCAGTTGTAGATGATTCTGTACTTATAGGCAGGGAGGATGCAATATCAGACATAGTAAAGATGCTGACTAACAAATCGTTGCCTTCAGTGTCTCAATCATCAGACAAATCATCTCTTCAAAAGCAGCTTTCAGTAGTGTCTATTGTGGGTATGGGGGGTCTGGGTAAGACTTCATTAGCGCAGTTGGTATACAAAGATGAGTCAATAAAAACACACTTTGATCAAAAAATGTGGGTATGTATATCCGACAAGTTTGATGTCTATAGGATCTTACAAGAAATACTGGAGTCCATTACTAATGGTTCATGTGGAGATCCATCAAATGTTGATGTGCTGGCTACAGAAGTGAGGAAGAATCTGATTGGTAAGAAACAATTGTTAGTACTGGATGATCTATGGAATGAAGACGTCGAAGATTGGGAAAAACTAAAGGGAATTCTTATCAATGGTGTTGAAGGAAGCAAATTATTAGTTACCACACGCAGTCAAAAAGTTGCATCTGTTATTGGGGGTAAGGTACATAATTTACAGAAGCTAAATGATGAAGTTTGTTGGTCTATTATGCACAAAAAAATTTCGTTTCCAGGTGGAGCTGCACTTACTCAAGATATGACAAATATTGGGCGGGACATAGCGAAGAAATGCGATGGCTTACCACTTGCGGCGAACTTTCTTAGAAGTTTATTACACTCGAAAATAGAAGAAAGGTACTGGGTTTCAGTCAATAATGACAAAAATACGTGGGTTCAACCAGATAATAAAAGAGTGATATCAATCTTGAAGCTGAGCTATGACAATTTGTCTTCTCCCTTGAAACAATGTTTTTCGTATTGTTGTTTATTTCCCAAAAACTGGGATATTAAAAGAGAAATATTGATTCGTATGTGGATGGCAGAGGGATTCCTTCAGCTACCTACAGAAGAGGTAAGCAATATATCCTTGGAAGATATAGGAAATAATTATTTTGAGATTTTATTGCGGAACTCATTCTTTCAGGATGTAAAGAAGGACGAAATTGGTGTCATCCTTAGGTTTAAGATGCATGATCTTGTGCATGATCTTGCAATGAGTGTTGTAGATCGTAACGAATTTGGGATTGAACGGAAGGAAGATATTTCACAAGTTCGTCGTTTACAACTGATATAGGAGAAAGGATCTTCAACAACAACTGCAGAAATGCTGCATAAGGCGAAGAATTTGCGAACAGTTGTGGTGCTTCATCCAAATAACTGTTCCCAAGTCAGTAGTTTCTTTTTCATCAAGCGTTTACGCATATTACATCCGCTCGGTGGTTGGTACACAAAATTTTCCTTTTCGATTCATATGTTTATACATTTGAGGTTCCTGAACCTCTCAAATTGTGAACTTGATTTATCACATGATGTGTCATTAAATCATTCTCACAATTTGAAGACATTGGTACTGCGGTATTGCTCAAATGTCTCTAGGTTTCTTGCTGAAATTGGGCCTTTGAAAAATTCAAGGCATCTAGATGTCTCAAGATCTGATATTAAAGTTCTAACTGATGCAACTATCATTAGCCTCACTAATTTGCGGACGTTGGATCTCCAATGGTGCCGTAATTTTGAAGCCTTACCCGAAAATATTGGGCTGTTGAAACATTTAAATTTCCTTGACCTTTCATCTTCAATAATTACAAAAATACCTGATTCCATCACTTGCATTAGCAATTTACTGACATTGGGTTTTGAGAATTGCAGCAACTTAGATGCCTTACCTACAGAACTAGGAGCTTTGACACGATTAAGGCGCCTTGATTTGATAAGTACTAAGATCAAAGTGTTGCCTGAATCCTGCATCAGCAACCTCTGTAATTTGGAGATAGTGAAGTTTGGATGTAGATGTGAACTTCCCAGAGAAATTAAAAATTGGCGGAAATTAAGACATCTGTTTAGATGCGGCAAAGATGACATCATGCCCAGAGGTATTGAAAAGCTAACTTGCCTTGAAACGTTGGAGTCCTACATGGTAGGAAAAGAAGCAGATATTCAGGTATGTGGAAGTGGAAGTACTCAAAATAATTCTTCTAGTGATCATAGTAGGATAGAAGAGTTAGCAGCGCTAAACTCCCTTCAGGTGTTGTATATAAAAAATTAGAGAATGTGAGAGGAATAAAAGATGCAGAGAGCAAAATTGAAGGATAAGCAAAATATGAGAGAATTATATCTATACTGGAGCTGGGGTAAAGATGAAGATTGTGAAAATGATGATACGGTGTTAGTGGGTCTTCGACCTCCCCCCAGTTTGAGAAGGCTGGAAATATATAGATTCTCGGGTTTAAAGCTTCCAAAGTGGTTGGGTTCATCGTCTAATTGCCTGCTTCCGAATTTGTTTTCATTAAAGTTATATGATTGCCGGAGATGTGAGAAGCTTCCATCTCTAGGTACGCTCCCATATCTTAGGGATCATATGATTTGGGAAATGAAGTCAGTCAAGTGTTTGGGTAGACAATTTTATTACCAGCAACAACAACAAGATTCACCAGAAGAAGAAAGTACCCAGAAGTCTACAACTACAGCATCATCGTTTTTCCCTTCGTTAGTTGAGTTGACAATCTGCAATATGGAAAATCTAGTGGAATGGGTTGCTCCTCCTACCTCTCCATCACCTTATTATATTGATGATTCTTTTTCTGTCCTTGACTGTCTGGAAATATGGAATTGCTACAGATCGAAAAGCATACCCATAAAGTCATTTTCAGCACTTAAGAATTTGATATTAAAGGGTACCAATGACAGGATACTAAGGTTATTCTTAGCTCCCAGTAAAGGAGAAGGACGTGGAGGAAGTTTAAGCTCACTCACAACCATTGAAGTATCAGAATCTCCAGAGCTGATATATTTCCCACTCGGTATACTTCTCCATAACAATACTCCGAATCTGCATTCTCTATATATTGGCAACTGCTCTAACTTTCAAGGCTTTTGCGATGATGATCTGGACAACAGCAACAACAACAACAACAGTTCAATTTGGTCAGTGCATTTAATTAGTTGTCCTGTATTGACGACTCTGCCTGATTTACAGTCATGGGCTTCTCTTCGAGAATTAACCATATGGGAGTGTGACAGATTGGAGAAGTCTATACCCTATGATCTCAGGAAAACGCTCATCTTTCTTGAATCTCTCAAAGTTGATTTTATTCAAATAGAAGAGCAGCGAGAATATCCATATCATAAAGGAGGCTTAATTAATTTGGTATCGGAGGAGAAGAAGTAGTTCTGTTTGCCTCAATTCATTCCTTCTAATCGCACCAGGTCCTCTATCTCTCTCACAGTCTCACTACGTACTCTTTTGTTTTTTCTTTTTCTTTTTCTTAATTCGAGATCATGAAGTATGGTTTTTCTTTACTGGACTGGTGGTATTACTATTCTATCGTATTACTATTACTAATACTTCTGTGACATCTTTACTGGACTGGTGGTTATGTTGTTATTGAGTTTTTTCACTTACCCATGCTTTGGATAATTGAAGGATGAAGCTTCAAATGGTAACTCAGTAGGATATATCTATGGAATCTGCTATTTGTGTCACCCATGTGGGTGGGGTTTGTTATCATGGCGAAAATGAAAGGATTTTTTCAAGCAAGTAAGTATTTTAAGCTCTAATGGTTACTTTGTTTTGTTGCATTTTTTGAAATAGCATGATAATCTCACAGTTTTCACTATGCATGGTCAGTGGATCATCTCTAGAGGCCTTATCTAGTATTAATATCTGGGTCCTACTCAATTCAATATGACACCTTAAAAGATTAAGCTACATTCTTATCTTACTTAAGTTTGGGTGTTATTTAGTTCTTGCTGGTAAATATGTTGTCTACTCAATTCAACTGTCGAAGACCATATTTGACCAAACTATTTTGTATTTTCAAACATGTGAACGTAGACCTGATAATTTTTGTCTTTGCAATCAGGGAAGTGGGCATACAGCTCCAGAGTACAACTCAAAAGAATGTCACAACATGTCTGAAAGGTGGTTTTCAAATACTCCATTGTAAAGGATTGCACCTGCAATTTAATATAGGTCAATCAATTACGCACCAGCAATTCAATCATTCTTATTCGTTTTTCAGAGAGAGTTCTTCTATTTGTGACTTGAAAGCACCATTTGTCAAACTCTGATTAGAAACAAAAGACTTAACGATTACGAGTTATTGAGGAATTCAGGTATTTTTATTATAGTTACTCCACAAACAAACCAAAAAAAAAAAAAAAAAGGGTGAACAAATGAGCATGGAAACAAAAGTCCGATTTTAGGCACACTAACGCACAAACGTGCATGTGACATGTAACCTCCGTTCAATTTGGAAGTTATGTAACTAGTGATGATCCAAAACATGGATAGTATTAGGATCATCCGTTAATTAGTCAACCAATTAAATTAACATGTCAAGTTAATATAAACTCTTCCGGGAATGTGCACAAAAAAAAGGCCATTTTGTTGGATAATATTTTCTTATAAACATAAAATTTCTGGGATAATCTCTAATCTAAAGGTCTCATCTAGTATTAATATCTGGGTCCTAGTGTATGCCCCAGCATTAATTCCTACATACTCAATAGAAGTGCATATCCCAGCTACTCAATTTAATACTACGACACATCAAAAGATTAGGCTTTTTTAAGCCTCTCAATTTTTGTGCGTCGTGGAGCTATACATACTGCACAATCACAAACTACTGTGATGGGTAGGTATACTAGAAACTTAAAACCTAACAGAGGGTGTACTCAACCAAAAATACAATGTAAACCGGTAAAAATGGAAGCCGAGGACGACACAGTAAGTTAGAAACACAAATGAGGCATGATTGGTATGAAAGAAAGACACAAACTCCTTATATACTACTTGTTCTGTCTTTTTTTTTGTGAGTGTAGATGTAGCATAATTTATCATCACCAACTATGACTACTGCTATTCAAGTGTTCGTGATCTGCTTATTATGCCATGTATTTTCCATGATTCATGCAGATATAGCTGCAGTCTCGAGTGGTAAGCTGGTAACTTATCTTCCTGGATTAGAAGTTCAACCTCTTCCATTTCATCTAGAAACTGGGTTTGTATAATTTCCCTTGATCTCTTCCATCAATACAAATAATAGCATATGTAATGATTTTTTTAAGTGATGGTATCTTAATATGGTGACCCATGATGCAGGTACATTGGCGTTGGTAGTGGTAGTGAATCATCTACTTACGAAGATGACATTGTTCATGAGATGTTTTACTACTTTGTCAAGTCAGAAAGAAACCCCAAAGAAGATCCTCTTGTCTTATGGCTTGCTGGTGGTCCTTTTTGCCCAGGGCTCAGTAATTTAGCGATTGGAATAGGTCAATGCTGTAGTTGCAGGATTTCCTACAACTACACCCCTACAAGATTACACAATGACCCAATCCAATTTCACGATCAATTATCAAAGTTTTATTTATTTTTCTGAAGAATCTTACAAGAATAATAAGAGTACAAAGAAATCAGAATAGCTCTAGACTTTCTCTCTCCTATTTATTCTCTCAAACCTCTCTCTTTTCTCAAATCTGCTTGGTCCTTTATATAGGATATTACATAGTGGATGACAGCTAAGCCAACCTTTATTTTCGGATCTGGTCTGCGTCATTCTCGCAAGCTTACAAGGGCTTTCTTCGCAAGTTAACTTCATTCTCGCCAAATCTTCACACTTTTCTATTGATTAGGCTGACGTCATTCGCTACATCACTTTTCTAACACTCTGCAATGTCCTTCGCAAATACCTTTTAGTTAAAACTTCGCTGAGACATGACTGTTGCGAGATTCTGCTCCTACATCTTGCCTCTTCTCATGCCTTCCGTGATTCGTGCGAAACAAATTATACATGTTTCTTTTACCATTTATTTCTTGACACGTCTTTCGTAACCTTCACTTCTTAACCGTTCACGTAACCTCTTCGCATTAATGAGTTTATCTTCACGAGATCTCCTTCTCTCTATATATATCCTTCTTAGTCTTCTTTTGCTTTCTTTTTACTTTTCCTTTCATTTTCTCTGCAACTTTTCTTCACTGTTCATCTGCAAGTTCAAACGCTCTGCTCTTCAGTTTTTTTAATTTCTTCTCCTTTTTGATCTTCACTTCTTATCCATTCCCATACTCAAAAATGCCTCCAAGTGGTCTTAAATATGACGGTGAATTTGAAGAAATTCAAAAGATTTTTAAAGAAAAAGGTTTTACATTATCCACCATTCCTGATCATGGTCCTAAGTCCATTATTTCTGCTAAATTATTTTCTGATTATCAATGCAGCAATGAAGAAATTATAATCTCACTCGGTCAACTTCTTGCTGGTCTCCCTATCCCTCTTTATAACCCTAGTTTTCCTTTGTTTTACGAGATCCTTTCTCATGCGAACTTTTCGCGAGCTATCTATCAATTGTGTGGAGACTGCATTCGACTAATACTTGAGTTTGCCCATCGCGGTGCAGGCTTGGGGTCTCTTTACCCACCGAAACTTAGAGATCCTAATTCGCTGATTTAGAGGTCATCCCTGAGAAATACACTGTGGAGAGTTTCTTCGAGAATTACGAAGTAATCACTATGAAGAAGGAAAACACTCGCTGGGGAGTCCGTTTGAAGAAGAAAGAGAATATTGCCAGCGAAAAAATGTTAATGCAAGATATTGACTGGAATTCTGGTACTAATAAAACTCCACGTCAGTCAAAGGATGACAAATGGTACGTCTTTCCATTGACTCTGAAGGGACCTTACATCTCTGGTTCTAACGAGCTACCCAAAAATCTCGCTACGTATCAACCCTGGGTATTTAATTGGCCCGAAAAGGAAGCAGAGGTATGCTTCCAAACTTCGCTTAATGTTTGACTCTCCATTTATTCCTATTCCATTCTTTTCTTATCTTGCAAAATTTTTAGATTGCGAAGCTGACAAAATACTACAACAAATCTGGGAAAGCAAGCGTCTTGACAGATTTGCATGCAATCACGGATGAAGTAAGAAATACTCTTTTGTATTATTTTAACAATATTGTTGCCTCTATTTCTTATCTTCATTCGTGTACGCAGGTTGAAATTAAAGTTGTACAAGAAGCTGAAGGACCTATCAAGGTTGCGAAAACTAAAGGCAAGGATAAAGGCATTCTTCGCAAGGAGCAATCAACCATCCCATCTTCAAAGAAACGAAGAATTCGCTCTCCCTCTCCTTCAAATCTTCAATCAAATGAAAGCATGGATGATGAAGTTGAGACTTCTTTCGCAAAGGAAGGTTCTTCACCTGAATCATCTACGGCGCAATTATCCGGCATATTCTCTGATTCTTTACAAGGAATAGGCGACGTTCCTTTAACTAACACTTGTCGGGAAATTGCGAACATCTGTGACGCCCCTCTTTTAGATGATAATGAATCTCTTCGTGGTGTTTCTAGATCAGTTACCCCAAGTTTCCTAAATTCGCTTGGTATTCTGGTAAACCTTCATTCCTTTACTTCGCTTTAATTATAGTTCAAAATTATATCTTGTTTTGATTTTTCTTTGTATTCTTTCGCAGGCTGGAAAAACTTCTTATGCAGTTGCCTATGACTTAGTTAAGAGGTGCGAGAGCTTTGAGAAGAAGAGCTCCAAGCTTAATAAGATTGCAGAGGAATCTCGCAGCAAAAATGAAGAATTAGAAGATGAAATTGCTGAACTTCGCAAGAAGAACAAACAGTTAGAAGTAAATACCTCCACTCAACAAAATAAAATATCCAGTCTTCAAAAGGCGAATGACCAACTTTATTGTAAGTAGCATTTTTTCTTTCCCTCTAATATTTTTTCCATTGTTTTCCCTTATTCGATTAATCATTTTTGCAGACATTTACGGTCTTTCTGATGAAGCCACATTTCTTCGCACCTTTCCCCATTCTATGGATGATGATACCCTTGTCGAACGCCTTAATACTTCTTTAAACAGTTATACCAATGACAAAACAAATTCTCTTTCCTTAAATGAGCTCAGATCTAAATTACATCTCTTAGAAATTGACCATAGAAGCAGTTTGAAAATAGCTCACAATTTAAAACGCCGCTACCTTGACTCCAAAGATGAGATTAATAAGTTAAGAGTTAAGATCAGTAATCTTATAGATGATAAAGACCGCATCACTAGTCAAGGTGCTCAAGCTTTAGAAAAATTCCACAAAACCCTTATCGAAACCCAACTTGAGCGAGATGAAGTTAACCGTAAGAATGTCGTTCTTGTCGAAAGAGAAAATCAAGTTCGTTCTCGTCTCCTTATAACTAATGGTGATGAGTTCGCTTGGACTGCGAAAATCTTAGATGATGCCAGAAATAATTTAGGTGTAAATGTTAGTCTCCAAGCTGATCATTCGACCTTGATCAAAGTTATGATCTCTAACAGAGAAGGTTGTTAACTTTGCTTTCTTACTGGTTATTCTTTTTCATAAACTTCGCATGAGTTATTGATATGTTATTGTATATTCGCAGAGGCTGAAAAGGATTTTCACAAGAGAATTGAAGAATTTGAGACTCAAACTAAATCTCTTGAAGCAGAAAATGTGAAACTCGCAGAAGATTTATCTACTCGCAATGATAAATGCCATCGGCTCAAGAATCAGTTGAAGCTCACTGTCGCCAACTTCTAGAATGACACTCTTTATTTTCGCAATCAGACTATCATGAAGGTCTGCAATGATAACAAAATTTCCCATTCTATATATCCTTGCCTCTTAGATGAAATTCCCCCGAATGCATCACTTCCAGACATTTCGGATAGTGACGATAGTGAAGAAGAAGAAGAAGAAGAAATTGAAGAAAAGATTGATGAGGAGGAAGAAGAGTCGAACGAGAAATAATTGTTCTTTTCTTCATTAGCCTTTCTCCTTCTTGTGACACTTGTATATCTTTTATTTTTTGATCTTTATGTAAATCTGTCACTGCGAACTCTTTCAGATTCCAAAATCTCAAAATATAAGTTCTATTCCTTTTGTTTTATCTGCATATGTTAGAAAAGCAACTCTTGTTCGCAACAACAATCAAAGACTAGTAATCAATATATAATCAACATATATGCGTTAATCTATCATTTTTGTATTTGCATAGGTGTTTCATGTTTCTCTCATATAGATTCCGAGTCTGTATTGAATTTCTGAATCTGAGATGTCTTTACAGAACTCATGCAACTCCGATTAAGTTCCATGTATTTCTAAGTTTCGGGCACAAAACACGTTTTTATAATATGGGTTACATAATCAATGAAAACCCATGAAACTTCCCTCTACTTTTACCATTTCAATGGCTTGCTCACAATGGTGAAACTTGAATAGGAAATGCTGCATATATTTTGCAGTAGATGTCTCTCCAGATTGGTCCATATTATACTAGAATTGATATCTTGGTTTGGGTTGGGGGTGGATGATTTGCAATTTGTCGACTCGTACTCAATCAACCATCTCCATAGTCTCAATCATCAACTAACGTGTGCCCCAGCAATAATTTCCCCATCACAATCACAGGGGATGATTCAAAATTAAGAGTTTCAAACTAACACATTTTATACGTAATTTATTTATAATAGGGGATATCAACGGTGAGGGGTATCGATTCATATAAAACAAAGTAATCAGATCTCTGGCGTAATAAACGTGCTGCAGCGCTGATTGGCTGACGGGCACGTCCCACATTCTCCTGACTCTGTATATATCATCAGACGTTGAAGAGAAGAAACCATAGAGCACTGAAAAACTTAATCCTGTTTTTCTATTCTTTTTTTTTCTTCACCACCACCTATTCTATATCTAAGAAATGGAAGAAATTGGAGTTCTAATGGTCTGTCCAATGTCCATCGAACTCGAAGAAGAACTTGAAAAGAAATTCAAGCTCTTCAGGTTTTGGAATGTACCTAATAAAAGAGAATTTCTTGAAGAGAATTCAAATTCAATTAGAGCTATAGTAGGTTGCGGAACAGCGGGTGCTGATGCAAAGTTGATCGATTCATTACCAAAACTGGAAATCATATCGAGTTTTAGTGTTGGTTTAGATAAGATTGATTTAGTTAAGTGTAAGGAAAAAGGTATTAGAGTTACTAATACACCAAATGTGTTGACTGAAGATGTTGCTGATCTAGCTATTGGCTTGATCTTGGCTACTTTGAGAAGGATCTGCGAGAGCGATCGTTTCGTTAGAAATGGATTGTGGATATTGGATGATTTCAAAATGACAACCAAGGTTTGCAACTTCTCTTCATTTTTATATTCTCAAACTTTCTCTTCATTTTTAGATTTCTCGGAGATAAATATTTGATGGGGCGTTTTTGATTGGGGCATGAGGACAAATCATGTCTTGACATGTGTCTTTGTTATAAATTGATTCCATCAAATTTGTTTCCAAATATATAAAAGAAGTGTATTTTTTGGTGAAAATACTGAATTTGACAAAAACTTTACTTTTTTTTCCTGGCGAGATTGGGGTATACCCAGATTAATTGGGGTATACCAAATTTCAAGGGGACATGATGTGTTATTATTAAAAAAAGGTGATTTTACTTTAATACCCTTGAACTAATTAAATCTTAAAAATAAACTCATTTCTTAATTTCATTAACCCTAAAATTAAAAAAACTAAACAACTCTTAATCTTCTCTTCTTCATCTTCATCTTCCATCAACCAAAGCCATATAAAAATCTTCAACTTTGATTTTCCAAAAAAATTGTTGACTCTACCAGCGAAAAGAAGACTATAAATGATGTTTAAACTCAAACCCATCATTGTGTTGTGTGATTGATTGTTATGTTAGATTGGAAATCGAAAATTATGATTTCTATGTTTTTTGTCGGCAAGGTCGTAACATGCATATCTTGCCGACTTTTCATAACATCCATGGCGACGATCAGAAATTTTTTTTCAACAAATGGCGGTATTTTTTGAAGACCTTGCCGACTTATACCGCCGGCGGGAATTTTTCTCAACAAACGGGGTTTTTTTGTAGACCTTGCCGACTAATATATTTCAATAGCCCTCTCCTGTGTGTCAAAAAAAATAAAGTCGGCATGTTCTTCATTTAAATACCTTGCCGGCCAAATATAGCCGGCTTGGTATTTTCAACAGCCGGCGTGGTATTTTTCACCAGCCGGCGGGTTTTTTTTTGTAGACCTTGCCGACTAATATTTTTCAATAGCCATCTCCTGTGTGTCAAAAAAAAAAATAAAGTCGGCATGTTCTTCATTTAAATACCTTGCCGGCTAAAATTGGTCGGCATTTTATTCAAACAAAGACCATGCCGGCCATATATAGCCGGCACCTTATTCAAACCTCTACCTTGCCGACCTTTGACATTTTTGAAACCAAATTTTTTGATCTTAATCGAACTCACCAGACGGATTAAAGGTTTAATCTACTGAATTTTCATTTTCAAAATTTTTATTTAAACTCAATTAATTAGCCTAATCAGTTTTTTTGTGTTAATTATAAAAGGGCAATTTTGCCATTTTGAAAATATTTGGTTAAGGGGTAACCTCTTTTACTTCAAAATGACCATATTTTGTCTCATTTGGTATACCCCAATTAATCTGGGTATACCGCAATCAAGCCAGGTTTTTTTTCTCTTCCTCTACTATATTTGTCCATCCATTGCAGTTTTCTGGCAAAAGAGTAGGCATCTTGGGTATGGGACGGATTGGTTCAGCAATCGCCAAGAGAGTTGAAGGTTTCGGATGCCCTATAAGTTACTGCGATGAAAAACCTGCTACCACAAAATACAACGACTATTCAAACGTCATGGAGTTAGCTTCGAACTCTGATATCCTCGTTGTCGCTTGTGCACTAACACCAGAAACACATCACATAATCAACAATGATGTGATAAATGCATTAGGCCCGAAAGGATTCCTCATTAACATCGCTCGTGGTCCTCTGGTTGATGAATCTGCACTAGTTTCTGCATTAGTTGAAGGTCGGTTAGGTGGTGCTGGTCTCGACGTGTTTGAGAAGGAACCTGAAGTGCCAGAACAACTGTTTGGGCTCAGTAATGTCGTCCTCCAACCACATGTTGCAAGTGGAACATGTGAAACCCGTGCGGAAATGAGAAATCTTGTGGTAAAGAACTTAGAAGCTCACTTTCTGAACAAGCCTCTCTTAACTCCAGTTGCTTGAGGGGAGAACCTGTTGGGTTATTTTTTTATGTTTTTCTATTTGTTTATATGATTCCTTAGTAAGTGATTTAAATGGTTGAACAAAGGGAACATTATTGTTTTTACCCCTCAAATTTCCTTGGGAAGTAATTTAAATGGTTTCGAATACAATTTGTCAATCATAGTTACTTCTGGAAAACTTCCACAAGAACACAACACATCATCGGATTCATTGGCAAAGACAGCGAGAATTCGATGCATTACATTTCCTAATTAATATATTATTTCTTCCTATCGAAATAAATAATAAACGTGAATGGTTCATGGATCACACAATCCCTACACGGTACAAACTAACTTGTCTTGAAATTTATCTAGGATTCAAAACAGAACACTTGTGTGGAATCAAATGAAGCAACAACTGATTTTGACACATAAAAAGGATTGACATTGACTGCGCTATCAAACTGCGTGTGTGATCCTTCACAATGCAGTACTTGAAATCCACCTATCAAACATGGCATATCATTCTTTTGGCTTGTATTCTGGAGCTGAATGGCCGGCTCCCTGAATTCAAAGATAGGAAGTAGGGACAAAAATGGAGCTAGCCATGGATTAATCCGTTTGTATGGTAAAATTATTTCTACCCCAAACACGAATTTGATGATGATTTTGTTGATGATCGAACCGCTGTTTATTCTCCAATTGAAATGAGTAATGGGGGTACCTGCAAAAAACCCTCCGATGCCAAAGTTAGACAGAGTTTTTCACAGGAGATTTTGTGTAGAAGATTGCTTACCTTTTGGGATTCTGAAGCCCAATATTTATATGGTGCGAGTTTCCGTTTTGTTCAAGTCAAACGTCTTCACATGCCCTGCATGCCTCCGGGCATAAATTGCTTTCATTCTCCTGCATGCCTCCTCAATCATAATTCCCCTACATGCCTCTACGATGAATTCCCTGCATGATGCCCTGGCATAAGTTCCCTGCATGACTCTCTGGCATAAATTGAATTTACTTGCCCTGCATGCCTTTTGGAATACTCTAGAAGCTTTCATTAGGGTTAAGGAATTAGTTAATATCCAAGTGGGTGCAAAGGGGTTAGCCAAAAATGAGTGTACATGCCAAGCCTAAGAGGAATAATTCACCTAAGCCCACAGTGGGACGTAGAAATCCGTTAGGCAAACTGAATGAGGCGGAATGATCCGAGGGATATAGAATTAAACTGCATCGTGCTACACAAAATCGGAACTACGAAAATAAGTTGCATCATGCTACACTGAATCGGAACCATGAAAATAAGTTGCACCATGCTACACTGAATCGGAACTACGAAATTAAGTTACATCTCGCTACACTGAAACAGATCCATCTGCCACCTACCGCCGCCGGCGCCGCCGTCACCTACCTCCGAAGTGCCGCCACCGATATCCGCCGGCATTGGCCGCCGGCAGCCAGCTGGCCGATTCCGGGCAACGTTGCTCGAGAAGAAGACAGTCGTCGGTTGGAGTGACGTCACGCGGACGTCATGGAAGGAATATTCCAACAACGTTTTGGGATATGTTGACGCTGTTAGTGACGGCGTTAACCTTAACGGAAGATGCTGACGCCGTTAGTATTTAACGGAATATACAGAGTATATGTTGATGCCGTTAGCTAGCAACGTCGGATGCTGACCGTACTTAAGGCTGACGTGGCACCTTGCCACATCAGTGGCACTGCTGACGTGGCACCTGGCACGTCATCACCCATGCTGACGTGGTGCATACTTCGCTGACGTGTCGCTTGCAACGTCATCACCCCTGCTGACATGGCACTGTGAAACACCGATGAGTATGCTGACGTGGCACCCGCTTTGCTGACGTGGCGCCTGGCATATGTAATGATTTTTTTAAGTGATGGTATCTTAATATGGTGACCCATGATGCAGGTACATTGGCGTTGGTAGTGGTAGTGAATCATCTACTTACGAAGACGACAGTGTTCATGAGATGTTTTACTACTTTGTCAAGTCAGAAAGAAACCTCAAAGAAGATCGTCTTGTCTTATGGCTTGCTGGTGGTCCTTTTTGCTCAGGGCTCAGTAATTTAGCGATTGGAATAGGTCAATGCTACCACTAATAGTTAATTCATTATAGCATGTTTTGGTATCGGAATAATGCCAAACTTGGTTGTGTTTCTGATATAGAATAATTGTGCGAGAGATGAGATTCTGCTGGGTTATAAGGGTAATTTATAATTAAGTAGTACACCTTACGACTAGGGACCAATCTTCTTTATTTCTCAATTCTCGGAAGTACTAATACAAAAATTTATGGATATTTCTCCAATTCAGGTCCTATACTGATTGCCAAGGTAGTGGAATACAACAATGGTAGTTTACCTACATTGACATTGAATCCTAACTCATGGACGAAGGTATGCGTACTCGGCCTCCAAATATGGAATGAATCATTATCTGTAATTCTCATTTACACTAAAATGAATTTTAGGTTGCCAACATTATCTTCTTGGATGCGCCCGTGGGCGCTGGATTCTCATATTCGAAGTCCGCATATGAATCACCAATCGGAGACATTCTATCGGCTGAAAATACTTACGAGTTTCTCATAAAGGTTGGTTTGTAATTCTCATTGAAAACATGAATTGTATACTTTTGCGCATACTCAGAGATTTTTTATGCTAACCCATTTTCTTTTGTGTCGCAGTGGTTAGATTCGAAATCCTGAATTCCAATCTAACCAACTTTACATTTCTGGGGAATCGAAATCCGGCTTTCTAGTCCCAGTTATAGTTCAAGATATGATTAGAGGTGATCATTTTTACCATCATTTATTCCAAAATAGATAATTTGCATACATGGTAACATATTTTTTATCCTGTAAGATGTGCAGATATTGAAGATGGAAAGTACCCATTTCTCAACTTTAAGGTTTATCACATTTATTTTTATGTACTTTGAGCAGTAAATTAAGATATGAACAAGTTTTGAATTTGCACTGTACTTATTACCATTTAACGGTTTTACCATTTTTTACTACTAGACAGGCATTATAGTATAGGTAAAACACCGTTTATTCTGTCGGTGTCACTGTAATGCAGTGGTAAAGTCATTATTATGTAATGAGCCGATGTGATTGTAGTACAGTGGTAAAGTCATCGGGTGATTATATAATGACCAGTGACCTAAGTAGAAAACTCGTCAACCCCTAATTTATTCTGCTATTTGAAGCTTATGGTGTTCCTTTGATTAGGGTTATTTGTTGGGCAATCCCGGTACATATACGCGGCTAGAGGAAAATGCAAGGGTACAATTGGCCCATAACTTGGGGTTCATATCTTATGAACTCTACCAGGTGATGCATTTGTGACTACCATCATGCTTTTACTTAGTGAAGCAGCCTTCTAATATAACTTATATGTAATTTATCCTCTTGCAAACAGTCAATGAGGGTAAGCTGTAAAGGAAATTTTCTCAACTTCGATCTCTCAAACTCGAATTGTTCCAAAGATCAGCGAGCATTTGAAGAGGTGATGTACCTTGTTATATCTGACAACTTACTGGCAACAACTTTAGAAGAACAAAAAGGTAGGGGAAAGCATAACAACCGACTGAGATTCTAAACATTTGAGTTCCTTTTTATAGTTAATCTCAGGAATTAATGAAAAGCAAGTCATGGAACCCCAATGTGATAATACACTTATTCCTTCATTCAAGCCCAAAGAGATGATAGAAAATGGACGGCGAAGGTCTCTTGTTAATATTGAAGAAGGTTTGGTCGCTGAAAACCATCTTCTTCCTCCTAGTTGTTTGCGGGTAATCTCTCCTTATGTTCCCTGCTCTCGTTATACGCCTAAACCGATCATCCGTCTTATGAATTTTACTACTCATATCATTAACATTGTAGGATTATGGTAAGGTATTGTTGGAGTATTGGGCTAACGATGATGGGGTTCGAAAAGCACTGCATACTAGAGAGGTATATGAGTAATACGAAAACTTAAGTTAGAATATAAATAACGAATCGAGGTTAGTCTAGTGACTTAGGCCTTGATTGAATCACTATAGTTTCGGAATTTCGCTGTACGCAATTTCTTTTCCCTTACATTATGTTATGCAATTTTACATATTATAATTAACTTTGAACAGGGAACAACCAAAAAATGGGTAAGATGCAATAGGGACTTACGTTACGGAATTGAGCTTGAGAGCTGTATAGAATATCATCACAACATTAGCACAAAAGGTTATAGATCTCTTATTTACAAGTAAGTTCATGAAAGCATTATAAAGTACGTAAATATTTGCTTTTCCAGTATCTACTTCCTTTGGTAGCCGTTTTTGCTTTATTTACTGGATAACTTATGACAAGCTTTATAATCCTCAAATCACAGTGGTGATCTGGATACAGTAGTTCCACATATATCTACGGAAGCATGGATACGAACACTCACCAACTTTTCCATAACAGATGACTGGCGTCCCTGGTTCCTGAGTGACCAAGTTGCAGGGTATGTTAATATTGACAATTACATAACTCATTATGCAGATCGCAACTATTTACTGTATCTTAAAGGTAATGTTTCAATGATTCCTTGTTTTTTAGGTACACAAGGACTTATTCTAATGGCTTAACATACGCGACTTATTCTAATGGACTTATTCCATAGCTAGTCATTTTTAGCGATACTCTTAATTAACTTTTAACATTTTTTTTCTTCCTATCTTTGAATTTAGGGAGCCGGTCATTCAGCTCCAGTATACAAGCCAAAAGAATGCTATGCCATGTTTGAAAGGTGGATTTTAAATACTCCATTATGAAAGGATCATCTCAATAATGCCTCTTGGATGAATCAGTGCAGCAGAAGAAGCTGAAGTATACACATCTCTAGAGGCTAGTTGTGTGTAGTGGGTATACGTAAACATTGTGCTCAGAAGAAGAAAAAAACGTTCAAGCATTTGAGCTATTTGTTGTTTGTATCATATTTCTTGAACTTTATTATAGTTTTGTTCAAATTAATCAACAGAAATTCTGCACAAAGCAGACCTTGAAGACACACAGCTAAAAAATCGTCAGGTGGATTCACATTCCCGTAAGACCCACCATTCACCCCTTAAAGGGTCTCCATCCCTTATACTAAGATATTTTAGGGGAGCAGTTCTATAACTCCCTCTAAATTTACTCAAATCAAACAAAAAGAGCAGATATTTCGATAAAACTTCATCTTATCTGAATAAGTAGAACAAGATTATTAGTATAGTAAAACTTAATTAATTTCAGTAATCTGTGATATCAATTTCTAATTTGATCTACGTATCTCGTCGAGTATGGAGCTTGAATCAAAAATATTCAAGTAATGATCATGATGTGAATGAGTTGAAAAACAATATAAAGCTTAGTTGTGAAGTAATTACATGACATTCTAACTATTTCCAATGGTCAAACAAAATGAAATTTCTTTGGCATTTCTAAAACAAATATAGAGTCAGGAAGAAATGCGATGTCCACACTAAAGACAAGCTCATCACAATAACCGTGATTATTATGTGTTATCAACTAAGTACTTAATACATACTGCTAGCTATCAATGAAGAATTAGAAGAAGAAAAAAATCCAACAAATATAGAATTACAGTGACCATCCAATCGTTTGATTACATTAGGTATTGTTTGTTTGGGTCACATGTTGTTGTTGGATTCATGTGTGCTCATTACCCTCATTTCGTTGGCATCTCAATTTTATATGACAATGTGTACTGCATGAGATGCCAATTAATTGGCGAGCAGAATACAAATAATAATATATGGAGAAAATAAATAAAAACTTTCTGAATCAAATCAAATGTTTGATTTCTTTGTAAGACTGATTGAATTGTTTAATCTGTAACTGAGCTGTTTTTGTCTCGAAGAAAAAATAAATAAACATAGCGACTTATCTGAATCCAAGATAATTCAAAATAATGGCATCTTCATTGTCATATGTGTGAACACTCGACTGCAGGCGGACAAATGTTTTTTTAATTTCTTCCAACTTACGAGATGTTTGAATTTCAGCCTTCTTAAATTTTATAGAGTAACAAGAATAATGCGAATGATCGAGACGAGTAAGGTGTGAACGAACGATTGTTCATCAGGGAGAAAATAATGGACAATTTTTATTTATTTTTTCAATAAACTATTACTGCTTATTGATGCGTAATCACAACAGGGTATTCTTGTTTTTCAAAGTGACTCTCATCTTTAGCCTCGATAAATAGTTCACTTCAAAATGCATTTCAGAAAGTATATCAAAGTTCAGAACAAGAGAAAAAAAAAAAAAGAAACAAGTAAACTAGCTGTGTTGTCGATCTGATTAGCGAAAATGAGGATAATTTGGAGACAGTCTCCGGGGATTTTCAATAGTTCCAGTGTCTTTGCAATACTAACCATATGCCTCATTGTTAGTACTGGTAAGTTTTAAATTTCTTACGCATACTAGTAACTCAATTTACTGTTCATTTCTTTTCTGATAAAATCTCGTACAATTTCATTCATGATAAAAATAGAGATTACATTGGATTCAAAAACATCAGGATCTAAGTTTTGTACGCATATTAATAACTATATTTTCTTTTAATCTGCTTTGGATTTCTACAAGTGCTTGTCATACACTACATGATGTCATTATTAACACCATATCATGCGTTAGTAGATATGGCAACGGCATGGAAGAGGGATATGTGCATTCCTGGGGATGTATACATGGACTCAAGAAATCATCCTGGGAAGGGGACAGGTTGCGAATTTTGTGAGAACTGGTGCAGTAAACAATGTTTGGATTTACAACTTCCTGCTGTTTCATATGGTTGTCTTGTTGCTGGTGATAATGACATAAGATGCAAGTGTTGTTGTGGAAAATCATCATCATCAGTGTCTTCTTCCTCATTGCCAACCCTTGTTCCTCATCTACCTGTATCCGAGTTTAACGGTGGATGGCCACACGAATACAATATTTGTGAGCCAGGTGAAGACTATGAAAAGATTGAACGAATAGATGGAAGATATTGCATTAATAACCCATCATGTGAGGAAAAGTGCAGGAGAAAAGAGCGTTGGTTGACAAGGGCAGAGTGCGTTGCAGGTGGTCAGGCGGTTCCTAACCCTTCCTATAAATGGTATGAACAGTGTTGTTGTGGGAAATTCAAACCACCACCTCCAACTTCGCCTCCATCGTCACTGCCATCTCCACCACCACCGTCACCAACTCCAGCACCTTTATTGCCATCTCCAACACCGCCACCACCACCACCATCGCCACCGCCATCTCCACCACCCCCGTCACCAACTCCAGCACCTATATTGCCAACTCCAACACCGCCACCACCTCCACCATCATCATCCCCACCACATGCGTCGGCTGAACCACCACAATGGTGCAAACCACCCAAACCATCACCTTCACCACCTTCATCTCCATGTTTCCCTTTACCATCACCCCCACCACCTCCAAAGAATATATGCCAATTTGATGACATATATGTAGCTCTTAACAGTGATTGTGGTACTTGTACAAGTGAGTGTAAAAAGAAATGTTCAGGCATGGATAGTTCAATGGTAACGCAGCGGTGCACAGTAGAACCTTGTTCGCAGCTTTGCGAGTGTTGTTGCAAAAACAACACACCATCTCCACCTCTGCAGACACCTCCAATAAAAGACTGCTCCATGTGTATAAGTGATCATTGTAAAGGCAAATGCTCAGCTGGTGGAGTTTTATTCACGGAATGGGAGTGCCTTTCTCCTTCCTAGTTACTGTTCAGAACCATGCACAGCCTTTTATCAACTAATGCTCTAGGCTCATCACTGTGCGCAGAAACACAATAAATAGCCGTTCGATCGAGCACATGAGTGCACGAATTTGTGAGATTATGCACGTCTTTGCTGCTTTGTAACTGTCTGTTAACGTCGTTGTCTGTTATTGTTGCGTGGTTATGTCTGTCTCTGAGTGTAGTTGTTTATTGTTTCTCCTATTTCCTATTTCCTACCGTGTTTGTGCTCTTATCTCGTTGATCATCAATAATAATACTGTACGTGTCTTGTAATTTTTCATGCACAATAACGTCTCCGTGAAACGGTCATGTATATGATTATGTTATTTCAAGTGATCTTTGTGCCTCTACTAAAATAAATAGCATCATTTCATATCATTGTCAAAAGTATAATCAAACATAAACAAGTATTAAAAAAAAAAAAAAAAATCGACTCTTTTGTAAGCCATGATATAGTAAGGTAAAAAAAAAATTTAAATTATTTTTGGAAGCTTCCATCCAGTATATATAACATGCTCCTCTATTTACATTGGCTTTTGTTAACTTGTATACCGGCATACATGTTAAGGTTTAATTAAAAAATTATTTTATTTCCTTAAAAATTGAGTTTTTTTGTCTTATTCTACTAGAAATTGGTTTTTCTTGCACTAAAAACAACAAAATCTTGTTCCCATTGTAAAAAATTACTGTTTTCAATGCAATAAAACAAACAAATTATATTTCTAATGCAAAAAATTATTGTTTTAGTAAACTTAACGTGTATACGGGTATACAAGTTAACAAGACCCATTTACATTAAGGGGAAATTAATAAAATGCCCATGAGGGGAAATCTAATTAAGAAAATAACCACGTTTTTTTGAAAATTAATAAAATGCCCATGAGTTGACCTTTTCCATCCGTTTTTTCAAAAAAACGGCTAACGGACGTTACATGACATGTGGCACTAAATCTGCTATGTCAAATGACATTCTAACCCCTAAATCAGCTGGATCGGCCCGCGTTGGAACTATGACTCAGCATGAACTCGGGTCATGAGTGACAACACGTCATCTACACGTGCAAACTTCAGTAACGGTCGGATGACACGTGTCACTATCTTGTAGTAAACAACCAACGGTCATATTCTCTTTCAGCCTGTATAAAAACCAATGATCAGACCCAAGTTCACCCAAATCATCAAAAAGAAACCAACTACACACATAGTCATGAGCAAAAATCTGATACATTTTCCTAGTAGTAGTAGAAACAACAACATCAAGGCTAGTGAAGAGAACCAACCAAATCTATGTTCAATCTGTGATGTAGGAAGCCATGAATCAAAGGTTTGTCCTTGGATGTATTCTAGGTGTAAACATATACCTTGTAATGGCATAAGGCAATTACTTAGATCAAAGACAAGTGAAACAGAAGGTGAAATGTTCTTCAAGTGCTCAAATCCTACCTTTGCACATACTTTGAATGGTTTGCTTTAGCCATTGATGTAGTCAAATGTGCTTTGATATCAAGCTTCCATTTAAGATTTGTTCTTTGTGCTTGTGGAGAAGCGGGTCACTCTTACAACAAATGTCCACTGCAGAATCTACAATGCTTCAAAGATCACTGCAAATCAGAAATGAAACTGAAATTATGTAAGAATAATCACAACTTCAACATAGCTTATCTTACCTGCATAGATTGTGAAGCTTTCAGATGGGTTTCTGATCACATAGTCATTGCTGCAAGGGAAAGTGTTATGCATTCAAGTATTCATGCCAAAGAAATATGTAAGGAAGTTAACAAAATGCTTACAATGTAATCTTCCCTACTTTAAACTAATAAACTTTGATTAATATTAAAAGTTACTTCAAACCCATATTGTTTTGTCATCCATAAAAGTTCGGACCTAAAAGCAAAGACAAACACCGCAAGAAAGGATCACGGATCCAACAAAAAAGCAAAACAGAGACACACACATTACTTCTTCTTTGCATTCTTTCTCTGCTTTCCTTATCCACGTATAGCATAGCAATATTCGAGCCACATATCCAATACCTGCAAAAGCTTGACTGAAACTTTATGTGTTACTAGGCCTGCAGATGCGGATCTTTGAGTGTTTGGTACCGGAGGTGGTTTTCCATGAGAGGATGTTCTTGCGTAGACTCACCAACATATGATGCTTTTCCTTGCTTCTTTGCTTTGCCCCTTGCAGTGCTAGTTTCACTCCATCTGAGTTTGTGAAAGTGAAGTTTGTAGCATCACACTCGGTTCTTGGCCTATATCCGGTTTGATTCTTACCAAAATCACCACCTTTACAAGTTCTCTTGTTGTGATTTTCTGTAGATCCACACTGAGTACACTTCCTTTTCTTCTTCTCAGTTTGAGGTTCATCATAACTTCTTCTCCTCTTTGAATGAGGTCTCACTGGGCTTTCTTTGGTCTGGAAGGGTGTAGTATCTTGTTTTCCATTGGTGGCTGCAACAAGAAACAAAGAAAAGAAAAGATCAGAGAAGAAATAAGAGATGAGATGGGAACTGATGAAACCCTAAAGTGCTTTTAAATAGAAAATAAAGTTAAAGTTTAAAGTAAATGCACAACAACCCATAAAGTATAGAATAGTACCTCTGGATAGTCAGAAATGTCTTCCAATGGAAAAACTTTTGGAGTATATGTGGTCCTATAATAATCCACTGAATAGTAAGGAGAGCAATACCTGACAAAACAAATGTAAATAATATTGTTAGAATCTTGCCTTTAATGTTTGTATTGTACATAATTCACAAATAAAAGAGAAATAAAAAATGTAAATGCCACAATAAATGCTAAGATCAAGACATAATACATACTCAGCCCAATTTGATGAGATTGTCTTCAATGCAGACACATCATGTTGACAGGGGAATCCCCTAAACTGCCACTTTGCAAACAAGTGCACTTCTTCTCTATAAAATTCACTTGTGAATATTTTTAAGTGGACTGTTGGTGACCAAATAAACCTCCCCAACCACACTAGCTTGAACATGAAATTTTTCACTAATGGCAAGCATTTTTTTGATAAGGTCCTTAGCTTTAGGAACCAAATCTCCGTTTCCACTTTGTGGATTGTTCCCTTCTCTTTGTAAACATTTTCATCACCAACTCACCATACAACATTCCAAGAATAACTATAGGTTTATCTCTCGAGTTCACTAGCCATTGAATTAAAAGATTGAGAAAAATTGTTATTGAGATGCTCACAACAACTAATGCGATCAAAAAAGCCCTAGCCCAATTACAGGTGACCTTGTTTCATAAGATACTCTGCGACTTTAGCATTTTCTTGGTGCATAGCAGTCATGTGTTCCAACATTACCCATTTGTACATTAGTATGTATTTACATTACTCTAGAAATACGCCACAAACAAATATAAAAGAAACAAACCTCAAAATGCCTTATCTTGTAGGCTTTGGCAGCATTCCACATTGAGCTGTGCAATGTGGGGGACTTATAAGTGTTCTTGAAATTCTTGTAATTGTGCCTGCAACATAATTCACAAACAGACAAAATGTAAAATTAATCATTGTAAATAAAGAAGTTATTATACAACAACAATATTAAAAGTAAGTTAATTACCTCCAACAATATCTATGGGGCATACCAGGATACACCTCGCAAATCGCTTCCAACAAACCTTTTCTGCTGATCGATATGAAAGTGACTTTTCCAGAATGATGAGCTAAGATCCCTGGTGCCAAATCTCTAAGGAATATTAACCAGTTTTCTTTGGTTTCACTTCTAGCCACCCCAATACCTAGAGGCACTAATCTATTCTCACCATCAAGTGCTGTTGCAGCCATTAAGATACCACCCCACTTGCCAGTAAGATGGCATGCATCAAACCCTACAACACCTCTGCAAGAATCCTGAAAGGCTTTCATTGGTGCAGCAAATGATATTGTCATTGTTTCAAACTTGAAATCTGCATATGCGGTTTTCAACATCGATTTTTCACACACAAAAAAAAGTACCAATTCAGAATAAAGAAGAATACACCACTGAAATAATATTAAAAGAACCTACCTTTTCTTCCATATGTAAACTTGGCAATAGATCCTGGGTTAGTATTGGCCACCATTGAACAGAACTTAGGTACATCAAAGATAACTTTCTTCATAATCTCCAAAAATTCCTCTAGAACCAGATTCCTAGCTTTCCATGCACAAATATAGGGAATGTTGATGTTGTGAGTACCTGCAAAGTTTTCTTGAATAATCTTGGCCTTTGGTATGAAAGCCCCAGGAAGATTCTTTCAAACTTTCAAGTACAACATCTTTTCGCTTCGGATCAAGACTCCTATTCCTAACTTTCTTATCCCCAACACATGTGTGTTCCAAGTTAACACTTCTAACAACAAAAGTTGACTCATTTTTCACTTTACTAGCATAAACAAACCATTTACTGAGTCATATTCATCCTTAAACCTACACCGAGCCCTAACTTGCATAGAACAACTTTTTTACATTTGAACCGCCAATTATGAATGACACAAAACTTTTTAAGATGTTTTTTAAATTGTTTCTTGTTATGAAAGGCATACTTTACCAACATCTTACTAGGGTCCACTGGTGGTATTACATCTTCTTCAGGAAATAGATTTGGATCATCTTCCTCAAAGAATGTTGTTGATATCTCGGTTGGTATTTGTTGTACCAATCGGGTTTGCCACTAACTTTATTAATCACTACTTCAGGCCACCATCATCTTTATCTTCAGCTTCAAGACCACTACCATCCTCATCTGCAAAGTACAAACATTAGAGTTATTATACTTACATAAATTAAGATTTAACATATATTACTACAACTCTATTTTCAAGATTTACCACATTTTATACCTTCACTGCTACTTGATTCCTCATTGTGAGCTTGAAATTTATATGTCTTTAAATATTCAGTATAATCCTTCTCATCATCTTCATCACTATCAAATATTAAAGGGGCATCTGGATCTTCAACTGGGTTACACTCATCTAACTCAGTGTTCTCTAGCTGCACATTTTCCTCATCTTCAGATTGATTCTCATCATTGTACACAGTGCTTTCTTGTGTTACATTAAACCAGTAATCATGGTTAAAGCTCTCTTCACTTGGTTGATCAAACTTCTCCTGTGTTGTATTAGTTCCAACTCTATTTGCTTGACTCAAACATGACATACTCTCTTGACTTGGTTGATCAAACTTCTCTTGACATGGTTGATTTGCTACTCTGTGTTGTATTAGTTCCAACTCTACTTGCTTGACTCAAACATGACATACTCTGCACTTCATTCAATAAATCCACAAAACATAATTTCCTAGATGCTCCTCCTTGTCGATCAAAGTTCTGCACTTCAGAAGATGTATTTAACCTTGGTGATCTCCTAGGTGGCTTAGTCTTTTCCTTTGAAACAACCTTCTTATTTGTCTTCCAAGTCTTCTTTGGTGTCTCATCATTTGTTATCACTGGAAGCTCCATTGCAGCATTCAAGAAGTCATCATCTCCAAATTCAGAATTAGTTATAGATAGTTAAAGATGTATAAAATCAGCTTCATCGGATACGTAGTGTCCCGAGAACTTAAAGAAGTCATCATTTGTTAACAAAGATGCAGGGGAACATGGATCATCAGGTGTGTAATACAAGTTCACTATTTCTTCTTTTTCCAGACCCAACCTTGCATGCAACATTTTCTCAAATCTCTTTAAATCAATTTCTTCTTTGTCTATGTGAGGGAATTCTACTGTCATCTTACTAATCTGAACATACACACTGATGTTTCTGTATGGATAATGAATATATCCCCTGCAAAAGAACAACAAATACCCAAATTAGTCTAATTGAAATACCAAATACAAATTAAAACTGCAATACCAAACTGAAACCCTAATCCCTTACAAAATTCAACAAATTAAAACTCAAATTACAAACCCCAATCAAAAAATTGAAACCCAAATTAAATCCCTAATAACATAACATCTTCAAATTCAAACCCTAATTACATATAAAATGGACAAAATATTTCAAAACAGAATCTCGATACTATATTTTTTTGGTCGGGATTATTGATTTTGTTTTTAAACAAAAAAAAAAATAAAACCCTCACAACACCCATCATAGATTTGATTCCCTTTTCAAACAAACCTAAACAAATAAAACCAAACAAATCTAAACAAATATAAAAGAAACAGATCTAAACAGAAGAAAACAAAGTTAGGGTTTATGAAAAAAACTTACGGCTTAATCGACTTCGCCTTCTCCTTCTCCTTTTTGATCTTCATCTTCTTGTTTACAGAAATAGAGATCTAAATACCCTAATTACAAATACGAAGAACAAGTCTTTGATTTCAATCACTCGTACTCGTGTTCTTCGGACTCAGAGAGACAGATAGAGGTCGGAGAAAAATTACAGGGAATGAAGGAACTGATTTCCCCTAGACTTCACCTCCTCCTTTTTGTTCTTATCTACTAAACACGTGTTAGATCTTCAGCCGTAAATTGACACGAGCTGACACATGGACGGTGGAAATTAGCCAATGGGTATATTCGTCATTACGCCCACCAATATCTCATCTCGTGTGATGAGATATTGACCAAGTAAAACGAGTTTTACCAAACCGGTGGGGCCAGACGGAAAACGTGACGGTATGGGCATTTTATTAATTTTCAAAAAAACGTGGGCATTTTCTTAATTAGATTTCCTCTCATGGGAATTTTCTTAATTTTCCCTTACATTAATTAGTCGTTACCTTCATTTGGCGGGCTACAATGTGTATTGCATGAGATAATCATGGAGAACATAAAACTAATGCTATATGAAAAACAAAGTTTGGGACGTTTGTTGGAAAATAATGGAAGTTGTCGTTACCCTCATCTCCAATCCAAAATACTGCAAAATAATGGCTCGTTTGTTGTTATACATGTGAACTGGCTGACTACATGTGGATGACGTTGTTAAATTTCTTTGAAGTTGCGACGTTTGAACTTCAACCTTCTTAACTTAGTATTGTCATTGCTGGGACGAAATTTTGTAGGAGGTTATCAATCTAATCTAGTGGTGAAAAACATTTTACTTCTATATGGCCTAGTAGGCGTCCAAATTTGATAACTCCGCATAGAACTAGAAGTTCCTTATGTTATCAATTAGAGTGGTAAGCATGGCGTGGTAGATTTAGGGTGGAAAACGTGTATGCATAAGGGAAAGTATGGTGTCCGTCTTTGGAAGAATATCTACTCAACGATGGACGATTTCTTCGATCTCAGTTAGTTCGTAGGGAAAGGTGATATTTAAAAAAAAAAAATTGGAAAAGATAAAATTCATTCAATAAAGTGCTAAAAAAGCTCCAAAAGCTTAGGACATAAACATGGCCAGATTCCATGATTAGCTTTTCCTTATTACAGGATATAACCGGCCGTTTAAAAAACAACCAATCATGGATGAGATCTGCAAACTTTAATTGTTTAATGAAAATAGGAACACTTGCCCAAGTGAATAGAGAAGCTTTCACTTGAAGGACAACCCGCTCCACCGATTCTTCCTTGTTACGGAAGACTATTTAGTTCCTTTCTTTCCAAATTTGTTTCCATATAGAGCAAGCAAAATTTTAGGAATTCAATAGGTTCAGTTTTTAGTTTCTATTGGAATGAGATAAGAAGCTCCATACACAAATCCGGCGCTCGCCATCTTGACTCCAACAGGTTTAGAAGCTGCTCCCACAATTTCTTTGCAAATACACAATGGATAAATTTTTGTGATATTGATTCAGGTTCTTGGTGACACAGGCAACAATTAATGTTTGTAATTGCCATACCTCTTTGAAGAAGATGATCAACAGTTGGTAATCCATCCATTGCTACAGCCCAAACTAGGAATGACACTTCTGGTGGAACGGCTGAGTTCCTATACATACTTGAGAACGACTGAGTCCACACACCAAATTTCGGTTTTTGCAACAGTATCATGCAGTTGCAAAACGGGGTTGCAACGGTAAGGAGCTATTGCGAAACACCAAGTTGCAGTTATTTGCAACAACGACTCAGCCGTTGCGAATTTGAGTCACAAAAGCTCGGTTGCTACAGCTTATAGACGTTGCGAAATGTTTTATTCAACACATGTTATTAAATGCCGGATAGGATATTCTTGAACCAGATATCCTGGTTCTGCTAGTAAATTTTGCATACTTGTATCAACAGGTGGAACGGCTGAGTTCCATTCATAATTGAGAACGGCTGAGTTCCTAAACACCAAATTTCGGTTTTTGCAACAGTAACAGCCCGTTGCAAACGGTCTTGCAACGGCAATGAGCTATTGCGAAAAACCTTGTTGCAGTTTTTTGCAGCAGCGAGCCAGTCGTTGCGAAATTGAGTCACAACGGCTCGCTTGTGAAATGTTTTATTCAACACATTTTATTAAATGCTGGATAGGATATCCTTGAAACAGATATCCTGGTTTTGGTAGTAAATTTGGAACAAGCTTCAGCCGTTGCGAATTTTTTGCAACAAAAAAAAAAACCAGTGGGTCAGTCTCTCCTGATCTCATCAAAATTCAGTTCTCCTGTCACCAAAATTCAGTTCCCCTGTAACTTTAATAAATCTAAAAATTACTAAAAATAAAATTTACATTTAATTCATAAAAAATAACAAACAATTCCATTGGAGATGAACTATTTTTCCTCCCTAAACTTACGTTTAAATTGGAATGAGGATGTCTTGTTTGTGTTGCCACCTAGAAAACATACACAACCACTATTGGAGAAGCTCTAGGGTAGCCGATATTATCACCCAACAACTTTACCAATGTATTATACTGACACCTAAAGTGCACTTCTTGTTTGGCTTCAACTTCAACGGTGCAAATGGTTACCTAGTACATTTTACCTGCACTGGAGGCTTTCGATGTGATAAGACGTATAATGCCCGCGTTTTCTTTCTTTTCTTTTTTTAAGCAGTATAAAGCCCGCTAACTACAGTATAACTTCTATAAAATAATATACTTGGGACCAACGAAAATTATTATTTAAAAGAGATTTTATATTATCGATAATATAATAAATTATTACTTTATAATTAAATAATAAATTATTATTTTAAAAATAATTTCTATATATAATGCATTCACAAACCTTAAACTTAAAGGTATTTAACATATAGATAGGTCACGTACAACATTCTAAATCACCAAGATGTATTCTCATCTCAAAGGTGTATCTCATTAACCAATTAACGATGCAATACGGAAAGAGCTACGTGAATATAAAAGGGATAATCCTTTTTGCAAGCATCAATCACACTACAACACTTCTTATTGCAATAAAACAATGCGACTCTATGCCTCTTAAATGCACTACCCACTATTAGGGATTAAATACAACTTGATTTGAATTTCTAAGAAAAACAAACCAATATTCAATCATATTTTAAGAAAATTTGATATGTATGAAAATTATTTTTATTTTTTAGTAGTATTATTATTTTATATATTATTTGGGACCTGTTAATCCTTAAGGGGAATTTTTAAAATGTATTATTTTATGATTTTATCGAATTCATTATTTTACCACTAAGAGCAGTCGGGGCCGGAAATTATATTATTTTAGCGAGAATATTATATTATCGAGTATTGTATTAAAGAAGTTATACTGTAATAGAAAGTCCGTTTCTTTTGGCCTAAATTGCATATCTTGCAAAAATTATTGGTTCCACTATCTTATACAAAGTCCGCATGTGAGCAACAGGTAGGCGATCATGCTTTAAAAAAAACAGTTTTTTGGTTAAAAAGGCCTTAGATGTGAATTTCTGGGAGTATAAGACATGTAAAATATGGCTCTGGTTCAAATAGCCAAGGATTCAAATTCAATGTTCTAACATCCTAAAGTGGATATTTCACCGAATAATAAAATTAATTTTATAAGCAGCTGACAGATATGCCCTTTCGACTATTGTGGACGTGACCAGCGCACATGCTTTGAGTTTGGACCACATAAACCTTAAAAGCTTCCTATCATCCTCGCGTGGAAGCTAATCTCTATCGTTTCTCTCAAATCTTCCTTCTTCCTCCATTAAAACAGAGACAAAACTGAGAAGGAAAATCCAAAAATCTAATTTTTTTTCCCATTACACTAACCCAACATTCAACATCTCGTTTCCCAGATGTAACTTGTCAATACTAAAGATTTGTGTTTGGCTTATTTAATTTGATGGGTATTTAACTATCACAGCTGCACCATTGATAGTTAATGGAGAAGTATAACACTTGTTTTTCGTTAGAGTTTTGATCGGAGTTTAGATTTACTTAAAATTGTTGGTTTTAATCTAAACTCAATTTACAGGAGAAGAATCTATGAGGGGAGCTCAATACAACAAGGAGAAACATACTTTTAAACGTCAACCATGTGTTTGACAAAAATCCTTAAGGAGAAGAAAAAATTGTAAAAATTGCAGGTTTTACCACCCTAGATTTATCCACAGAATACACGAGATGCACCCGAGTGCATAATGCATATTCTTGGAAGGAAATAAGTTTTCCTCAGGTGCACCCGAGTGCATAATGTTTTTTTTTTCTTCTTTTTCTTTTTTCTTTATTCTTTTTTTCTTCTTTTTATTTATTCATACTTGTTTTTGGTTGATGTTTTGATGCTGAATGTGATGGTAATGTTGGTGGATTTATTGTTTTAGATCATGAACTAGTGATTTTGGTTGTGCATAATATATTACAAGTGATTAGGAAGATAAACCTAGATTTATCCCCAAAATTGGCAAGATGCACCCGAGTGCGTAATGCATATTTTTATATAAAATAAATTTTGGTTAGATTGTGAGCATCTGGGTGCATAATGCATAGTTTTATTGGAAATAAATTTTGGTTAGGTTGCACCTGGGTGCATAATGCATATTTTTATAGGAAATAAATTTTGGCCTAGTTGCACCTGGGTGCATAATGTATATTTGTATTGGAAATAATTTTTGGCCAGGTTGCACCTGGGTGCATATTGTATCCTCGGCTTGATTGAAAATAAAAAAAAATTTCTTTCGAATTTCATATCAACAATGGATCTTGTTTCGTAGAGATTTTCGAGCCCTTTCCGAAAATATGAATTTTATTAAAATCCGACTTATATTTCGGAAGTTAAGAGCTTTCTCGTGATTAATTTTAAATTGGATATAGATAATAAATAGGAGAGAGAAAAGGATATATGTAAGAATAAAGTTTAAAGGAAAGGGTATATATGACTAAATTATTTAATGTCTTTTTCACCCAGACACATAGTTTAGAAGTCCAATGCTACCAACCTTTAGAGGCCTATGGTCATATGACCCATTTTCCGTTAAAAAAAATAAGAATTTAGGGTGATCGATTCCCATTAGAAATAGTTAGATCTCCTTTGTGAATGGAGTTTGAGGTTGGAAGTTGTTGTCAAGGACAAGCACAACCGTTGCCACAGTGGGAGGGCCATCGAATAAGAATCTGAAGATGGGGTTTATCTGTGATTACTTTCGCCCCGTTTAAGAAAAAATGATATTTTCTCCTCGTTTCAAAAAAATTGATACTTTCGCTCTGTTTCAGAAAAAATGATATTCAGAAACGGGACGAAAGTATCAGTTTTTCTGAAATGGAGCGAAAGTATCACTTTTTCTAAAATAGGACGAAAGTATCACTTTTCCTGAAATGAAATGTGAAAGTATCACTTTTTCCAGAAATGAAAAATTAGTCGATCCATAAACCAAAATATGGTTACATGATGTGTTAGAGCATCCACAGCGGTGCGACTAAACCCAAAGATCAAAGACAAAAAAAAAAGACCAAATTTTAGTTTGGTCCATCGTGTGACGCAGTGGGTGGCGAGTAAATTTAGTCGAGCGGGGAGTATAAGTTCGCCTGGTGTGGGGCGTAAACTTTATCCCCGCCCGGAAAAAAAAAAAAAAAAAAAAAAAAAAAAATTTGGGGCGTTGATATAGTCCCCGCCTGGAGTGGGGCGAACATTAGAATTAAAAAAAAAAAAAATGGGACGAACATTTTATCACCGCTTGGTGTGGGGCGGACATTTTATCACCGCTTGGTGTGGGGCGAACATTTTATCCCCGTCTGGTTTTGGGGCGAACATTATATCCCCGCCCGACTATATTTGGGTTTAGTCTTTGGTCCCCGACCAAATATAATCGCTCACTGTTCATTTAGTCTGGGATTTGGTCTTTGGTCCGTCCCGCTACGCCTGGTTCAGAGACCAAATAAATGGGTATAGTCGCCCACTGCAGTTGCTCTTATGCAACCAAAATGTGGTGGTTTGCATAGTATCTATGCATTCAATTTTCGAGAATTGTGCCTAAAGTGAAAGTATCATTTTTTTTGAAACGGAGGGAGTACATCAATTTATTAGTTGCAACGGAAAATTAGTTGATGCATAAACCAAAATATGGCTACATAAAGTATTATGTATCCTTTGTGGTGGTTTGCGTAATAGATATACATAAATTTTTCTAAAATTATACCTAAAATTATATATACCTTCAAATTTTTTGTAAAAACTCAAAATTTGATATTGTTGTTTGTACTCATTGCGTAGATTCTTTTTATAACGTTTCCAACGAGATAGAATTTGGAAAATTTCAAAACACGGATTTTTAAATATGTTGTATTAAAGTTTGGTTGTCAATTATACCACTAAAAAATATGATACATAAGGAATTATAAAATAATTTGACACTTCTCAGCGCAGATGATTTGCAATATGAATTATGTCCTTTTTGATATGGAAGCTACCACGTATACAAGTTCTAGATTACTAAGATGTATTCTAGTGTTGTAAATCCAACTATCCCGTAGATTAATAAAATGTTTCTCTAGTATGGTATGCACTAGAAGACCTTACCGCTCTGACCGTTAAGGTTCCATTATTTGATCCTGAATTTTCAAATCTTGATGTTTTTTGTGCTATTGCTGATGGTACTTGTTCGTCTGTTATTTCCCGTCTTACACATGGTTTGCTTTTTTGAGTACCTTTCTGACTTGATACTTTCCATGCAGAAGGGCATGCGAAGCCAACTAGAAAGTCCAGAACCTATTACTCAGGTTAATCATATTGCAATTTACAAGTGTACTTGGATCCAGATCTTGCGAAAATCCAATTCAACACCTTCATGATTGCATTTGAGGCTTTGATTTTTAATCGTTGGTTTGCAGGCTCTTTCCTTTTGTGGTTTTTTTAGATTGTAGATGTCTGTTCATCTTTGTCCGTGTGGATGTATATACATTGTTTTATTGTCTATGGTGTTTGGAATTGTGAGAATAAATAGTTAATGACAAGTTTTTATTATTATCGGTTACCTTTTTTTTTAATAAACTACCTGCTAGTTTTGGACAACTGACATAGAAAAGTATGCTCAAATCTGTTGGTTAACCGAAACCGGCTAGCTTTACACCGAACCAAGTAAAACCGATTAAGCTTAATGGTTTCACCGGTTTTCAAAACTGGAAAACCGACTACATCGGTTTGGTATTTTTTTTTTAGCCAAAAACCGTACCGAACCGAACCATATGCAGCCCTATTTATACTCCGATGGGAAAATAGATATCTAATACATTTTCGTAAATATCTATTTTCCCTTCCTCTTTGGTTTATTTACGAAAATATCTAATACATATTGCCCTTCTTCTTCGGTTTATTTACGAAAATGTCTAATACATATTACCCTTCCTCTTCGGTTTATTTACGAAAATCTCTAAAGGAAAAAAAAAAATTGATTTAGAGCTTCATTTTTGGTTTTTTGGCCCGGACCATTCCAACTTTTTTGTGTCAATTGATCACTTAGGTTTTACAAAAAAATGGCCATATAAGGTCCTCCCTTGCTTCGCTCGGTCGACCTAATGATGGTTGGATCAACAATGAGGCCATCCGAACTGACCGGGTGTGTACAAGGAAGTTATGCTTAACTCTTCCATATATATCTAGCATCAAATTTTCTAGACCTGTTCATAGCAACTCGTAAATCGATAAGTTAACTCCGTAATTTTGAGATTAGTTTTACTTAAAAACACAATTTTTTTAATAATTTTTTATCAAAGTAAGGCAATTTCATCGAGTTACGACAGAATCCATTTAAATTAGTTACAAACGAATTTGGGTTTTTGTTTTCATTTCATTATACAAGTGATCCTGGTAAAAAAAAATAAAAAAAATACATAAACGAAATCATAAACAAAAGAAACATGTTACAAAATTATCTAATGGACAAGCACTTAAGCAACAAGGTGATCACTATTCATAGCAGAATGAATATCTCTGAAATAAAAACCAACAGATTCTCCCCCCTCAAACAACTGCAGTCAAGAGAGGCTTGTTTAGAAAGTGAGCTTCTAAATTCTTTATCACAAGATTTCTCATTTCCGCACGAGTTTCAAATGTGCCACTTGCAACATGTGGTTGCAGGACTACATTGCTGAGCCCAAACAGTTGTTCCGGCACCTCAGGTTCCTTCTCAAACACGTCGAGACCTGCGCCACCTAACCGACCTTCAACTAATGCAGAAACTAGCGCAGATTCATCAACCAGAGGACCACGAGCGATGTTAATGAGGACTCCTTTCGGGCCTAATGCATTTATCACATCATTGTTGATAATGTGATGTGTTTCTGGTGTGAGTGCACAAGCAACAACGAGGATATCAGAGTTCGAAGCTAACTCCATGACGTTTAAATAGTCGTTGTATTTTGTGGTAGCAGGTTTTTCATCGCAGTAACTTATAGGGCATCCAAAACCTTCAACTCTCTTGGCGATTGCTGAACCAATCCGTCCCATACCCAAGATGCCTACTCTTTTGCCAGAAAACTGCAATGGATAGACAAATATAGTAGAAGAAGAGAAAAAAAAAAGTAAAAATTTTGTAAAATTCAGCTGAACCAAGTCTCAGATAAACTGACACTGAGATATGATTTGCCAGTAGATTCAAAGAACTAATACGAAATTTTTTTTGTTGAAGTGTCACTGTAATTTAGTGGTAAAATCTCTGTCGGGTGGACATTGGACTCAAATGCACCATCCCTGAGAAATCTAGAAATGAACAGAAAGTTTGAAAATATAAAAATGAAGAGAAGTTGCAAACCTTGGTTGTCATTTTGAAATCATCCAATTTCCACAATCCATTTCTAACAAAACGATCACTCTCGCAAATCCTCCTCAAAGTAGCCAAGATCAAGCCAATAGCTAGATCAGCAACATCTTCAGTCAACACATTTGGTGTATTAGTAACTCTAACACCTTTTTCCTTGCACTTAACTAAATCAATCTTATCTAAACCAACACTAAAACTCGATATGATTTCCAGTTTATGTAATGAATCGATCAACTTGGCATCAGCACCCGCAGTTCCGCAACCTACTATAGCTCTAATCGAATTTGAATTCTCTTCAAGAAATTCTCTTTTATTAGGTACCTTCCAAAACCGGAAGAGCTTGAATTTCTTTTCAAGTTCTTCTTCGAGTTCGATGGACATTGGACAGACCATTAGAACTCCAATTTCTTCCATTTCTTAGATATAGAATAGGTGGTGGTGAAGAAGAAAAGAATAGAAAAACAGGATTAAGTTTTTCAGTGCTCTATGGTTTGTTCTCTTCAAAGTCTGATGATATATACAGAGTCGGGAGAAGGTGCGACGTGCCCGTCAGCCAATCAGCGCTGCAGCACGTTAATTGGTAGTGCATATATATATATATAGTTGTTGGGATTATTGTATTCATCACTTACAGCTTAAAGCTCGACCTCACTAGTTTAACGGTAATAAGTTCATGCATGTGTAGCTCGTTACCCTAATGCACAGGTGTCGGAATTTTATATGTACAATGTGTATCGCGTGAGATGCCAATTATTAAGTGATTCTCCAAGGGGATAATTGAAAACTAATATATGCCAGAACAAAAATCAAATAATTTGATTTCTTTGTAAGACGGGTTGATTTTTTTAGTATGTGAGTAGGCTGTTTTGATTTTTTTGTCTCCAATAATTGGGGGATGATTCCATATCTGGGTCGTTAAGTACAGTGTGGACTTTACAACCACCACCACCACCTGTGCATGTTAGTTAATTACCTTATAACTAGACGATCGCTGCCATGGTGGGACGGCCGACCAAAAAAATTACATAAAACTAAAATTTGTACTCACAATCTAGTTCCGCCATAAATTGATGTAGGTTTACAAGTGGTAAGTATAAGAGTATCGTTCGCTCGGACTCTTTTTAAAGATTTGGTTTTTGATTATTAAAAGAAAATACTAAGACAAACTAATTACAATTGATTTTTGTAACCAAGGAGAGATGAGTCTAGGGCTTTGGATTTCACTACTTCTAATGATGGTAAACTCAATAAATAAAACTTTGACATAATACTCCGACTTTACTCAAAACAATTTTCGAACTCAATCTCATGCTTTGGAAGATATAACACTACATGCTTTTTTATGATTTTCGTCGCTATTCTAAGGCCTAATCCTCCTTCGCTTATAAAAGAACGGTAGAAACTACCTAAAACAGTTTTCACGAAGCATGTAAAGAAGAGAGAATTTTTAGACAAATTAAAACACAATTTTAGGAGTAAATATGCCAAAGAAATTAATTATTAAATATTACCCATTAAAAATAGTTTCTTCCAAAACCCTAGAAAAAAAATTTAGCTACTCATAGAACGAAGATTGGAGAAAATTTCATTAATCATTGTATTGAAAAATAATAATAAAAGTGCTTACAATGATTTTCAGTAATAAACGACCGTCACTAATGGTCCTTGTTTTTCGACTGCCTGAAGAACGATAGAGGGTTAACACTGTCATTGTATCTGAGACTGCTTCTGCGACGGCTTTTGGTGGTTCAATGTTCTTGGTGTTCTTGAGTTTTTACAGCAGCAGGTAACTTTTCTCTTCTTCTTCCTACTGCTGCTACAACTCCTCTGCAGCTTGATTTACTGCCTCCAATCGACTCCAAACTCTCCGTCCTCCTTGCTAGACCTCCCAGAAGCCCATATATACACAACAGGTCGATAAAATCTCCGGAAATCTTCCTTTTCTCCTCCTCAGGAAGTTACGGAGTTTCTCTTCTTTCTTTCTTTTGCTTCACACGTTTCCTACATTGTATAAACTCCTCATGTATTGAGAGAAACAAATCCTAGGCTGTTATGGAAATCGTACCCTGTAAAAGCAATAATATCTCCCCTGTATCTTTCCACGGCTTGAGTTCTTCCCTTTTTTCTTCTTTACTTTCCCCTGTTGTACGCCTCTCTTGAGTTCCAAAGCCTCCTTCCAAAGATGGTATAAAATCGATCATAAAATGTTCTTTCCTTACCCGCACGTACTTTCCAGTTTCCACAAATCTTTCCATGATCTCGACATATTCTCTATCTCCCTGTTTATCGAGATAAAGAAGGAAACTCCTTCCTTTTCGAACCCAATCCAATTACCAATCCTGTTTGGATTAAACAGGCCCAAACCAAGCCTTTCCAGCGAGAAAAGTCCGACAAAATTCACCAAACTCGATCCAGGGAAGTTTGCAGTCGAGCATCAATTTTTCCCACCAATTTTCCATATTTTGAACAAAGAGGATGACCTCCCCTTATCCAGCGCTGGACTCCCTTTAGCACTTGGGGTGCCTGTAGTGCGTCTTCTGTGTGCCTTTAGTAATTTTCTCCCAGGACCACTTTTCGAACCAAATTCGCCGCAAAAGCTTATTTCTCCAAAAACACCTACAAAAACATAAAATGCCAAAATAAATACAAAAATGGGTACTAACAATATAGAAAATTGAGATTATATCAGACACAAAAATGTGTCTATCAAATACCCCCAAACTTATTATTTGCTAGTCCCGAGCAAATAAAATCCTAACTCACTGTCGCAGGCATCGTCGATTGCATTTAGCGCATGCAATAAGCCTTTAAACCCCTAGGTGGCCCTAGTGCTTTTATGAATAAGCCTTTAAACCCCTAGGGTTTAAAAGAGATATACCCACAAAACCTTTACTCCAGACCCTAACTATTTACGCGGAACCTTGGAAGGCACTAAAGAATCTCCTTGGTTGGCATACTTATTGACTACAGGACGAAGTACCATGATGCAAAATTCCAATTGATGTACACGAGTTTGCACTCAAGCATACTAAAATTCATATATAAGTCACAGAGCTCTACTCAGATAGTTTCTGGACATCATAACCGGAGTCGACCAATCACATGGATAGATTAAGAAGATGGATATAGAGAAAAACGTAGATGGTTTTGATGTTGACTAAGTGAACGGTGTTTCTCATATTTGTCTGAAGGCCACTGCAAAAACGAACCTATCCTAATGGACTGAGATATTGGTCTGGACTAATATCAACAAACTGGCATATACAAGGGAACCAGTGGTCGATAATCCTAACTCCAGGTCAACACAACTGGCATATACAAGGGTTCCAGTGGTCGACTTTATTGAATTTATTCCGGTTGGTCAGATGGTCTGGTCTCACTTTTTTTTTTTTTTTTCTTTTTTTTTTACTCAATCACTCTATTTAACCCTAGCAGTGGTAACAACTTGAATCGTGAGCCCCACCTAATCACTTAGACAAACATATTTTGAAGAAAACAAACAAAAAATAAAAGTGAAAAGGATTCAACGAGATATGGCGAAACTACCATGTTTTTTCTTTAATTCTAACACCTGAGCTCTGTGTTTTTATGAATAGACTCTTTAGATGTTTCCATCTAATCAGATTGGTTCCTCAACTCCTACAACCAAAATGCTTTCATCCACTTAGATTGGTTAGTGCCATCCTTAATAAACATAAATTTCTAGGCTCTGAAGTTTATTTATTGCAACTAAAAAGTTTCTCCCACACCCCCAAACTTAAATCTAACATTGTCCTCATTGTTCTGAAGATAAAATTAAAAGCATGAACAAGGAGAAACTGTTACCATTTGAAGCAAAAGAGTTTAAGGAAAGATATTACCGTGTTGCATGAGCATGGGTTACCTCCCAAGAAGTGCTAAGTTTAACGTCTTCAGCCAGACATAAGAAAGAATTAATCACTTCATATCATAAAGCAATAACCGAAACAACTGTGGATCATCTGCATCAAAAATTGTTAACACAGATAAAAGGAAACTGCAACAAACCAAGAATAAACATAGCACACCCTTGCCTAGTTTCATGTTTAAGACAACTACATCTAGTTGTGGTTCGGGTTCGAGTTCTATAAATGGGTCTAAATAAAATATTTTCATGGGCTGCACCTCCTCATAAGTAAGATCTGAAATATCAGGTTCTAAGGTTTGGAAAAATTTAGAAGCACACAATAATAACCTGAATAATTGAGGATCCTCTAAGTCAATCAGATTTGACTTACACAGTTGACCATAATGAGAGTGGTGGTCATTCTTAAAGCAAATGTGTCAATTCTATTTTCCTAAAATAATTAGGTTTAGTCTCAGAACTTAATAATTGACACATTTCAAATTCAAACGTTCCCACATTTGGAAGAAAAATATTTGGTGGGAAAACAAAGTCAATCTTGGTATCATAGCCTGAGTAAACCACATCAACTAGAGGATGGGTTTCTAACAATTGAACTTCTTCCTGGACATTATTTGTTTCTGATGAACTAGTATGAAGGCAATCTGGCATAATGGTTGAGGCAGATATATCAAGTCCCAAGTGAGGGATCTCTATAAGAGCTAAAGGTAAGGCACATGGAGAATGATAGTCACCCCCAAACTTAGAGTTTTGGGTGTCTCTAGATAGATTAGCTACAATTTTCCTAATTTCTAGATCATCAGAATCCGGAAAATTGTCAATTGCTTCTTGGAGGTCATATTCAGGTGACATATACTCATACATGTTTAAATGCTCTACGAGTTCATCTTCTTCGTCTAAGACTGTTGTTTCTAAATCTGTAGACTCTAAAATATTATTCTTAGAATAAACTCGTTCCTCTAAGCCAATATCGGCTTCGTAATCAAAAGGAAATACTACATCGTCTAAAACGGGAGTATCTCTAGTCAAATCCTCGTCCTTTTGAATAGGTGAATAATTATTAAAATTATTTGGATTTGAAATAGAAATAACATTATCATTATAAAGCTCAATTGGAGTATCAAATTCCTGATCGCTTTGCCTACATATTTCAGATTCTTCATCAACACTATCCTCATCATAACATGAAAATGGTTGAACCTCTTCTAAACAAGTAGTGTTAACAATTCTAACCTCGTCATCTTGATTAGGCGAATAACTATTCTCATTTTTAAGGCTAAATTGGTAATCAAGATTATTCCGAGCAATTCTTTCGTTCGTCTCTAACAAAACCCTAGTTTTCTCAGCTATTATCTTGAGAGACTCTTCTAGAGGACGAATAGGACCAGAAGGAACACCCATCAGTTTGAGAGACTCTTCTATAGGACGAGTAGGAACGGAAGGATCATAATAAGGACTAGTTTTCAACTCTTTAATTAAGTCGTCCAAAGACGAGGTACTAGTACTATAGTATTCCTTATTTTCTTGCTCATATGGCCTGTGCACGTGCGAATAGTAATTGGGCTCACTATGATACGAACCATAACCTTGGTAAGGTTGGTGTTCCCAACCACTATGCACACTGTGGTCAAAGTAGTAGTGTCCATTCTGAAAATCAATCGGATATTCATTGTATTGGTTATTGTAATACCAGTTCGACATTATTTTTGTGCAAATGCAAATGCAAGGTCGACTAAAATGGGTAGGCTCGGGTTACCACAGCAAAATATACCCAAAGGTACGAGGCTGAGGTTTGTGGACTTTCAGCTGGTAACTCCCATAAGGCCCAAGGCACGGGTTCAGCTTACTAATCCACGAGTTTTCCTAAAATCGGTAGTCTGACGATGCATTTGGTGTGTGCACGTGTTATATTTTTTTTTTAATAAATAAATAATATAATAAAAATAAACAAAAAACATATACAAGTCCAAAAGAAATATAGAAAAAAACTAACAAAAATAATATCTCCGGTTTTCTCCTTTTTTTTTGGCAAGTTCGACTTTCCACTTTCCGTTTCAAGCAAATCCTGCACAACAAAAACAAAAACAACAAAGACGTAAAATAGAACAAAAAATTAAATAAAAATAAAATATATACAAAACCTAAAACCTAAACCTAAATACAAGTCCGCGTCGGCGGCGCCAAAAAACTGATGTAGTTTTACAAGTGGTAAGTATAAGAATATCGTTCGCTCGGACTCTTTTTAAAGATTTGGTTTTTGATTATTAAAAGAAAATACTAAGACAAACTAATTACAATTGATTTTTGTTACCAAGGAGAGATGAGTCTAGGGCTTTGGATTTCACTACTTCTAATGATGGTAAACTCAATAAATAAAACTTTGACATAATACTCCGACTTTACTCAAAACAATTTTCGAACTCAATCTCATGCTTTGGAAGATATAACACTACATGCTTTTTATGACTTTCAATAAGCTATTCTAAGGCCTAATCCTCCTTCTCTTATAAAAGAACGGTAGAAACTACCCAAAACAGTTTTCACGAAGCATGTAAAGAAGAGAGAATTTTTAGACAAATTAAAAAACAATTTTTGGAGTAAATATGCCAAAGAAATTAATTACTAAATATTACCCATTAAAAATAGTTTCCTCCAAAACCCTAGAAAAGAAATTTAGCTACTCATAGAACGAAGATTGGAGAAAATTTGATTAATCATTGTATTGAAAAATAATAATAAAAGTGCTTACAATGATTTTCAGTAATAAACGACCGTCACTGATGGTCCTTGTGTTTCGGATTTGCTTGAAGAACGATAGAGGGTTAACTCTGTCGTTGTATCTAAGACCGCTTCTGCGATGGCTTTTGGTGGTTCAATGTTCTTGGTGTTCTTGAGTTTTTACAGCAGCATGTAACTTTTCTCTTCTTCTTCCTGCTGCTGCTACAACTCCTCTGCAGCTTGATTTACTGCCTCCAATCGACTCCAAACTCTCCGTCCTCCTTGCTAGACCTCCCAAAAGCCCATATATACACAACAGGTCGATAAAATCTCCGGAAATCTTCTTTTTCTCCTCCTCAGGAAGTTACAGAGTTTCTCTTCTTTCTTTCTTTTGCTTCACACGTTTCCTACATTGTATAAACTCCTCATGTATTGAGAGAAACAAATCCTAGGTCATTATGGAAATCGTACCAAAAAAAGCAATAATATCTCCCCCAGTCTTTCCACGGCTTGAGTTCTTCCCTTTTTCTTCTTTTTACTTTCCCCTATTGTACGCGTCTCTTGAGTTCCAAAGCCTCCTTCCAAAGATGGTATAAAATCGATCATAAAATGTTCTTTCCTTACCCGCACGTACTTTCCAGTTTCCACAAATCTTTCCATGATCTCGAGATATTCTCTATCTCCCTGTTTATCGAGATAAAGAAGGAAACTCCTTCCTTTTTCGAACCCAATCCAATTAACAATCCTGTTTGGATTAATTAGGCCCAAACCAAGCCTTTCCAGCGAGAAAAATCCGACAAAATTCACCAAACTCGATCCAGGGAAGTTTGCAGTCGAGCATCAATTTTTCCCGCCAATTTTCCATATTTTGAACAAAGAGGATGACCTCCCCTTATCCAGTGCTGGACTCCATTTAGCACTTGGGGTGCCTGTAGTGCGTCTTCTGTGTGCCTTTAGTAATTTTCTCCCAGGACCACTTTTCGAACCAAATTCGCCACAAAAGCTTATTTCTCCAAAAACACCTACAAAAACATAAAATGCCAAAATAAATACAAAAATGGGTACTAACAATATAGAAAATTGATATTATATCAGACACAAAAATGTTTCTATCAAATGGCACGGAATTGGAGTTATAGATTTAAAAGCGAAATTTAAAGCAAAGAGATGCCCAAACAAAACAGCTACTGTTGATTACCGGGTGGTCTTCTAATCTGTTGACGAAACATTCTATTACCGTACCGTCATAGCTAACAGTCAAGCTAGTCACACCATTAGTCAACTGGTCAAGGTAAAGAATGAGTTAGCTGAGTCAGCTATCTGATTCGGTCTTATTTAGCTGAGTTAGGAACCTGGATTGAGTGTAATCTTATTCAGCTGATATGAAACTTCATGATTCTAAGTAGCATACCAAAGTGGGATATAATATCAGAATCTGGAACCTGGATTGAGTGTAATCTTGAGCAATCTGTATTCGAAACTACAACACCAACTGTGCAATCAATTTTTAAGCAGTTGTGCTTAAGAAAATCTGACGTTTCAAGCACCGCTCGTCTATAAAACCTCTTGTAACCCCTGAAGACAAGTAAGATCAAATGAAGTTCAGGAAGGGGTAAAAAAAAGGACATCCAGGCAACTAAAAAAAAAACGCGGAGGTTCAACTCCTATGTACAGATAGGAGGGTTGCCAAGTAAAAAAACAAAAACAAAAAGAGAACTCATTGAAGAGATCCAAAAAATTTGCATTAATATGTTCAACTCCTACTACTGCTATGTCAATTAATAATCAAAATAAATTCAAATTTTCACATAACAAACAATCAAAGAATTGTATTAACAAATCTTACCACATACTCCCACGATATTTCAAGGTATACGGTCCACTCTCTGACGAACCCAAATCAATTCTCCAGCAGACTCTCAATCAACTCAAATATCAACACCCATTTTTTAATTCTTCTTCTTTAGTTTCAAAATCACCACCAGAAATTACCCATTCTTGGTTCGATTTCTTCACCATACATCAAAACCCCTAACTTCAATTTCGGTTATTTCACATCATCAATATCACCAGCAGCAACGGCTAATTCAAACTATCACCAACTTCAATTACAGGTAGCAGAAACAAAACCCATTTTCTCGATTCAACTTCATCAGCAGCAGGTGCTCAGAGTCAAGATAAACCCATCAAACCCTATATTTAACTCAATCTGATTCAAACCCATCATTCACATCCATCTATTCTTTCTCTTTCTCTCTCTCGACAACATCGATTTATTCATAGTTCTCTCAATCTACACAAAACCCTAACTCAATCTCCGATTTCGATTCAGATTTCCGATTCCAATTAACTCACAAAATTTACATTTATCAAAGAAAGACGCCTTCTCCTCTTTCTTCATCGCTTTTCTGATTTGAGCTTCAGCAAATAATGGATCTGCAACATCCATGGCTGCGCCTCCTTTCTTCTTTCTCTGTTTTCATTCAATTCAGGTGATATTAAATGAATGATCCGGTTTCTATAGATGTAAAGCATCGAGAGGAGGATGAAGAAGAAAAAATGAAAAAAAAAAACTAAAATTTGGGAGGTGGTCGGGTTCGATCCCGTGATCTCTACCTGGATTTTTACAAAAACCTCCTCAACATTTAAAAGAATTCCAACCTCCGTGTCCTTTTTTCGTTCACTAAATTTACACGATTACCCTTCATTTTTAAGCCTATTTACGAAAATGTCTGAACGAGAAGAAAAAATTAGTTACGCCTGCGTTCTTTTTGGGGGGCATTTTCGGATTTATCTTAATAGACAGACACCAAATCCAATCTTTTTGTGTCAAATTGAAAAAAAAAAAGTCATGTCCCACATTGACACAAAGTCACCATATATAGTCCTCCCTCGCTTCGCTCGGTCGGCCTAATTATCGGCTGCACAATTAGCTTGCAAAACTTCATAATAGCCGTCCAGAAATGTATCCTGGATTGCTTCTTGTTTGAATGTATATGCTGAAAATTCACTTGTTTGAAAACCTTTCTTATACTTTTTTTTTTTCATTCGACAATCTAGTTTCAACTTATTAGCAAGTCCTCACAAGTTATTGAACATGACCAGCACATCAGCACTAATTTGTTAACAAGTTCACGCAATAGATAAAATAAATAATAAGGAATGCTTCAAAAATAAATAAATAAATAATAATAATAATAATAAGGAATCCAGCTAGCTATGATCGAGATTGGACCAGAAAATGGTTTGCGTGACACATAAATTAGCAGGGTTGACAAACAGGACAGTGACCTATTTCCTCGTTGTTCAACCTCTCTACAAATTGCAAAAAATTTCTCTCCGTCTGTGAGACATTTTTATGAACTCTTGAAGAAAAGAAAAAGGGTTCATATTTACTTGTGCGGGATTCATATTGAATCATAGAGATGGCTAAAACCATGTCTGTTGCTGTTGCTACCTTTCTTCTTGCTGTTATGTTTCTCGCTTTTGTGGTTGATAGCCGGATGATTGAAAGGAGTGTTTTGGGAGGAAGTCTTGAAGAACCGGTTGGTGGAAGCAAGGGAGCTGGTTGTGGAATTATTACATCTAAAAGAAAGATTATAAGTATAATGGAGGGAAGTACTGCTGGTGGAATTACCATCGAGGGAAGTGTTGAGGGAACAGCCGGTGCCCGTAAACTCCAGGGAATTGTTGATAAAATCAAGGGAACTGCTGGAAAAGTAACCCGTAAAATCAAGGGAACTGCCGGTAAGGTCACTCGCAAAGTCAAGGGAACTGCCGGTAAGGTCACTCGCAAAGTCAAGGGAACTGCCGGTAAAGTCACTCGTAAGATCAAGGGAGGTGCTCGTAAAGTTACCCGTAAAGTCAAGGGAACTGCTGGCAAAGTTACTCGTAAAATCAAGGGAGGTGCTCGTAAAGTTGCTCGTAAAATCAAGGGAAGTGCCGGTAAAATTATTGGATAGGACCTATACATCCTCATTCAACTATGTAAATTGTAATACTTCACTCCGTCTGTGACATATTTTAGTGAACTCTTGAAGAAATGAAAAAAAGTTCATCTTCAGTGTTGGTATCATAGCAAACCTTAAAGGTGGCTAAAACCATTTTCTTAATTAGGCTAATTTAGCTATTGCTGCCCTTCTTCTTGCAATTCCTTTTCCTGTACTAGGGGCAATTACGGCTTCTAAGCATCGTGTATTTGTTCGTAAGCTTGGGTTGAATTCTTTCACCAGTGCTTGGCTACACATTGAACCTTGGAGATCCCCCATGAAAACAAAAACATGATACTGGGTTTCATCAACCATGATTTCCAAATACTGAAGATTTTAAGGGATAATCAGATGTACTAGGGGCAATTACGACCCAGATGTATAAGATGAGCCACACATCAGATTAGACATAAGAAAAACAAATATATGAACAACTTTTTCCCTGACTATGAGACATCCACTAAGATTTAAATCTCAGGTCAGATCGAAACAAACAAGCTTTATATTCTTGACTGCCTTAACTACAAGAGTGACTGGTCATTGTCTCCACCACCGGTTTCTTGATGAAATTTCCACTTCCTAGTTATGGCAGTCAAGTTGCAACAGTGTTTTCAGACCCGGACCGGACCGGCCGGTTGGACCGGAGAACCGGTAAACTAGTAAGGAAAACGATCTGGTTCAATACTGACTCACTAATATGTTAAAAAACTAGTGACTCGGGTAAACCGGACGGTTCAACCAGTGAACCAGCTAACCCAGCTGGGTTTTTGACGGTTCAACTGTTTCCTTTCCTATCGATTTTTTTTTTCCTTTTGAAGCATCCATCAAAAAATTTAAAACTGATCTTTCCACTGTGTTTTACTTGAGATGTTTATAGCAATTGATAGATGGCTCTTGCTTTAAAGAATTAGATCTATATTCATCCATCATCCGATTCATTCATGGATATATAAAAAAAATCTTCTCATAAAACAAAGATGAATCCATAAAATAGAACTCATATTTAAGATAATAGGATGTTGTTGGACTAATTTTGAAAATGAAACAAAGAATTCTATAGATGATCTTCTCTTATATTGGTAACAGAGAGAGAGAATCAAGCCAAAGAAAAATAAAACAGAGAAAAGAAAGAGTTGGGCGGCAGGACTTGGGAGAAGGAAAAGTATCTAAGGCCTAGTTAGTAAGTTCGCGAATCGTTCGCGAATTTTTCCGTATCACGAATTTTACCATCTTATTCGCGTACGTTTGCAACTCCGAACCCAAGACGCGTATTATATGGTATTCCCGGATTAGTCGCGAATCGTTCACGAACTTTACGTATTCCAAATAATACGTCCGCTTAATTCGCCAGAAATTCTATAGCTTTTACGTTTTTAAAGGCCCCACTTTTTGGGCTTTTACCGCCTCCGAAAGCATACACAACCCAATATTAGACATTGTTGTAACTTTTATGAAACAAAAATGATCAAGAGATTTGAAGGTGCATCTAAACCACTATACCACGTCCTCTTGGATAACTAATATTGTATATATTATTAATATCATCATATTAAGTTTATCTTTTCTTTAAATAACTCTCAAATATGCATAAAAATTATTCTATGTCCTTATAAATAATATTTATTTATTATAATAGATATCAAATTTTCAAAGCCGAACTCACATTTATAAATCGAATTATACACGTACGTATGCCGTTCAGAATTATTGACGAATCACGTCCCGTTGACCGAATTTTGGACCGAATTTGGGTTTTACAAAACTGTATAATACTCTTACATTTGTCGTTCCGTACGTTTGCCGAATGCCGAATTGCTAACCAGTATCTAAGGGGGTGATTTAGATTTTAGATATATTAATAATTGTTTCACGTCCTTGCTTTATTCATAAGGATTCTAACCAGTAACGACTGGCCCACGCACTGCCATCACGTTCCAAGGTTAATTGTTTCACGTCCTTGCCTTAGATTATATCAGTGCTATTGCCACTGTTGAAGTTATTAATGACCCACTGAACCAGTGGTTGAAGTTATTAATGAACCACTGAACCAGTAGTTGAACAACTGGTCGACCCATTGAACCTTGACCCAGTAGTTTTACTGGTTCGACGCCCGGTCCGCTTATTGTGAACACGGAAATCGGGCTATTTTCTACGTGATCACAAACAATCTAAATAAGAACTGAATACGTGCACTTTGAGGTGTGTGAGGTGTACAATATCCCTAGGTAGATGATAGTTCATAGATTCCAAACCCCTCAAGTTTGTCATGATCTCCTCATCATCCCCAAGGCGATAGATCTGAGATACGAGTATGTATATGAAACTATCAGTGCAAAAGGTAAAAGAGACAAAGGTTTACGTGGTTCAAAGACTAAGGCCTACATCCACGGATCCGAGGTGATTTACTATAAGATAAACGATTCTGAGAGATGATCACAAGATCTTGTGCTCATCGATCACTTGAGCTAAAACTCTCACTTACTTCTCCCTATTCTCTCTCCTTCCTCTCTTTTTCGATCCCCCTACAGTGGAGGGGGGGTACATATTTATAGCTAAATTTGGTGGGTCCTACTGACAGTGAGCTGTTGAGATCTTATCTTCTTGTGTTCTGTGCATGATACGCGGACTTGAATATTATCCCGCGGGCATGGTCCGCGGACTTCTATGTTACCCCGTGGCTTCGACTGTATCCCGATTCATCACGCTGATCAGCCCCTTGTTTCCATCGTTGGTCGTCCGACACGTGTTCTCCGAGCTACATTAAATGCGGGTGGTTGGAGCGGTCCAGTCCACGGCGAGTGGTGTCGATCCTCTTGTCATGTCCATGTCGGTTGGATCGCTTCGATCGTTGATCATATCTTACCTCGTGATGGGTTAAGGCCATCCTTTGGTGCTACGCGGGACTACCTATCTCGGTGCCCTTTATTTCGACCGTTGGTCTTGACAGATGGCACGTTGTCTGAGTGCCACGGATGCCCCTATGTGTCATCCTTTGAGTAATGTCATCCACGTGGACCCTGGTAGTGCACGTGGCAATGGAGATAAATAAGTGTACTTAAAATTTGCCCCTCTTCTTGCGACTGGGCGTTTGGCTTTTGTTGGAAGAAGAACCGTGTGGTACGTTTTTATCTCCCTCATAACTTCTCCTAAAAAGGTGCTACCTGCATTTATTGTGCAGGTTTCCCACGTCCGGCCATAACTGCCCTTTGGGTAGTGGACGGTTTCTTCTGGTTCTATAAAAAAGAGGAGAGTGAGAGAATGTGACTTTAATTCACATTCTTTGTTTTTATTCTTTGTTCTTTTGTCTTCATCTTCTTAACTTCCTCTGACACCATTGTTGCTGCTGTTTGCTGCTGCTGTGGTCGTTGTCATTGCTGCTACTGTGGTCGTTATTGTTACTATCTCCTTCGTTGCTGCTGTCGATTCATTCTGTGGTTCAGGTATGATCTTTGTATCCCGTTTAATCACCATCCCTGAGTCTGTCGAGTTTCTGATTTATGGTGATGCGTTGATGATGAGTTTAGGTTTAAGTATACCCTGGGATTTGAGAGTTAATGCCACTGAGTTGGGTGCTTCGTCTGCCATGCTTTTGATTTTATTTCTTCTTTCGAGTTTGGATGATAATATGAGAGTTTAAGCAACTGTTAGATGAAACCTAGGGTTATCTTCTTTTATACTGCTGTTCTTGAGATTTTCTTGATTTTTGATCTTTCCTGCCTCTGATTTGAACTCCTATTCGTGTTTGTGCTCGTAGATATGTCCGATCATCCGCGGGTTCCTTACCAAACCCCCCCCGTCAAGTCCTCATCGATCTCCCGGAATGATCCCAACGTAAGGGGTGGAACTTCGCCTCCACTTATCCGGGTAATCCTCGGGATGGACGAACATCTTCATCCTCTGGTCAAAGGCCTTCGCTTCAAAGGGGTGATCCTCCGCAGGATCTAGATATGCCGCGAATCACCCTAGAGGGGGTCTCTAAGCGTGCAGAATCCGCGCAACGAGCCTTTGGACGTGCAGCCCCTACGCACTAAGCTTCCGTCGCGGACTAATCCACCTGTCTCTAGTTCAAGTAAGTCAACTAAAACTCTTACTTCGAAGAGAAAGGCTGCGGAGATAGAGTCTTCGGGAGACTTAGTTCCTCCTAAGAGGAAGGCCGCGGGTTCTGCGGAGGATGCTACGGAAGAAGCTTTCGAGGAAGATTCTGCTGTTACCTTCCGTCCTTTATCTCTGGGTAATAAGAAGTTTACCTTCCGACACATTGATCTCGAGGCCTTCAAGGTGAAGCATGGTCTTCAGCATTTTCGAGTTCGTTTTTATGCCGCAGATAAGGACATAACTTATGAGATGGTTACCAATTACAAGTACGATGCCTTTCATTTGCTGACAACCGTGGGTGCTTTCGAGGCTGGTTTGATGCTACCCATGTATAAAGCTGGTGATGATTTCTACTACCGGGTCCTGTCTAGCCGCGATACTGCCAAGAAAAGTCATAATCGCGGGGTGCAACGGTTGATGTAGAAACTATCTTCGCCATCTTCGTGAATGCTATCTTCGTAGTAAGGGGAAGACGATGATGACTTGCTATGCCCTAGATTAGAAAAGGAGAAAGGGTGGTATACTCTGAGAATTTCAACAAATCCTTCGGAGATTATGTTAACAGAATACTCGTAAGCCGTGGTCTACGTGAGTCTACGGAACATTACTTCGGTAAGGGGGAAGTTCGCCTTTTGAGCGAGGTAAGTGATTCCAAGATGGCGAGGATTCCCGGTGCCGAAGGTCTTCCTATTCTGTTGAGGAGAGAATCAAGCGTGATCATGACTATGAGTGGTCCTGCCACTGTTCTTGAAGTCGTTGGCCCGTGGGCCTATGGTTGGGTCCCTGGTCCCCGTGGTTGGCGACCTACCGTTGACAGTCTTCCTCGCGAAGCTTCTCCCGCTCGTTACGCTCATTACTGCCCCTGGCGGATGAGTTTTGCCGGTATGGATTTTGTTTATAGCCGTGATGTTGATGATGCAGAAGACGAAGATGTCCCTGATGCTAATCTTCCTCCGCGGAATGGGACGTTGTTAAGGTGCGTCATTTGTTTTCTTCGTATGTATGCCCCTACGTTTTCTTAAATAATGATGATTATGCCAAGGAAAGGTGATGCCAATGGTTCTTTTATCATTACGTGTTGTAGGTGTGTAGAGGTAAGAAGATTAATCCCAAGCAATCATCGAATTCTCCCACCGAGGGTTCCTCTCATTTCGAGGATGTAAATAGTCCCGTGTGTGGTGATGAGGACTCTTCCGATAGGGAAGAGCGAATTGAGACTTCTCCGCCTATTCAAGAAGGTGATGGTGATCAGGCAGTTGACGGTGGAGGTGATGATCCGGCCACTGGTGGTGGTCAGGGTGATCCGACTATTGGTGGTGGTCAGGGTGATCCAGCCACTGGCGGTGGTCTAGGTGATTCGGCTGCCGGTGGTGGTCAAGATGACCCGGACATTGGTGGTGGTCAAGGTGATTCGGCCACTGGTGGTGGTCAAGGTGACCCTGCCACTGCCACTGGTGGTGGTAAAGGTGATTCGGATGCTGGTGGTATTGGTGATTCGGATGCTGGTGGTATTGGTGGTGGTGGAAATCATGCCGGGGGGGTTACTAAGTCCAGTGTGAATGTTATAGATAAAGGTAAGGGGCTTGTTCTTAGTAGTGGTGACAAGGATGGGGGTGCTTGTTATGAGTTCTCCTTTGGTAAGGTTTTATCTGGGGAACAGTCATTTGACATGTCCACGGTTATGGGGCTCGTTTCGGACTTCACTCTGCTTCCAGCTGGTGATGATTGGAGTGTTCTCGAGGATAGCTGCGTTGGTGGTCCATCCGGCAGTCCGATCTTTGGGTTTTGGTAGTGCCCTCCGAGGGTTTTGCTTTGGTACCTCCTCCATCATTGGTGGGGCCTTGGTGCAAGGTAATGTTGGTGTTGCTCATGGTGGGAATACCTCGGATTCTCCCTTAGATGATTTCTCGCGATCCTTAGCTGCGGATGGCGATGATGCTGTTTTGGCATGGCTGCGAAAGAAAAACTTGCTGGTTGTTCCTCATCCTGCCCCCGTGATTGAAGGGGAAAAGAGTTCGGATGCTTTTACTCGTAGGTACATGGAGTTAACCCCTGAGGATGCGGTAGATCGAGGATGGGGTAAAAATCTCGTAACCAGCGGGCTTGATCTTGTGGTGGATCCTCCCCCTACCGTTGCTGACATGATGGCTATTGCTGATGGGTATCATGATGCTTACCCCCAAAGAACGGTTATTGGAGGTTTGTCCTGTTCTTTTTATCCCTGATTTCGTTCGAATATGATGTGAGCTAACTTCCCTCATTTTGCTGATAGATGATGAGAAGTGAGTATTGTAATCACCAACTTTACCGGCTCTTCAAGGCTAAATCTCTCAAGCTAGAGGGGAAGCTTCCACATTGTGAAGAGACGCTTTCGAGTGTCGAGGCTTCGGTCTCTGCTAAGGATGAAGAAATAACCGAGCTAAAGAGTTTGCTTAAGCGTAAGGAGCAGCAGGACACGGAAGAGGCTCAGCTACGTTACGAGTTGGCTCTGTTTAAGGCCAAGTTAGTCATTCTTGAGAAAACTCCTCATCCATTTCAGGTCTGCGCTCCTTCTTCTTTGGTAGTTTCCTGCTCCTTATTTATTCTGAGTTTTCTCTTTCTTCCCTCCTCCCGCTGTACTATCTTCAGTGGGTGGAATCCCTGAATTGTTGTGGCTTCGGAGTGAGAGGGCTCGTCAAAAGGGTCGCATTGCTGAGTTAGTTGAAAAACTTAAGAGTGAGTCGGCTAAATGGAATGCCCGCGCGGATGTTCATAACGCGATGGTCGAAGAATGGCGTAAGAAAAAGTATTGCTTGGTAGATTTGCAAAATCGAAATAACCATGACCGCCATTTGTTCAACGGGGCTCTTTTATGGACGCGGGATAATCTTGAGCAAGCCCGCGGGCAGATTTCCTCCTTGGAAATTAAACTTAATGTTCTGGAAGGCGAGCTGCGGCAAGCGCGGTCTTCTCATCCCTCGGATGTGCGGACCTATATGCAGCGTTTGGCCAAGGAGAGAGACGATGCTAGGGCAGAATGTAGTGCTCTCCGTAGTGCTCTGTCCGCGTCTCGAGCTGATGTGGCTCGTCAGGTTGAACGTGAGAGAGACTTAGAGGTGACTATGTATCGTCTCAACAAGGGGTTGGAATTGAAGAATGATGAGGTTAATTGACATCGTCATTCGGGCTCGATGCTTCGAAATGACCTGAGCGCAAGTCAGTATGCTCATAATCTGCTGCAGGTAGATTATGATAAGTTATCAAATGAATATGATTATGCCGCGAGAACGAGGGATTCCGCGGTTGATCATTGTGAAGGTATTCGTCTTCGTCATCGAGTGTGCTTTGTATTGTATCTGTCATAACTCACTATCTTCTTTTACTGTTCGTAGAGCTCCAAGTACAACTTAAAGCTGCAGATGAAAAGTTTGCCGAAGCTCAGGCTAAGGTAGTTCAACTGGAGGGTCAAGTTAGCTACCATCGCGGTCTGGCCTCGTCTCAGGATGAAACGTTGAAGCAAGCTAATCAAAGGATAGACCAGCTTTGTACTTCCTTAAATCAGGCTGAGATGAGGAGCGTAGCCATAGGTCTCATGGCCCGCAAACAACTGGCCGAAGAGATTAATAAGATTCTTGGTGAGATTGAGCTGGATCTTAAGAAAAACCATGGGTTAACCAAGAATTACACTCGGCGTCCCGTACCCGCACTCCCATCAAGTTCTTCCGGGCCCTCCTCGGGTGGTAGTGTTCCTTCGTCGTCAAGGATAAACTCACGGATGACACTCCTACTCAGTAGACGTAGTTAGTATGCTAGGGATTGATCTCGGTTGCTTATCCTTTTTTGGCGTTTTTGTTATTTTGCCTGCTGGGCTTGTAATCAACTGCATGTATTAGATCAAACTTTGGTGTTTAAATCTGATTTTGAATTTTGTTGGATTTATGTCTACCATTTTTAAATATAATGGAAGATTCCGTAGTGTTTGTAACCCGCGGATATTAATCTTTGAGTTTGTAACCCGCGGATATTAATCTTTGAGTTTGATAAAGTGTGTTGTTCGTGCAACTCCGTAGGTTGGTATCCCCGGAATCGTCTTGTGACCTTGCACCCCGTCCGCCTAACTCCTTGGCCGAGGATCACCGGACGGTGGGGGTCTGCCGACGTTTAAGGATGTACTCCATTAAGTTCGCGGCTTGTAATATTGCACGGATATCTCATTCTGTAAGAAGTCGCCTCCTGGTCATACACTTATAGACATTTACAGAGGAGTTCTGAGAGATTGCATGTGTATGCTCCGATGTATTGCGTGTGTGTGTTTTGCGCGGGATATTGCCCGGTATATTGTAGTGGGTATGATCCATGCTTTGTGCAGGATGTCCCTCTTACTAAGTATAATGTCAATTCCTAATAATAGTAATTGTACAACGATTTACGTGGTTCGGCCTTAAAGCCTACATCCACGGGGTAACAATTGCATCGATATTTTATTAAGACGTGACATGGTTTTCAATGTACATTGTGTAAGTAGTATATACATGTGGTTCATATGATGTGCTTTATATAGGTTGTGGGTTTTGAATAAATTGAAATGTGCGTGGGTAATGAACGGGATATGATATTTGAAAATGAAAACTTGGATTGATTGAAAAATTAAGGTGCGTTACTCCTTTGTCAGAGATAGAAACATGTGGATTAGCAAGTCCATTTTCTTCTTCTGAAATGCGCACGCAGTGATTGGTCATGGGTAGTATGGCTTGAGGTATTTGGCATTCCAGGGGATGCATGAGGATTTCCCCTTTCATATTACGCAGATAGTAAGAGCCATTTCTGCGATGTCATGTATTATGTAGGGTCCTCCCCAAGTTGGTGCTAATTTTCCCCACTTTTTTCTCGCTTGGTATTGGGGAATGGTCCTCAACACATACGCCCTTCTACAAAATTCCTAAATTTCACTTTCTTGTTATATTCTCTGCCAGCCTGCGTTGGTAGTTTTCCATTCTTTGCGGTGCTTGCTTCTCTTCTTTCTTCGAGGTCGTCGAGCCTTTCCAACATCATGTCCGTGGTGAGATTCTTTTCCCGGGCTTGTCTTTGTAGTTGGAAGTAGAATTTCCGCAGGGATGACTGCTTCAGCTCCGTAGGTGAGTAGAAATGGGGATTCTCCGGTAGCCGATCTTCGGGTCGTCCTATATGCCCATAGAACGTTATGCACCTGTTCACACCATCGTCCTTTGTATTCATCTAGCTGTTTTTTAAGAATGAGTACCAAAGTTTTGTTTGTGGCTTCTGCTTGTCCGTTGCTTTGTGGGTATATGGGGGTGGATTTGTTTTTCCGAATCTTGAAGGTGTCGAACAGTAAGTCAATATTCTTTCCTTGTAGCTGTTTACCGTTGTCGGAGACTATCTCTGCGGGGATGCCAAACCTGCAGATGATATTTTGAAAAATAAAAGTGAAGACGTCCGAATCCCGAATTCTTGCCAGTGCCTTTGCTTCTACCCATTTGCTGAAATAATCCGTTGCTACTATTAGGAATCTTCTTTTCCCCGTCCCTGATACGAGTGGGCCTACTATGTCGATACCCCATTTCCCGAAGGGCCACGGACTATCAACCGAGTTCAACTTTGTGGCTGGGGCGTGGATTCGTTTACCAAATCTTTGACATTCTTCGCATCTTTTCGCCATTCTGGCTGCATCTCGGATCATGGTTGGCCGGTAATAGCCCCGTGTCTTTGCCTTATCTCGCTAGGGATCTCATTCCACCGTGATTCCCTGCGTCTCCCTCTGTGTATATCTTTTAAAACGACATGTCCCTCTGATCGGGATAGGCAGCGACGAAGTGGTCCGAGGAATGATTTTCGGTATAAGGCTTGGTCTCTTAGCTCGTACATCCCTGCTCTTGACTGCACCTTCCTAGCCTGTTTGGTGTCCTGGGGGAGTTTCCCTTCTTTGAGGAAAGAATGGATTTCTGATCTCCAATCTGCCTCCTGACTATAATCGTCGTCTTCCTCCGCTTGTCGTGTAATGTCCTCGTTCTGGAAATCGTCGAATATGTATTCTCCGACATCTTCGTCAGAGATATCTTTCTCCTTAGGTTTGCGTTGGTTAGCCGTGCACGTTTCTGGGAGTTTGATGGATGGTTCGTACACTCTTGTTACCTTGATTGCTTTGACATCCTCGTTTTTAAGCATGGATGATATATATGCCAGAGCATCCGCGTGTCTAAGTTCCTTTCTGCGCAGATGTCGGAAACTGATTTTTGGTACTTGGGAGGCCAATGTTTGCACTAGAGCCATGTATGCCATTAGTGTTTCGTCGTACACATTGTATTCGTAGCCTATTTGCCGTATGATCAGTTGTGAGTCGCTTGTTACCCGCACTTCTTGTATCCCTAATTCAATTATCAAGCGGAGAGCGTGGATCACTCCTTCATATTCTACGATGTTATTGGTATGGCCTTGAATTCCAATCAATGCGTGCACGATTCTGTCCCCGTGGGTGTGGTGATGACGATGCCTATCCTCGCGCCCTCTCTTTTTTTGGAGCCATCAACAAAGACTTCCCACTGCCGTGGGTTCACCGCTCAAAAATATTATTTGGCTCTCGTTTTTCTATTTCCTCGCGCCCATAGCCTTCCATCCTTGTATGCGTACTTCTTCTTCGTCGTCCAAAGGCGGTCTGCTAGAAAGTCTGCTAATACTTGCGATTTCGGGAGTATTGGAGCTCATAGTGGATGTTGAATTGGTCGAGGTACGTGCTCCATTTTGCTATTCGTCCTACCTTCCCTGCCCCTTTGAGGATGGTCTCTAAGGGTGCTCGACACGGGATCCGTATGTCATGCGTTAAGAAGTACGTTCTTAGCTTTAAAGTAGACCATACGACGGCTAGGATCAGCTGTTCGATTCTCGTGTAGTTTCGTTCTCATGGAATTCGGTCTTGGCGACGTAGTAGATCGGTTGCTCCTCCTTTGTACGGGTTCGACGAGCACCTGCGCTCACTGCGCGTCGTCTGTTGCTTTGCAATGTAGAGTGCCAAAACTTCCTCGGGGTCCGGTTTACGAAGGATGGGGATTTCTCTAGGTATTGCTTAATGCCCAAAAAAAGCTTCTTCGCATTCTCGTCGTCCATTCAAATTTAGTGCCTTTTTTTTCAGTATGTTGAAGAAGAGTTTGCACCTATCCGAGGATCTTGATATGAATCTTCCCAGAGCTGCTAGGGATCCATTGAGCTTTTGTACCTCTTTCAGGTTCTTCGGAGAGGGCATGTTTGTTATGGCTCGGATTTTTGCGGGATCTACCTCAATGCCCCTTTTTGTCACCAGGTATCCAAGGAATTTTCCTGAGGTCACCCCGAAAGTGCATTTTTCCGGGTTTACCTTCATGTTGTGCTCTCTCATAGCTCCGAAGATGTCCTTCAAGTCCCGGTGGTGGTTCTTTCTTACTCGCTTTTACGAGCATATCGTCGACGTAAACCTCTAAAGTCCTGCTCGATCCATGGCTTGAAAATAGCATCGACCATCCTTTGGTACGTTGCTCCCTGTTTGGAGCCCGAAAGGCATTCTCACGTAACAATAAAGACCATGGGGTGTGTAAAATGCGGTATGTTGCTGGTCTTCTTCGCCAAAAATAATTGGTTGTATCCTAATATCCGTCCATGAATGACAACTCTTCATATCCTTCTACCGCGTCGACTAGTTTGGTCAATCTTTGGGTAATGGGTAACTATCCTTTGGGCATGCTTTGTTCAGGTTGGTGAAGTCGATGCAGATTCTGACTCCTCCATTTTTCTTTGGTACTATTACCATGTTGGAGATCCACGTGGGGTATTTGACTTCTTTTATAAAACCGGCCTCTAATAGCTTTCGTAGCTCCGTTTCTACTGCTTTGTGATGTTCTGTGGCCACCTGTCGTATCTTTTGTCGTACCGGGGGTGTGCCGGGTTTAATGCGCAGCTCATGCTGTACTGTCTTTGGGTCTATTCCCGGCATATCGGATAGTTTCCATGCGAAGATGTCCGCGTATTCCTTTAGCAGTGTTATCAGCGAAGCTTCGCGTTCTCCGTCCATTAGAGTCCCTATTTTGATCTTTCTTGGATTCTGCTCCGTCCCTATGTTGATCTCTTTCACTGCCTCCAAGGATGTGAAAGTGGGCTTTGCCCCCTGTGTGGGGAATTTTCTTTAATTGCTATTTGGTGGCCTCAGATTCTTCGCCCTGATTAACCTTTGATGTTGAGGCCTCCGTGTTTCCTACAAAGTTCCCTTTAGACAAGCTTCTTCCCGAGATTTCCTCCAGATATTCGTCGATGGCTTTGTCTTTGGATACCGCCTTGCTCCGAGCCTTGCGGGTTTTCCTTTTCTCATCTTCTTCGTTGTTGAGTTGTATTTGCATCGCGTGGCACTCTTTTACGGAAGCCTGATCACCCTTTATCTCCATTATTCCTAGGGGAGTGGGAAATCTAAGGTATTGATGGTAGGTAGCTGCGACTCCCTTGAGCTTGTGGACCCATCTTCGTCCAATAATGGCATTGTAGGGTGAAGGCGTGTTCACCACGCTAAAGCGAGTGTCGACTTTCATGGGGCCTGCATCCACTTGTAAGATAATATCCCCCAGGGGCTTCGTAGCCGTTCCATTGAACCCGTAGATGGTGTAGTGTGAAGTCAGGAGTTGCTCATCGTTAAGCTCCATGCGTTTGAATGTATCGTAAAACAAGACATTTACGGAGCTTCCTCCATCGATGAGGATTTTCCTTATGTTGCATCCTGCGATTGGCAATGTGAGGATTAATGGGTCATTGTGATCTTCCATGTCGTCCTCAATATCATCGGCTTCAAAGATCAGAGGTGCGTTCATCCACTCCTCGTGCTCTTCTACTTCCTTCCCATTTATACTGTAAAGCTCACAGTAATCTTCAAATTGCTTTCTCAGTCGTTTTCCTATTTGTGCCGTTAGGGTTGGCTCTTTTCTTTCTGAGCAGGATATAAAGTTCAATGTGCGATTACCCTCAGGTAGTTGGACCTGTTTGCTGCGTTTGGCTCTGTCTTCCGTTCCAGCCTTTTCCACATATTTTTTGAGATCCCCTGCGTCTATCAGCTTTTGTACTGCTATCTTGAGATTTTTGCATTTTTCTGTCGTGTGTCCGTAGAAGCAGTGGAAGTCGCAGTACTCTTTGGATTCTGCCGAGGCTGGTGGTTGTTTCCCTTTAGACCAGGGCCAGTCTAAGTCTTCGCGACCCTTGATCTCCTTTAGAATGCGCGGATAGCTGGTGTTGAGTTTCGTGTAGACTCGGTCTTCAAACTTTCTGCCACTCCTTTTGTGATCGTCTTTTCGATCCTTGTGGTGGGGGCTGGGCCTGTCTACTAGTTCCGCGGAGTTTGTCCGTGGGGTTCGTTGTGCCTGCGCTCGGGGGTTATCTTTTTGAATTTCTTCCAACCTCGCATGTTTTTCAATGATTATCCTTAAATCTCCCTCAGTGGTTGGGGAGGTACCGTGGATTTCAACAAACAACGGGCTCATCCTATCAAGCCCCCATTTGTAACAGTTAATACTCACCACGGGATCTACATGTCCAATGGCCTGACATACTTTGTGCCATCTATCCGTGTATTCTCGAACGGACTCCCTGTACTTAATTGCAAGTGAGAAGAGCTTGTCCATCCCTATGTTCACAACTTTGTTATACATGTAGGTGGCCAGGAACTTTTCGGTGAGTTGATCATATGAATCAATGCACCCTGGCTTGAGGTTATCAAACCAAGATAACGCGGATCCTTTCAGGCTTGAAGGGAAGTATCTGCATAGTATAGCCTCGTCGTAATCCCACCTTGCCATTACCCTGTTTTAATATCGTAGATGAGCCGAGGGGTCCGCGGACCCGTCGTAACATTCAAAGGTCGGGACCGGACATTTCTGCGGAATGGTAGCCGTAGCCAACTGTCGTGCAAGGGGGGTAGTGTTTGGCCTCCTTCATAATCTGTTCTAGCCTTCCCCCTCCTTGCCTGGTCTTGAGTTGATTGATCTCTGCTAGCATTTCCGCGCGGAGGTTCTCCATTGCCAAACAGTGCTCGTCCTGAATGGAAGTCCGTGTCTTTCTTGTGGGTTGTGATGTCGTGGCCTCCTCCGTGTCGTAGTAGTCCGGAATTTCTGGTCGGTAGTCTGGGTCAGACCTTCTACTGTTCCGCGCATCTCTTTGGGGTATCCTTCTTCGGTTAGTGGTTGCAGGGATGTTTTCGAAGATCGTCCCTCGGTCCCTGTTCTGTACCGCTGAGTTAGCTTCGTCGTGCTGATTCGCTAGTTCGGAGCTTCGGAGGATCTTCTCTCTTAGTTGTTGGTTTTCCTGAGCTAACAGGGCCACCGCATCCGCGTACGTTAGCTGATTCCTCTGCAGCTCATCCGATTGCGCCAATATTTGCGCTGTTTGGTTTGACGCTTGATTGGGGATTCCTTCCTGTAGTTGAGCTTGTCCATGAGGACAAGTGGTATTGATTTCTTCCATTAATGGCATGTCCGGCTCGATTATTCCGTTGGATCCCGCCGGTAGTTGTTCGTCTTGTTCATTATCCGGCGGCATCCCGTAGGGATGGTTCTGGATCACTGATTCGGCTATAGCCTCCTGAGGCTCGGCTGGCCTGGTTGCAGCTGTTACTTTGGAAGCGATTACTTGAGAAACCCCCTTGTTTAGTGCAGCTGCTCTTGCGGCTGCAGCTTTCTTTGCTTCCACTGCGATGTTGCCCGCATCTAAGAGCCATGTGCTTTCCGCCCCGGTCTGTATGTTGTCCGTGGCTGTGCGTCCTTCGCCCTTTTGTCTGCTCCTTGTCACCACTTCTTGGTGTGGTCCTTGGAGCATCTCTTGGAGTTATCTTTGTCTTCCCAGTATCTTTGTTGCTTTCCATTGCAATAATCTGCACAAAGGACATGGGAGGTAATCCGAGACCCAAAAGTCCACGGGTTGGATGTTAGTTCAACTTTGACTTCATAAACTCGATTTCTAGTGGTAATGAGTGTACTCGGGTTGTTAGTTTGGCGAATAATACGAAAGACATAGACGGATGCGGATTTAATCGGGATAAAAATCATGGGTCGTTGTTTGGTGGGAATTGTGCTTGAAATTCCAGCTAACACCTAGATCTGTTGGTAGAAAACAAAATAGACATGAATATGTGCGAAAAATGAATCTAAGAACAGGTCTGTTTGCTAAAACCCGATCTGTTGGTTTAAAGGTTATATAATGTCCGGATCTGTTGGTAGAAAACAAAATAGACATAAATATGTGCGAAAAACGAGTCTAAGAACAGATCTGTTTGCGTTTTTAAGTAAAATTTTTAAGGTTGAGGCTGTGAAGTCACAGCAAAAGATAAATCTTTTTACCGGGACAAGGTCCCTGTTTCTAGCGCCAAATTGTGAACACGGAAATCGGGCTATTTTCTACGTGATCACAAACAATCTAAATAAGAACTGAATACGTGCACTGAGGTGTGTGAGGTGTACAATATCCCTAGGTAGATGATAGTTCATAGATTCCAAACCCCTCAAGTTTGTCATGATCTCCTCATCATCCCCCAAGGCGATAGATCTGAGATACGAGTATGTATATGAAACTATCAGTGCAAAAGGTAAAAGAGACAAAGGTTTACGTGGTTCAGCACTAAGGCCTACATCCACGGATCTGAGGTGATTTACTATAAGATAAACAGTTACAGAAATGATCACAAGATCTTGTGCTCATCGATCACTTGAGCTAAAACTCTCACTTACTTCTCCCTATTCTCTCTCCTTCCTCTCTTTTTCGATCCCCCTCTAGTGGAAGGGGGGGTACATATTTATAGCTAAATTTGGTGGGTCCCATTGACAGTGAGCTGTTGAGATCTTATCTTCTTGTGTTCTGTGCATGATACGCGGACTTGAATATTATCCCGCGGGCATGGTCCGCGGACTTCTATGTTACCCCGTGGCTTCGACTGTATCCCGATTCATCACGCTGATCAGCCCTTGTTTCCATCGTTGGTCGTCCGACACGTGTTCTCTGAGCTACATTAAATGCGGGTGGTTGGAGCGGTCCAGTCCACGGCGAGTGGTGTCGATCCTCTTGTCATGTCCATGTCGGTTGACTTCTTCGATCGTTGATCATATCTTACCTCGTGATGGGTTAAGGCCATCCTTTGGTGCTACGCGGGACTACCTATCTCGGGTGCCCCTTTATTTCGACCGTTGGTCTTGACGGATGGCACGTTAATACCAGTGTCACGGATGCCCCTATGTGTCATCCTTTGAGTAATGTCATCCACGTGGACCCTGGTAGTGCACGTGGCAATGGAGATAAATAAGTGTACTTACACTTATTAAAACATGGGTTGTCAACCCACTTTGCCTATTATAAATACAACAATTCTGCGTTGACCAGAGGTAACAAAGAGCCCCGCGGGCTCCCCACAGAGATTGGCTGGGAGTGACATTAACCCACATGCGCTTATCTCTTACCGATTTATCCCTGGACAAACCCCGGGTATACCAACAATTTTATTGTCAAAAATAAGATACATACACCAGCATGAAAAACACATGCATGCACCTTTAATCTAAAGTTAATGGCAATACTCAGTACTTCACTATGTCGACAATCGCTATTTTATAGGCACCCACAATGTACGTGTCAATACTCAGTACTTCACTATGTCGACAATGCTTTGAATTTCTTGGAAGCTTTAAGCAATTGAATTTCATCTTTCTCAAATTAATTAACAATTCCAGTGAGTCACTGGAGAAAGCATATGGAGTGAACAGATCAGACCAGTGATTTCATTAATGGAAAATTGTGGATGCATGGACTTTATTAATTCTCTGTAGCACACGTATACCACCGTGAGTGATATTAATATACTAAATTAGATCTAGGTGGGCAGTGGTTGGATCAATTATATCTTTTTTACAATAAACTAGAATTGTTTACTGATGATGTGTATATCTAAAATGACTCATCGAATTTCAGCCTTTTTATAAATACCTTTAGAATGGATTTTCAGAAAATATACCAACATTCACTAGATCTTGTTAGTAAAGACTAAAGATGGAGATAATCAGGAGACGATCTCCTGGGTTCTTCACTAGTTCTTCTAGTCATGTCTTTGCAATTTTAGCTATATGCGTCCTTCTTAGTACAGGTAAGTTTTTTTTTTTTGTTTTTTTTTTTATTATGGATGAAAAAGATTGCAATGATCAGGAAAAAAAAGGGTTTCAAGTGCATAACTATATGTATGTTTGCAGAGATGGCAGCAGCATGGAAGAGGGATATTTGTATTCCTGGGGATGTATACATTGACTCAAGAAATCATCCTGCCAAGGGAACAGGTTGCGAATTTTGTGAGAACTGGTGCAGTAAACAATGTCTGGACTTGGAACTTCCGGCTGTCTCCTATGGGTGTCTTGTTGCTGGTGATACTGACATCAGATGTAAGTGTTGTTGTGGAAGATCATTATCATCATCAGAGTCCTCTTCCACATTGCCAACCCTTCTTAATCGACCTGAATCCGAGTTTAACGGTGGATGGCCACACGATTACAATATATGTCAGTCTGGTGAAGACCATGAAAAGGTTGAACGTGTAGATGGAAGGTTTTGCATTAAGAATCCTTCCTGTGAGGAAAAATGCAGGAAAAAAGGGCGTTGGTTAACAAGGGCAGAGTGCGTAGCAGGTGGTCAGGCGGTTCCTAACCCTTCCTATAAATGGTATGAACAGTGTTGTTGTGGACTGGTCAAGCCGCCACCACCACCATCACCTCCGCCTCCTCCACCATCACCATCTCCTCCAACAGCACCACCTCCTCCACCATCGCCGTCTCCTCCACCTCCATCACCTCCTCAATGGTGTACAGTGATGCCTTCACCTCTATGTCTATCTCCATTTCAAACGAATATGTGCAGATCTGAAGACACATATGTAGCTTTTAAACCCCGTGGCGGTTGTGGTATTTGTCCAAGTGAGTGTAACACAAAATGTTCTGGACTTGATAGTCCAACGGTATTGATGCAACGGTGCACAGCAGAACCTACTTCTCAACTTTGCGAGTGTTGTTGCGAAAACAACACACCATCAGCCCCTCGTCCACCTCCCCGTCCGCAGACACCTCCAGTAGATACATGCAACACCGCCACCGAGGATGCTTTTATACCAACCGTCGTAACGGATTGCTCCTTCTGCACAAATGAGTATTGTGAAGAAAAATGCTCAGCCAGTGGAGTCATATTCACGAGGATGGAATGTGCTTCTTCCAAGTGCAACTGCTGGTTCAGAACCATTCCCCAGCCATTATCAACTAATGCTCTAGGCTCATCACTATGCCTAGAAACAAACTAAATATTTTAATATGTCTGGTTGAGTCGGTGTCTGTTTGTTCACCTCACACCTCTCTCGTATTTGTACGCTGATATACGGCTACTCATGACGTACTCTTTATGCATATAGATTTTCACACCAACATTCCAGTAACTATTATCTAGTCTTAGCAAGTTAGAGAGCTCGAATCTTCTCACTGTCAAAAACACTTGATAGAGACTCATTGATAAATTTAGATGTCACTATAGTACCGTATTAAAGTTATTAGGCGATGATATTACCAGAGATGACCTGATTTTAAACTTGTTAGCACCTTTCTTTATCTATCAAAAAAGTAAACCAAAATTTTTAACCATCAAAAAATACACATGGACAAATCACAAAGTTTAGTAATATTTTTGTTCTTTCCAATGTTGCTAAATCATGAGCACAATTTAATGCAGTCGAATTGTTTTGATCTACATGCATACTAAAAAGAAAACCACGTGCTTCAGTCCAAAATAAAAGTTCGATGGAGCGAAGGATAAGCTACTGCTGTGAGTTGCACCGAGAGTTTTTTGGTCCTTCTTCTCCACTTTGACCAAGTCCAGAGCGTTGGCAAAGTCCACAGTGAAAAAAATATAAAAAAGAAAACTGTGAAAAGAGGGCTGAGACAGCGTAAAGTTTGAACTTTGAACAGAAAATCATCATAATACACAAAAAGAAAAATTGTTCATAAAAAAAATGGAAAATTGATCGGTGTAGGTTGTAGTAGTGGAAAATCCTACTACCACACCCCTTAAACAATCTATATAGAAAATTATGAAACCATTTTGAAGAACACTTAATTTTTTTTATTAAGTTTAGAAATCAATACAAAGAAGATAAACCCTAACTTGGGAAGCACATAACTTTCTCTCTCCTAAAGTTCTATCTAAACTCTCAAAAAGACATCTCCTTCAACACAAGGGTGGCTGGTCCTATATATAGGGATTTTACATAGTGGAGGACAGCCAATAAAGCCCCTATTTTCGGATCTCTCGTGCGATGTCTTCGCACCCATGTATCTGGTCTTCTCGCGTGCGCTCCTCAACTTCGTATAGATTCCACACTTTACCCGTGACTTTGTGACGTCACTGATTCCGTCATTTAGGATATGCCATGTGCGAATACCATTCGTCCCTTTTCAATTCAGTTGCTTCGCATGAGTTATCGGCTATGCGATATTTAACCCCTACATTTTGCCTCTTCTCTTAGCGATCTTTGTTGAAGAAAGAGCGATGAGACAAATTTTTTCTTGATCACCTTCGCTCCTTTACATGATGCCTGTAGCACCCTATCAACTTTCCATATTTTCTTAACTGACAATATTCCGAGATCTCGAGCCCAATTTTTCCAGGTGTTGTTGTCATCGTCTTAGCTTTGAACACGTTATGGCTGATACCTGCAACCGTCACCTCCTATCTTCTCGCCCATTAATGCTTTCATAAAAGCGAATTTCTCAGGACCCTTTATATATCCCTTCTCACTTTCATCTCCATATTTTAAATTTCTTCTTTCTCATTCAACCTCTGCAACTTTCTATTCTTACCGCTGTTATTGCTATTCTTCTATTTTGACTTTGATTCTTGACTCTTATTCGCTTCAATCTCCCATCACACGTTACTTCACCCTTTTGATCACCTTTTTGATATTATTTTTTGATCGTCTTCAATCTCCCATCACATATTACTTCGCCTTTTTGATCATCTTAAATCAGTTTTGATATTTATAATCCCCTTCTGTAAGGGCAATCAATGGCGCATAATACAGGGTGGAGAATGGTTCAAGAGTTTGATAAGCTTGAAGTTGAATTCAGAGATAGAGGCTTTACATTATCCGTTCCTCCTACATCAGGACCTACTCAAACACTTAACCCTAAATGGTTTGAGATTGATCAATGGAATGATCAAAAAATCATCATCTCCGTAGGGCAACTTCTCACTGGTCTCCCCATTCATCTCTTTAACCCGCGAATTCCTCTATTTTAAAATTTTTTATCTCATGCTGATTTCCAGCGTGCGATCTTCCAGTTGAGTGGGGATTCTATCTAAATTATATTGGAGTTCGCTCGTCGTGCGACTGGACTAGTATCTCTCTACCCTAAAGAATACAGGAATCCCGCGTATGCTGAGCTAGAAATTGATCCTTCTGATTATACATTTGAGAGTTTCTTTGAAAATTACAAGATTGTTATTATGAAGAATGAATCATCTCGCTGGGCTATTCGTCTGGTCAGGAAAGATGGTATCGCAGAGGATAAGAAGATTATGCGAGATGTTGATTTTAATGATAAGTCTAATCGCATCGCACGTTACTCTAATGATAATCGCTGGAACGTTTATCATGTCATTCTTGAGGGTCCTTACATCACTGGTTTTGGTGCTGATAAATCGGTAAATCCTCTTCCTGAGGGATTTTCCATATGTTCCCCTTGGGTATTCTTGAACCAGATATCCTGGTTCTGTTAGTACATTTTGCATACTTGTAAGAACAGGTGGAACGGCTGAGTTCCTATACACCAAATTTCGGTTTTTGCAAGATTACGGGAGTGTTGCAAAACGGTCTTGCAACGGCAGCGAGCTATTGCAAAAAACCATGTTGCAGTTTTTTGCAGCAGCGATTCAGTCGTTGCGAAGTTGAGTCAGAACGGCTCGCTTGCAACAGCATCTTGGCGTTGCGAAATGTTTTATTCAACACATTTTATTAAATGCTGGATAGGGTATCCTTGAACCAGATATCCTGGTTCTGGTAGTAAATTTTGCAACAAGCTTCAGCCGTTGCGAATTTTTTGCAACAAAAAAACCAGTGGGTCGGTCTCTACTGATCTCATCAAAATTCGGTTCTCCTGTAACCAAAATTCAGTTCCCCTGTAACTTTAATAAAATTTACATTTAATTCATAAAAAATCACAAACAATTTCATTGAAGATGAACTATTTTTCCTCCCTAAACTAACGTAAAAATTGGAACGAGGATGTCTTGTTTGTGTTACCACTTAGGAAACATACACAACCACTATTGGAGAAGCTCTAGGGTAGCCGATATTATCACCCAACAACTTTACCAACGTATTATAGTGACACCTAAAGAGCACTTCTTGTTTGGCTTCTACTTCAACGGTGCAAATGGTTACCTAGTCCATTTTACCTGCACTGGAGGCTTTCGATGTGATAAGACGTATAATGCCCGCGTTTTTTTTTTCTTTTCTTTTTTAAGCAGTATAAAGCCCGCTAACTAATAGAAAGTCCGTTTCTTTTGGCCCAAATTGCATATCTTGCAAAAATTATTGGTTCCACTATCTTATACAAAGTCCGCATGTGAGCAACAGGTAGGCGATCATGCTTTAAAAAAAGAATTTAGGGTGACCGATTCCCATTAGAAATAGTTAGATCTCCTTTGTGAAAGGATTTTGAGGTTGGAAGTTGTTGTTAAGGACTAGCACAACCGTTGCCACAGTGGGAGGGCCGATCGAAGAAGAATCTAAAGATGGAGTTTATCTGCGATTACTTTCGCCCCGTTTAATAAAAAGTGATATTTTCTCCTTGTTTCAAAAAAATTAATACTTTCGCTCTGTTTGAGAAAAAATGATATTCAGAAACGGAACGAAAGTATCAGTTTTTCTGAAATGGAGCGAAAGTATCACTTTTTCTGAAATATGACGAAAGTATCACTTTTTCTGAAATAGGACGAAAGTATCACTTTTCCTGAAATAAAATGTGAAAGTATCACTTTTTCCAGAAATGAAAAATTAGTCGATCCATAAACCAAAATATGGTTACATGATGTGCTATGCAACCTTTGTGGTGGTTTGCATAGTATCTATGCATTCAATTTTCGAGAATTGTGCCTAAAGTGAAAGTATCACTTTTTTTGAAACGGAGGGAGTACATCATTTTATTAGTTGCAACGGAAAATTAGTTGATGCATAAACCAAAATATGGCTACATAAAGTATTATGTATCATTTGTGGTGGTTTGCGTAATAGATATACATAAAATTTTCTAAAATTATACCTAAAATTATATACACCTTCAAATTTTTCGTAAAAACTCAAAATTTGATATTGTTGTTTGTACTCATTGTGCAGATTTTTTTTTATAACGTTTCCAACGAGATAGGATACATAAGAAATTATAATATAATTTGACACTTCTTAGTGCACATGATTTGCAATATGAATTATGTCCTTTTTGATATGGAAGCTACTACGTATACAAGTTCTAGATTACTAAGATTTATTCTAGTGTTGTAAATCCAACTATCCCGTATATTAATAAAATGTTTCTCTAGTATGGTATGCACTAGAAGACCTTACCGCTCTGATCGCTAAGGTTCCATTATTTGATCCTGAATTTTCAAATCTTGATGTTTTTTGTGCTATTGCTGATGGTACTTGTTCGTCTGTTATTTCCCGTCTTACACATGGTTTGCTTTTTTGAGTACCTTTCTGACTTGATACTTTCCATGCAGAAGGGCATGCGAAGCCAATCAGAAAGTCCAGAACCTATTACTCATGTTAATCATATTGCAATTTGCAAGTGTACTTGGATCCAGTTTTTGCGAAAATCCAATTCAACACCTTCATGATTGCATTTGAGGCTTCGATTGTTAATCGTTGGTTTTGCAGACTCTTTCCTTTTGTGTTTTTTTAGACTGTTCATCTTTGTCTGTGTGGATGAATATATATTGTTTTATTGTCTATGGTGTTTGGAATTGCGAGAATATATAGTTAATGACAAGTTTTTATTATTGTCGGTTACCTTTTTTTTTAATAAACTACCTGCTAGTTTTGGACAACTGAGAGAAAAAGAAAAGTATGCTCAAATCTGTTGGTTAACCGAAACCGGCTAGTTTTACACCGAACCGAGTAAAACCGATTAAGCTTAATGGTTTCACCGGTTTTCAAAAGTGGAAAACCGAGTACATCGGTTTCGGTTTTCTTTAGCCAAAAATCGTACCGAACCGAACCATATGCAGCCCTATTTATATCTATTTTCCCTTCTCTCTGGTTTATTAACGAAAATATCTAATACATATTGCCTTTCTTCTTCGGTTTATTTAAGAAAATGTCTAATATATATTACCCTTCCTCTTCGGTTTATTTACGAAAATCTCTAAAGGAAAAAAAAAAAAATTGATTTAGAGCTTCATTTTTGGTTTTTTGGCCCGGCCATTCCAAAATTGACACAAAAAGATTGGAATGAGGGTTGGATCAACAATGAGGCCATCCGAACTGACCGGGTGTGTACAAGGAAGTTATGCTTAACTCTTCCATATATATATATAGCATAAAATTTTCTAGACCTGTCCATAGCAACTCGTAAATCGATAAGTTAACTCCGTAATTTTGAGATTACTTTTACTTAAAAACACAATTTTTTTAATAATTTTTTATCAAAGTAAGGCATGTTCATCGAGTAATTGTGGTTACGACAGAATCCATTTAAATTAGTTACAAATGAATTTGGGTTTTTGTTTTCATTTCATTATACTAGTACGACCGTTGCCACGGTGGGAGGGCCGACCGAAGAAGAATATGAAGATGGAGTTCGTCCACGACTACTTTCGTCCCGTTTCAGAAAAGGTAATACTTTCTCCCCGTTTCGGAAAAAAACTGATACTTTCACCCCGTTTCGAAAAAACTGATACTTTCACCCCGTTTCGGAAAAAATGATACTTTCTCCCCGTTTCGGAAAAAGTGATTCTTTCGCCCCGTTTCGAAAAAAAGTGATACTTTCTCCCCGTTTTGAAAAAGTGATACTTTCGCCCCATTTCAGAAAAAGTGATTTCTGAAATGAAGCGAAAGTATCATTTTTTTCGAAACGGAAAAAAGTATCACTTTTCCCGAAACAGAACGAAAATATTACTTTTCCCGAAACGGAGCGAAAGTATCACTTTCCCAAAACGGGATGTGATAGTATCATTTTTCCTAAAACGGGATGTGAAAGTATTATTTTTTCTAAAACGGAAAATTAGTCGATCCATAAACCAAAATATGGTTGCATGATGTGTTATGCATCCATGGCTATGCATTCAATTTTCGAGAATTGTGCCTAAAATGATAGTATCATTTTTCTTGAAACGGATGTAGTACATCGTTTTATTAGTTGCAATGGAAAATTAGTCGATGCATAAACCAATATTTTGCTACATAAAGTATTATGTATCCTTTGTGATGGTTTGCATAATGGATATACATTTAATTTTCTAAATTTGTGCTTAAAGTGATATATATCTCCGATTTTTTCGTAAAAACTCCAAATTTGATGTTGTTGTTTGTACTCGTTGCGTAGAGTTTTTTATAAGATTTCTAACGAGATAAAATTTGTAAAATTCCAAGGCACGGATTTTTAGATATGTTATATTAAAGTTTGATTTCCAATTATACCCCTGAAAAGATAGGATACACAAGGAGTTATAGTAATTGGACTAAAAGGGAGGGACATTTTTGGTTTTTCGGCCCTAACCATTTCCAATCTTTTTGTGGTAATTGATCACTTAGATTTTACAAAACGGTTTTTGGTTTTTTGTGGTAATTGATCCTGGTAAAAAAAAATAAAAAAAACGGAAAATGGGTCATTTGTCCAAAAAAATTTAAAACACGGTTCAAATGGACAAGTAAAAAAAAGTACGGGTGAAATAGCCAAAAAAAAATTAGTAAGGATGAAACTGGATTCATCCTGGCTTATACTTAAAAAATAGCAAGGATGAAACTGGATGCATCCTGTGTAAAATAAAAATAAGAAAAAAATATTTCAAATTGGACAGGATGAAACTGGTTACATCCTGCCTATTTTTAAATTTTTGTCCATTTAAACAGTACCTTTTTTAATTTTTGGCTATTTAAACAGTATCAAAACCTAAGTGTCTTTTTCACTCAGGAATTGTTGATTTTGGTCTTTTTGACCAATTTTGTGTAAAAAAAATACATAAACGAAATCATAAACAAAAGAAACATGTTACAAAATTATCTAATGGACAAGCACTTAAGCAACAAGGTGATCACTATTCATAGCAGAATGAATATCTCTGAAATAAAAACCAACAGATTCTCCCCCCTCAAACAACTGCAGTCAAGAGAGGCTTGTTTAGAAAGTGAGCTTCTAAATTCTTTATCACAAGATTTCTCATTTCCGCACGAGTTTCAAATGTGCCACTTGCAACATGTGGTTGCAATACTACATTACTGAGCCCAAACAGTTGTTCCGGCACCTCAGGTTCCTTCTCAAACACGTCGAGACCTGCGCCACCTAACCGACCTTCAACTAATGCAGAAACTAGCGCAGATTCATCAACCAGTGGACCACGAGCGATGTTAATGAGGACTCCTTTCGGGCCTAAGGCATTTATCACATCATTGTTGATAATGTGATGTGTTTCTGGTGTGAGTGCACAAGCAACAACGAGGATATCAGAGTTCGAAGCTAACTCCATGACGTTTGAATAGTCGTTGTATTTTGTGGTAGCAGGATTTTCATCGCAGTAACTTATAGGGCATCCAAAACCTTCAACTCTCTTGGCGATTGCTGAACCAATCCGTCCCATACCCAAGATGCCTACTCTTTTGCCAGAAAACTGCAATGGAGAGATAAATATAGTACGGAAAATGGGTCATTTGTCCAAAAAATTTTAAAACATGGTTCAAATGGACGAGTAAAAATTATTATGGGTGAAATGTACACAAAAAAAATAGCAAGGATGAAACTGGATTCATCCTGGCTTAAACTTAAAAAATAGCGAGAATGAAACTGGATGCATCATGATGTTAATTAAAAATAAGAAAAAGAATTTGAAAATGGGTAGGATGAAACTGGTTACATCCTGGCTATTTTTATATTTTTGTCAATTTAAACAATATCAAAATCTAAATGTCTTTTTCACCCAGGAATTATTTATTTTGGTCTTTTTAACCAATTTTGTGAATATAGTAGAAGAAGAGAAAAAAAGTAAAAATTTTATAAAATTCAGCTGAACCAAGTCTCAGATAAACTGACACTGAGGTATGATTTGCCAGTAGATTCAAAGAACTAATACGAAATTTTATTTGTTCATGTCACTGTAATTTAGTGGTAAAATCTCTGTCGGGTGGACATTGGACAGAAATGCACCCTCCTGAGAAATCCAAAAAGTTTGAAAATATAAAAATGAAGAGAAGTTGCAAACCTTAGTTGTCATTTTGAAATCATCCAATTTCCACAATCCATTTCTAACAAAACGATCACTCTCGCAAATCCTCCTCAAAGTAGCCAAGATCAAGCCAATAGCTAGATCAGCAACATCTTCAGTCAACACATTTGGTGTATTAGTAACTCTAATACCTTTTTCCTTACACTTAACTAAATCAATCTTATCTAAACCAACACTAAAACTCGATATGATTTCCAGTTTTGGTAATGAATCGATCAACTTTGCATCAGCACCAGCAGTTCCGCAACCTACTATAGCTCTAATCGAATTTGAATTCTCTTCAAGAAATTCTCTTTTATTAGGTACCTTCCAAAACCGGAAGAGCTTGAATTTCTTTTCAAGTTCTTCTTCGAGTTCGATGGACATTGGACAGACCATTAGAACTCCAATTTCTTCCATTTCTTAGATATAGAATAGGTGGTGGTGAAGAAAAAAAGAATATATAGAAAAACAGGATTAAGTTTTTCAGTGCTCTATGGTTTCTTCTCTTCAAAGTCTGATGATATATACAGAGTCAGGAGAACGTGCGACGTGCCCGTCAGCCAATCAGCGCTGCAGCACGTTAATTGGTAGTGCTTATATATATATATATATATATAGTTGTTGGGATTATTGTATTCATCACTTACAGCTTAAAGCTCGACCTCACTAGTTTAACGGTAATAAGTTCATGCATCTGTAGCTCGTTACCCTAATGCACAGGTGTCGGAATTTTATATGTACAATGTGTATCGCGTGAGATGCCAATTATTAAGTGATTCTCCAAGGGGATAATTGAAAACTAATATATGCCAGAACAAAAATCAAATAATTTGATTTCTTTGTAAGACGGGTTGATTTTTTTAGTATGTGATTAGGCTGTTTTGATTTTTTTTGTCTCCAATAATTGGGGGATGATTCCATATCTGGGTCGTTAAGTACAGTGTGGACTTTACAACCACCACCACCACCTCACCATTCATTTTTCATGTGCATGTTAGTTAATTACCTTATAACTAGACGATCGCTGCCATGGTGGGACGGCCGACCAAAAAAATTACATAAAACTAAAATTTGTACTCACAATCTAGTTCCGCCATAAACTGATGTAGTTTTACAAGTGGTAAGTATAAGAGTATCGTTCGCTCGGACTCTTTTTAAAGATTTGGTTTTTGATTATTAAAAGAAAATACTAAGACAAACTAATTACAATTGATTTTTGTTACCAAGGAGAGATGAGTCTAGGGCTTTGGATTTCACTACTTCTAATGATGGTAAACTCAATAAATAAAACTTTGACATAATACTCCGACTTTACTCAAAACAATTTTCGAACTCAATCTCATGCTTTGGAAGATATAACACTACATGCTTTTTTATGACTTTCGTCGCTATTCTAAGGCCTAATCCTCCTTCGCTTATAAAAGAACAATAGAAACTACCCAAAACAGTTTTCACGAAGCATGTAAAGAAGAGAGAATTTTTAGACAAATTAAAACACAATTTTTGGAGTAAATATGCTAAAGAAATTAATTACTAAATATTACCCATTAAAAATAGTTTCCTCCAAAACCCTAGAAAAGAAATTTAGCTACTCATAGAACGAAGATTGGAGAAAATTTCATTAATCATTGTAATGAAAAATAATAATAAAAGTGCTTACAATGATTTTCAGTAATAAACGACCGTCACCGATGGTCCTTGTTTTTCGACTGCTTGAAGAACGATAGAGGGTTAACTCTGTCGTTGTATCTGAGACTGCTTCTGCGATGGCTTTTGGTGGTTCAATGTTCTTGGTGTTCTTGAGTTTTTACAGCAGCAGGTAACTTTTCTCTTCTTCTTCCTGCTGCTGCTACAACTCCTCTGCAGCTTGATTTACTGCCTCCAATCCACTCCAAACTCTCCGTCCTCCTTGCTAGACCTCCCAGAAGCCCATATATAAACAACAGGCCGATAAAATCTCCGGAAATCTTGTTTTCCTCCTCCTCAGGAAGTTACGGAGTTTCTCTTCTTTCTTTATTTTGCTTCACACGTTTCCTACATTGTATAAACTCCTCATGTATTGAGAGAAACAAATCCTAGGCTGTTATGGAAATCGTACCCTGTAAAAGCAATAATATCTCCCCTGTATCTTTCCACGGCTTTAGTTCTTCCCTTTTTTATTCTTTACTTTCCCTTGTTGTACGCGTCTCTTGAGTTCCAAAGCCTCCTTCCAAAGATGGTATAAAATCGATCATAAAATGTTCTTTCCTTACCCGCACGTACTTTCCAGTTTCCACAAATCTTTCCATGATCTCGAGATATTCTCTATCTCCCTGTTTATCAAGATAAAAAAGGAAACTCCTTCTTTTTTCGAACCCAATCCAATTACCAATCCTGTTTGGATTAAACAGGCCCAAACCAAGCCTTTCCAGCGAGAAAAATCCGACAAAATTCACCAAACTCGATCCAGGGAAGTTTGCAGTCGAGCATCAATTTTTCCCGCCAATTTTCCATATTTTGAACAAAGAGGATGACCTCCCCTTATCCAAATTTGGACTCCCTTTAGCACTTGGGGTGCCAGTAGTGCGTCTTCTGTGTGCCTTTAGTAATTTTCTCCCAGGACCACTTTTCGAACCAAATTCGCCGCAAAAGCTTATTTCTCCAAAAACACCTACAAAAACATAAAATGCCAAAATAAATACAAAAATGGGTACTAACAATATAGAAAATTGAGATTATATCAGACATAAAAATGTGTCTATCAAATACCCCCAAACTTATTATTTGCTAGTCCCGAGCAAATAAAATCCTAACTCACTGTCGTAGGCATCGTCGATTGCATTTAGCGCATGCAATAAGCCTTTAAACCCCTAGGTGGCCCTAGTGGCCGAGTTATAGTCTCGGGAGGGTTTACAAGAGATATACCCACAAAACCTTTACTCCATACCCTAACTATTTACGCAGAACCTTGGAAGGCACTAAAGAATCTCCTTAGTTGGCATACTTATTGACTACAGGAGGAAGTACCCTGATGCGAAATTCCAATTCCTGTACACGAGTTTGCAATCAAGCATACTAAAATTCATATATAAGTCACAGAGCTCTACTCAGATAGTTTTTGGACATCATAACCGGAGTCGACCAATCACATGGATAGATTAAGAAGATGGATATAGAGAAAAACGTAGATGGTTTTGATGTTGACTAAGTGAACGGTGTTTCTCATATCTGTCTGAAGGCCACTGCCAAAACGAACCTATCCTAATGGACTGAGATATTGGTCTGTACTAATATCAACACACTGGCATATACAAGGGAACCAGTGGTCGATAATCCTAACTCTAGGTCAACACAACTGGCATATACAAGGGTTCCAAAGTGGTCGACTTTATTGAATTTATTCCTATTGGTCGGATGGTCCTGTCTCACTTTTTTTTTTTTTTTTTTACTCAATCACTCTATTTCACCCTAGCAGTGGTAACAACTTGAATCGTGAGCCCCACCTAATCACTTAGACAAACATATTTTGAAGAAAACAAACAAAAAATAGAAGTGAAAAGGATTCAACGAGATATGGCGAAACTACCATGTTTTTTCTTTAATTCTAACACCTGAGCTCTGTGCTTTTATGAATAGACTCTTTAGATGTTTCCATCTAATCAGAATGGTTCCTCAACTCCTACAACCAAAATGCTTCCATCCACTTAGATTGGTTAGTGCCATCCTTAATAAACATAAATTTCTAGGCTATGGAGTTTATTTATTGCAACTAAAAAGTTTCTCCCACACCCCCAAACTTAAATCTAACATTGTCCTCAATGTTCTAAAGATGAAATTAAAAGCATGAACAAGGAGAAACTGTTACCATTTGAAGCAAAATAGTTTAAGGAAAGATATTACCGTGTTGCATGAGCATGGGTTACCTCCCAAGAAGTGCTAAGTTTAACGTCTTCAGCCAGACATAAGAAAGAATTAATCACTTCATATCATAAAGCAATAACCGAAACAACTGTGGATCATCTGCATCAAAAAGTGTTAACACAGATAAAAGGAAACTGCAACAAACCAAGAATACACATAGCACACGCTTTCCTAGTTTCATGTTTAAGCAACTACATCTAGTTGTGGTTCAGGTTCAGGTTCTATAAAGGGGTCCAAATAAAATATTTTCATGGGCTGCACCTCCTCATAAGTAAGATCTGAAATATCAGGTTCTAAGGTTTGGAAAAATTTAGAAGCACACAATAATAACCTGAATGATTGAGGATCCTCTAAGTCAATCAGATTTGACTTACACATTTGACCATAATGAGAGTGGTGGTCATTCTTAAGCAAATGTGTCAATTCTATTTTCCAAAAATAATTAGGTTTAGTCTCAGAACTTAATAATTGACACATTTCAAATTCAAACGTTCCCACATTTGGAAGAAAAATATTTGGTGGGAAAACAAAGTCAATCTTGGTATCATAGCCTGAGTAAACCACATCAACCAGAGGATGGGTTTCTAACAACTGACCTTCTTCCTGGACATTATTAGGTTCTGATGAGCTAGTATGAAGGCAATCTGGCACAATGGTTGAGGCACATATATCAAGTCCCAAGTGAGGGATCTCTGTAAGAGCTAAAGGTAAGGCACATGGAGAATGATAGTCACCCCCAAACTTAGAGTTTTTGGTGTCTCTAGATAGACTAGCTACAATTTCCCTAATTTCTACATCATCAGAATCCTGAAAATGGTCAATTGCTTCTTGGAGGTCATATTCAGGCATATCCTCATACATGTTTAAAAGCTCTACGAGTTCATCTTCTTCGTCTAAGACTGTTGTTTCTAAATCTGTAGACTCTAAAATATTATTCTTAGAATAAACTCGTTCCTCTAATCCAATATCGGCTTCGTAATCAAAAGGAAATACTACATCGTCTAAAACGGGAGTATCTCTAGTCAAATCCTCGTCCTTTTGAATAGGTGAATAATTATTAAAATTATTTGGATTTGAAATAGAAATAACATTATCATTATAAATCTCAATTGGAGTATCAAATTCCTGATCACTTTGCCTACATATTTCAGATTCTTCATCAACACTATCCTCATCATAACATGAAAATGGTTGAACCTCTTCTAAACAAGTAGTGTTACCAATTCTAACCTCGTCATCTTGATTATGAGAATAACTATTCTCATTTTTAAGGCTAAATTGGTTATCAAGATTATTCCGAGCAATTCTTTCGTTCGTCTCTAACAAAACCCTAGTTTTCTCAGCTATTATCTTGAGAGACTCTTCTAGAGGACGAATAGGACCAGAAGGAACACCCATCAGTTTGAGAGACTCTTCTATAGGACGAGTAGGAACGGAAGGATCATAATAAGGACTATTTTTCAACTCTTTAATTAAGTCGTCCAAAGACGAGGTACTAGTACTATAATATTCCTTATTTTCTAGCTCATATGGCCTGTGCACGTGCGAATAGTAATTGGGCTCACTATGATACGAACCATAACCTTGATAAGGTTGGTGTTCCCAACCACTATGCACACTGTGGTGAAAGTAGTAGTGTCCATTCTGAAAATCAGTCGGATATTCATTATATTGGCTATTGTAATACCAGTTCGACATTATTTTTGTGCAAATGCAAATGCAAGGTCGACTAAAATGGGTAGGCTCAGGTTACCATAGAAAAATATACCCAAAGGTACGAGGCTGAGGTTTGTGGACTTTCAAACAACTCCCATAAGGCCCAAGGCACGGGTTCAGCTTACTAATCCACGAGTTTTCCTAAAATCGGTAGTCTGACGATGCAATTGGTGTGTGCACGTGTTATATTTTTTTTTTTAATAAATAAATAATATAATAAAAATAAACACACAATATATACAAGTCCAAAAGAAATATAGAAAAAAAAACTAACAAAAATAATATCTCCGGTTTTCTCCTTTTTTTTTTGGCAAGTTCGACTTTCCACTTTCCATTTCAAGCAAAACCTGCACAACAAAAACAAAAACAACAAAGACGTAAAATAGAACAAAAAATTAAATAAAAATAAAATATATACAAAACCTAAAACCTAAACCTAAATACAAGTCCACGTCGGCGGCGCCAAAAAAATGATTTAGTTTTACAAGTGGTAAGTATAAGAGTATCATTCGCTCGGACTCTTTTTAAAGATTTGGTTTTTGATTATTGAAAGAAAATACTAAGACAAACTAATTACAATTGATTTTTGTTACCAAGGAGAGATGAGTCTAGGGCTTTGGATTTCACTACTTCTAATGATGGTAAACTCAATAAATAAAACTTTGACATAATACTCCGACTTTACTCAAAACAATTTTCGAACTCAATCTCATGCTTTGGAAGATATAACACTACATGCTTTTTTATGACTTTCGTCGCTATTCTAAGGCCTAATCCTCCTTCTCTTATAAAAGAACGATAGAAACTACCCAAAAAAGTTTTCACGAAGCATGTAAAGAAGAGAGAATTTTTAGACAAATTAAAACACAATTTTTGGAGTAAATATGCCAAAGAAATTAATTACTAAATATTACCCATTAAAAATAGTTTCCTCCAAAACCCTAGAAAAGAAATTTAGCTACTCATAGAACGAAGATTGGAGAAAATTTCATTAATCATTGTATTGAAAAATAATAATAAAAGTGCTTACAATGATTTTCAGTAATAAACGACCGTCACTGATGGTCCTTGTTTTTCGACTGATTGAAGAACAATAGATGGTTAACTCTGTCGTTGTATCTGAGACTGCTTCTGCGACGGCTTTTAGTGGTTCAATGTTCTTGGTGTTGAGTTTTTACAGCTGCAGGTAACTTTTCTCTCATCTTCCTGCTGCTGCTACAACTCCTCTGCAGCTTGATTTACTGCCTCCAATCGACTCCAAACTCTCCGTCCTCCTTGCTAGACCTCCCAGAAGCCCATATATACACAACAGGTCGATAAAATCTCCGGAAATCTTCTTTTTCTCCTCCTCAGGAAGTTACGGAGTTTCTCTTCTTTCTTTCTTTTGCTTCACACGTTTCCTACATTGTATAAAATCCTCATGTATTGAGAGAAACAAATCCTAGGCTGTTATGGAAATCGTACCCTGTAAAAGCAATAATATCTCCCCTGTATGTTTCCACGGCTTTAGTTCTTCCCTTTTTTCTTCTTTACTTTCCCCTGTTGTACGCGTCTCTTGAGTTCCAAGGCCTCCTTCCAAAAATGGTATAAAATCGATCATAAAATGTTCTTTCCTTACCCGCACGTACTTTCCAGATTCCACAAATCTTTCCATGATCTCGATATATTCTCTATCTCCCTGTTTATCGATATAAAGAACGAAACTCCTTCCTTTTTCGAACCCAATCCAATTACCAATCCTGTTTGGATTAAACAGGCCCAAACCAAGCCTTTCCAGCGAGAAAAATCCGACAAAATTCACCAAACTCGATCCAGGGAAGTTTGCAGTCGAGCATCAATTTTTCCCGCAAATTTTCCATATTTTGAACAAAGAGGATGACCTCCCCTTATCCAGCGCTGGACTCCCTTTAGCACTTGGGGTGCCTTTAGTGCGTCTTCTGTGTGCCTTTAGTAATTTTCTCCCAGGACCACTTTTCGAACCAAATTCGCCGCAAAAGCTTATTTCTCCAAAAACACCTACAAAAACATAAAATGCCAAAATAAATACAAAAATGGGTACTAACAATATAGAAAATTGAGATTATATCAGACACAAAAATGTGTCTATCAAATGGCACGGAGTTGGAGTTATAGATTTAAAAGCGAAATTTAAAGCAAAGAGATGCCCAAACAAAACAACTATCGTTGATTACACGGGTGGTCTTCTAATCATCGACGAAACATTCTCATACTGCACCAGTCATAGCTAACAGTCAAGCTAGTCAAACCATTAGTCAACTGGTCAAGGTAAAGAATGAGTTAACCGAGTCGCCTATCTCGATTCGGTCTTATTTAGCGAGTTAGGAACCTGGATTGAGTGTAATCTTATTCACCGATATGAAACTTCATGATTCTAAGTAGCATACCAAAGTGGGATATAATATCGTAACTGAACCTGGATTGAGTGTAATCTTGAGCAATCAGATTCAAACTACAACACCAATCAGTGCAATCAATTTTTAAGCAGTTGTGCTTAAGAAAATCGACGTTTCAAGCACCGCTCGTCTATAAAACCTCTTGTAACCCCTGAAGACAAGTAAGATCAAATGAAGTTCAGGAAGGGGTAAAAAAAAGGACATCCAGGTGTTGATGGTGGTTTTTAAACAAGGGGTAAAATCGTAAAACCCCATGACCTAGTGTTACCCGCAACACATTAACTAAGAGCATTTAACTCAGGTGTAAATAATTAATAGGGGTATTTTTTTCAAAATACCATATTAGGGTTTTCGACACAGAACCCTAATTCCAAAACCAAGCCGCACACGCGCACCATGGCAACAAAGCCAAACCAAGCCGCACACTCCGCATACCATGGCAACAATGCCAAACCAAGCCGCACACTGCGCACCATGGCAACAATGCCAAACCAAGCCGCACACTGCGCACCATGGCAACAATGCCAAACCAAGCCGCACACTGCGCACCATGGAAACAATGCCAAACCAAGCCGCACACTGCGCACCATGGAAACGATGCCAAACCAAGCCGCATACTACGCACCATGGCAACGACGCCAAAACCAAGCCGCACACTGCGCACCGTGGAAACGACGCCAAAACCAAGCCGCACACTGCGCACCATGGAAGCGACACCAAAACCAAACTACATATCGCACTCATTGGCAACCATGCCAAACTAAGCCGCTATGCCATTGGCACATGCCAAATATAGCGCCCTAGGCTTGCAAAAAGTGCAACTAGGTCAACATGGCCGTATGTGCCATTGGCACATGCCAACACGTACCACAAGCCATATTTCCAAGCCGCTATACCATTGGCACATGCCAAATATAGCGCCCTAGGCTTGCAAAACGTGCAACTAGGTCAACATGGCCGTATGTGCCATTGGCACATGCCAACACGTACCACAAGCCATATTTCCAAGCCGCTATGCCATTGGCACATGCCAAATATAGCGCCCTAGGCTTGCAAAACGTGCAACTAGGTCAACATGGCCGTACGTGCCATTGGCACATGCTAACACGTACCACAAGCCATATCTCCAAGCCGCTATGCCATTGGCACATGCCAAATATAGCGCCCTAGGCTTGCAAAACGTGCCACTAGGTCAAGTCGGCCACGCATGCCATTGGCACATGCCAACATGCTCGCTGGTAGCTTTTCCTACCAAGGCCACGGCCCTAACGGCCACGCATGCCATTGGCACATGCCAACATGCTCGGCCGGGTAGCTTTTCCTACCGAGGCCAAGGCCCTAACGGCCACGCATGCCATTGGCACATGCCAACATGCTCGGCGGTAGCTTTTCCTACCAAGGCCACGGCCCTAACGGCCACGCATGCCATTGGCACATGCCAACATGCTCGCTGGTAGCTTTTCCTACCAAGGCCACGGCCCTAACGGCCACGCATGCCATTGGCACATGCCAACATGCTCGCTGGTAGCTTTTCCTACCAAGGCCACGGCCCTAACGGCCACGCATGCCATTGGCACATGCCAACATGCTCGCCGGTAGCTTTTCCTACCAAGGCCACGGCCCTAACGGTCACGCATGCCATTGGCACATGCCAACACGCTCGCTGGTAGCCTTCATCACCTAGCCATGGCCCTAATGCGCGCTGGTAGCCTAACTTGCAAAACGTACAACCTAGGCCAATTCGACCGTACGCGCCACTGGCACATGCTAAAACCCACGCTGGTAGCCTAATTTGCAAACCATGCAACCTACCACCAAGGCATTCCGCACATGCCATTGGCACATGCCACACACGCCACTAGCAGCTCTGGCATTGCCACTTACACTCAACGTACAACCTACCACCAAGGCATTCCGCACATGCCAATGGCACATGCCACACACGCCACTAGCAGCTCTGGCATTACCACTCAACGTACAACCTACCACCAAGGCATTCCGCACATGCCACACGCGCCACTAGCAGCGCCACTTGCACTCAAGGTGCAACCAACACTCGAGATATCAACACAAACTGGGGGATGCTTTCCAGGGTTTTGGTTTGGCGGTCACAGCTTGCAGCGTACACTACGCTCACATTAAGAAAGCGTGAAAAGGAATAAAGCGGTCAAATAAATGAGGAAATAATGGTGAAAACGTTTTCACCCATTAACACCATGCGGTGACCACCTCCTCCCATTATTTCACCCTTTACTCTCTTCCTTCATGAGGCCAGGGTACGCTTCAATCTCGACTTGTATAAATAGGTCTTACCTATTTCCACCAGACAACAAGTCTCGGTCAGGAGAAAAATACTACACTCTCAGAAAAGGCAACTTTGCAAGCTCTCCAAAAAGCTTTCATCTCTTGCAAGCTTCCACTTTCTGATACAAGTCGAGACACTACTCTCCCAGAATTATTCTGGTCTCAACACCTTTCTTGGCTTCCCTCCCCAAATCAACCCTTCTCCTCCACTTTGTGACCAAAGCAAGTCCGGAACGGCCATTTCTTGGTTTAGGCCGGACTTGTACGTATTGATCTCTCGAATCTATAAAGTGCTCACGTGCGGCACATTTGTTTAGGGTTTGAACCAGTTTCTCACTCACCTACCGAATTTACCGAAATCGGCGAAACGATTTTTACCCATAAACACCAGGCAACTAAAAAAAAACACAGAGGTTCAACTCCTATGTACAGATAGGAGGGTTGCCAAGTAAAAAAAAAAAAAAGAGAACTCATTGAAGAGATCCAAAAAAATTGCATTAATATGTTCAACTCCTACTACTGCTATGTAATTTAATAATCAAAATAAATTCCAATTTTCACATAACAAACAATCAAAGAATTGTATTAACAAATCTTACCACATACTCCCACGATATTTCAAGGTATACGGTCCACTCTCTGACGCACCCAAATCAATTCTCCAGCAGACTCTCAATCAACTCAAATATCAACACCCATTTTTTAATTCTTCTTGTTTAGTTTCAAAATCACCACCAGCAATTACCCATTCTTGGTTCGATTTCTTCACCATACATCAAAACCCCTAACTTCATTTTCGGTTATTTCACATCATCAATATCACCAGCAGCAACGGCTAATTCAAACTATCACCAACTTCAATTACAGGTAGCAGAAACAAAACCCATTTTCTCGATTCAACTTCATCAGCAGCAGGTGCTCAGATTCAAGATAAACCCATCAAACCCTATATTTAACTCAATCTGATTCAAACCCATCATTCACATCCATCTATTCTTTCTCTTTCTCTCTCTCGATAGCATCGATTTATTCATAGTTCTCTCAATCTACACAAAACCCCTAACTCAATCTCTGATTTCAGTACCAGTATTTCCGATTCCAATTAACTCACAAAATTTACATTTATCAGCAGCATCAGCTTCTCCTCTTTCTTCATCGCTTTTCTGATTTGAGCTTCAGAAAATAATGGATCTACAACATCCATGGCTGCGCCTCCTTTCTTCTCTCTCTGTTTTCATTCAATTCAGGTGATATTAAATGAATGATCCGGTTTCTATAGATGTAAAGCATCGAGAGGAGGATGAAGAAGAAAAAATGAAAAAAAAAAACTAAAATTTGGGAGGTGGTCGGGTTCGATCCCGTGATCTCTACCTGGATTTTTACAAAAACCTCCACAACATTTAAAAGAATTCCAACCTCCGTGTCCTTTTTTTCGTCCACTAAATTTACGCTATTACCCTTCATTTTTAAGCTTATTTACGAAAATGTCTGAACGAGAAGAAAAAATTAGTTACGCCTGCGTCCTTTTTGAGGGGCATTTTCGGATTTCTCTTAATAGACAGACACCAAATCCAATCTTTTTGTGTCAAATTGAAAAAAAAAAAAAAAATCATGTCCCACATTGACACAAAGTCAACATATATAGTCCTCCCTCGCTTCGCTCGGTCGGCCATCGGTTGCACAATTAGCTTGCAAAACTTCATAATAGCCGTCCAGAAATGTATCCTGGATTGCTTCTTGTTTGAATGTATATGCTGAAAATTCACTTGTTTGAAAACCTTTCTTATACTTTTTTTTTTTTTCATTCGACAATCTAGTTTCAACTTATTAGCAAGTCCTCACAAGTTATTGAACATGACCAGCACATCAGCACTAATTTGTTAACAAGTTCACGCAATAGATAAAATAAATAATAAGGAATGCTTCAAAAATAAATAAATAATAATAATAATAATAATAAGGAATCCAGCTAGCTATGATCGAGATTGGACCAGAAAATGGTTTGCGTGACACATAAATTAGCAGGGTTGACAAACAGGACAGTGACCTATTTCCTCGTTGTTCAACCTCTCTACAAATTGCAAAAAATTTCTCTCCGTCTGTGACACATTTTTATGAACTCTTGAAGAAAAGAAAAAGGGTTCATATTTACTTCTGCGGGCTTCATATTGAATCATAGAGATGGCTAAAACCATGTCTTTTGCTGTTGCTACCTTTCTTCTTGCTGTTATGTTTCTCGCTTTTGTGGTTGATAGCCGGATGATTGAAAGGAGTGTTTTGGGAGGAAGTCTTGAAGAACCGGTTGGTGGAAGCAAGGGAGCTGGTTGTGGAATTATTACATCTAAAAGAAAGATTATAAGTATAATGGAGGGAAGTACTGCTGGTGGAATTACAATCGAGGGAAGTGTTGAGGGAACTGCTGGTGCCCGTAAACTCGAGGGAATTGTTGATAAAATCAAGGGAACTGCTGGAAAAGTAACCCGTAAAATCAAGGGAACTGCCGGTAAAGTCACCGGCAAAGTCAAGGGAACTGCCGGTAAAGTCACTCGTAAGATCAAGGGAGGTGCTCGTAAAGTTACCCGTAAAGTCAAGGGAACTGCTGGCAAAGTTACTCGTAAAATCAAGGGAGGTGCTCGTAAAGTTACTCGTAAAATCAAGGGAAGTGCCGGTAAAATTATTGGATAGGACCTATACATCCGCATTCAACTATGTAAATTGTAATACTTCACTCCGTCTGTGAAATATTTTACTAGTGAACTCTTGAAGAAATGAAAAAAAGTTCATCTTCACTGTTGGTATCATAGCAAACCTTAAAGGTGGCTAAAACCATTTTCTTAATTAGGCTAATTTAGCTATTGCTGCACTTCTTCTTGCAATTCCTTTTCACATGTATTTGTTCGTAAGCTTGGGTTGAATTCTTTCACCAGTGCTTGGCTACACATTGAACCTTGGAGATCCCCCCTGAAAACAAAACCATGATACTGGGTTTCATCAACCATGATTTCCACTGTGTTTTACTTGAGATGTTTATAGCAATTGATAGATGGCTCTTGCTTTAAAGAATTAGATCTATAATCATCCATCATCAGATTCATTCATGGAAACAAAAAATCATCCATCATCATATTCATTCATGGATATATATATGAAAAATCTTCTCATAAAACAAAGATGAATCCATAAAATAGAACTCATATTTAAGATAATAGGATGTTGTTGGACTAATTTTGAAAATGAAACAAAGAATTCTACAGATGATCTTCTCTTATTTTGGTAACAGTGAGAGAGAATCAAGCCAACACAAAATTAAAAGAAAGAGTTGGGCGGCAGGACTTGGGAGAAGGAAAAGTATCTAAGGCCTAGTTAGTAAGTTCGCGAATCGTTCGCGAATTTTTCCGTATCACGAATTTTACCATCTTATTCGCGTACATTTGCAACTCCGAACCCAAGACGCGTATTATATGGTATTCCCGGATTAGTCGCGAATCGTTCACGAACTTTACGTATTCCAAATAATACGTCCGCTTAATTCGCCAGAAATTCTTTAGCTTTTACGTTTTTAAAGGCCCCACTTTTTGGGCTTTACTGCCTCCCGAGCATACACAACCCAATATTAGACATTGTTGTGACTTTTGTGAAATAAAAATGACTGAAGAGATTTGAAGGTGCATATAAACCACTATACCACGTCCTCTTGGATAACTAATATTGTATATATTATTAATATCATCATATTAAGTTTATTTTTTCTTTAAATAACTCTCAAATATGCATAAAAATTATTCTATGTCCTTATAAATAATATTTATTTATTATAATAGATATCAAATTTTCAAAGCCGAACTCACATTTATAAATCGAATTATACACGTACGTATGCCGTTCAGAATTATTGACGAATCACGTCCTGTTGACCGAATTTTGGACCGAATTTGGGTTTTACAAAACTGTATAATACTCGTACATTTGTCGTTCCGTACGTTTGCCGAATGCCGAATTGCTAACCAGTATCTAAGGGGGTGATTTAGATTTTAGATATATTAATAATTGTTTCACGTCCTTGCTTTATTCATAAGGATTCTAACCAGTAACGACTGGCCCACGCACTGCCATCACGTTCCAAGGTTAATTGTTTCACGTCCTAGCCTTAGAGTATATCAGTGCTATTGCCACTGTTGAAGTTATTAATGACCCACTGAACCAGTGGTTGAAGTTATTAATGAACCACTGAACCAGTAGTTGAACAACTGGTCGACCCACTGAACCTTGACCCAGTAGTTTTACTGGTTCGACGCCCGGTCCGGTTATTAAAACATGGGTTGTCAACCCACTTTGCCTATTATAAATACAACAATTCTGCGTTGACCAGAGGTAACAAAGAGCCCCGCGGGCTCCCCACAGAGACTGGCCGGGAGTGACATTAACCCACATGCGCTTATCTCTTACCGATTTATCCCTGGACAAACCCCGGGTATACCAACAATTTTATTGTCAAAAATAAGATACATACACCAGCATGAAAAACACATGCATGCACCTTTAATCTAAAGTTAATGGCAATACTCAGTACTTCACTATGTCGACAATCGCTATTTTATAGGCACCCACAATGTACGTGTCAATACTCAGTACTTCACTATGTCGACAATGCTTTGAATTTCTTGGAAGCTTTAAGCAATTGAATTTCATCTTTCTCAAATTAATTAACAATTCCCGTAAGTCACTGGAGAAAGCATATGGAGTGAACAGATCAGACCAGTGATTTCATTAATGGAAAATTGTGGATGCATGGACTTTATGAAATCTCTGTAGCACACCTATACCACCGTGAGTGATATTAATATACTAGATTAGATCTAGGTGGGCAGTGGTTGGATCAATTATATCTTTTTTACAATAAACTAGAATTGTTTACTGATGATGTGTATATCTAAAATGACTCATCGAATTTCATCCTTTTAATAAATACCTTTAGAATGGATTTTCAAAAAATATACCAACATTCACTAGATCTTGTTAGTAAAGACTAAAGATGGGGATAATCAGGAGACGATCTCCTGGGTTCTTCACTAGTTCTTCTAGTCATGTCTTTGCAATTTTAGCTATATGCGTCCTTCTTAGTACAGGTAAGTTTTTTTTTTTTTTTTTTTTTTTTTATTATGGATGAAAAAGATTGCAATGATCAGGAAAAAAAGGGTTTCAAGTGCATAACTATATGTATGTTTGCAGAGATGGCAGCAGCATGGAAGAGGGATATTTGTATTCCTGGGGATGTATACATTGACTCAAGAAATCATCCTGCCAAGGGAACAGGTTGCGAATTTTGTGAGAACTGGTGCAGTAAACAATGTCTGGACTTGGAACTTCCGGCTGTCTCCTATGGGTGTCTTGTTGCTGGTGATACTGACATCAGATGTAAGTGTTGTTGTGGAAGATCATTATCATCATCAGAGTCCTCTTCCACATTGCCAACCCTTCTTAATCGATCTGAATCCGAGTTTAACGGTGGATGGCCACACGATTACAATATATGTCAGTCTGGTGAAGACCATGAAAAGGTTGAACGTGTAGATGGAAGGTTTTGCATTAAGAATCCTTCCTGTGAGGAAAAATGCAGGAAAAAAGGGCGTTGGTTAACAAGGGCAGAGTGCGTAGCAGGTGGTCAGGCGGTTCCTAACCCTTCCTATAAATGGTATGAACAGTGTTGTTGTGGACTGGTCAAGCCGCCACCACCACCATCACCTCCGCCTCCTCCACCATCACCATCTCCTCCACCACTTCCTCCAACAGCACCACCTCCTCCACCATCACCGTCTCCTCCAACACCACCACCTCCATCACCTCCTCAATGGTGTACAGTGATGCCTTCACCTCTATGTCTATCTCCATTTCAAACGAATATGTGCAGATCCGAAGACACATATGTAGCTTTTAAACCCCGTGGCGGTTGTGGTATTTGTCCAAGTGAGTGTAACACAAAATGTTCTGGACTTGATAGTCCAACGGTATTGATGCAACGGTGCACAGCAGAACCTACTTCTCAACTTTGCGAGTGTTGTTGCGAAAACAACACACCATCAACCCCTCGTCCATCTCCCCGTCCGCAGACACCTCCAGTAGATACATGCAACACCACCACCGAGGATGCTTTTATACCAACCGTCGTAACGGATTGCTCCTTCTGCACAAATGAGTATTGTGAAGAAAAATGCTCAGCAAGTGGAGTTATATTCACGAGGATGGAATGTGCTTCTTCCAAGTGCAACTGTTGGTTCAGAACCATTCCCCAGCCATTATCAACTAATGCTCTAGGCTCATCGCTATGCCTAGAAACAAACTAAATATTTTTATATGTGTGAGAGTATGTGTACGTTTCTTATCCTTTTTAGTTGTCTGGTTGAGTGGTGTCTGTTTGTTCACCTCACACCTCTCTCGTATTTGTACGCTTATATAAGGCTACTCATGACGTACTCTTTATGCATATAGACTTTCACACCAACATTCCAGTAACTATCATCTAATCTTAGCAAGTTTGAGAGCTCGAATCTCCTCACTGTCAAAAACACTTGATAGATATAGTTGCAGGAAATCCTACAACCACACCCTTAGTAAAATCTTTAGAACAATCTAAGTTAACTCCATGGGAATCACAAGAACATTCATTAAGATCTTCAAATTGGATACAAAGTAATAAGAAAACCCTAACTTGGGAAGCAAATAATCTTTCTCTCTCGTAAATATCTTGTCTAGACTCTCCAAAAAGCTCTCTCTCAATACAAGGTCGCTCGGCTCCTTATATAGGAGTTTACATAGTGGAGGACAGCTAATAAAGCCCATATTTTTGGATCTGGCGTGCGTCATTAACGCACGCTTACATTGACTCTTCTCGCACATACTCTACAACATCGCATGCCTCTTCACACTTTTCTCGTGATTAGGCTGACGTCATGTGATGCGTCATTCTGGATAAGCTATGCGCGGTTGTCTTCGCTCGGTCTTGCTGATCATCATTTTGCATACTTGATTAGTGTGCGGTATTTTGTATCTACATTTTGCCTCTTCTCATGTCGTTTCTTTGGAAAAGAGTGCGATATGAGAAACTTCAATTTATATTGCCGCACCCGTTCACCTTTTCGTATTCTTCTTTGCCGACATATTTCCCTAATTTAGGCATGACAACTTACGCGAACGTCTTCTTCTTTCTACTTTTTACTCTCTCTCATTTTTCTCTTCGGTTCTTGTTTTCTTCTGTTGCTGCTCTTCTGGTTTGATTAAATCTTCAAAATGATTATCATCTTTCTCTGTTACATCATTCTCATCATTGTTTCATCGTCCTGATCTTGATCAACTTAATCATCTTTGATTATTTTCTATTATTTCTCATTCTCATACTAAAAATGCCTCAAGAAAGTTGGAAGAACGACATAGAATTTAAAAGATTGCACAAAGAATTTGGTGAAAGAGGTTTCTCACTATCCATCCCTCCTGGATCAAAACCTTCATCTAAACTCGGACCTAAATGGTTTTCCCTCGAAGAATGGAGTGACCAGAAGATCATCATCTTTGTAGGATAGCTTCTCGCTGGTCTTCCTATTCCTCTTTATAATCCTCAAATTCCCCTGTTTTATGAAACTTTATCAGATACGAAGTTCTCGTGGGGCATCTACCAACTGAGCGGTGACTGTATTAGAATAATCATGGAATATGCTCGTCGCGCAACAGGATTAGAATCTCTTTACCCAATAGAAGTGCGAAAACCAGAGCATGCCCATAAGGAAATCAATCCTGCAAATTACACCCTTGAGAATTTCTTCAAGAACTATGACATTGTTATTATGAAGAATAGCTCATCTAAGTGGGGTATTCGCTTGTCAAGAAAGGATGGCCTCTCGGAGAATGAAAGAATCATGCGAGTGTTGATGGTGGTTTTTAGACAAAGGGTAAAATCGTAAAACCCCAAATAACCTAATGTCACCAGTGACACATTTATTAGAACATTTAATGCATGAAGTCAATAATTAATAGGGGGTATTTTTTCAAATTAGGGTTACAACGAACAAAACCCTAATTCACCTCTGTGCCAATGGCAAATCATGCCAGCCACACCTAGCCCGAGCTAGCCGCATCTCTATGCCAATGGCAAATCATGCCAGCCATACCAAACGCGCCGAAGCGTGCCAACCATGCTAGCCGCACCTCCGTGCCAATGGAAAATCATGCCAGCCACACCTAGCCCGAGCTAGCCGCACCTCTATGCCAATGGCAAAATCATGCCAGCCATACCAAATGCCCCGAAGCATGCCAACCATGCTAGCCGCACCTCCGTGCCAATGGCAAATCATGCCAGCCACACCTAGCCCAAGCTAGTCGCATCTCTATGCCAATGGCAAATCGTGCCAGCCATACCAAACGCGCCGAAGCATGCCAACCATGCTAACCGCACCTCCGTGCCAATGGTAAATCATGCCAGCCACACTTGATTCGAGCTAGCCGCGCCATGCCAAACACACTCTGCCTTGGCCCTAGCTACGGCCGGTGTTTATGGGTGAAAATCGTTTACGATTTCGGTAAATTCGGTAGGTGAGTGAGAAACCGATTCAAACCCTAAACAAATGTGCTTGCACGTGAGCACTTTATAGATTCGAGAGATCAATCTGCACAAGTCCGGCCTAAACCAAGAAATGGTCGTTCCGGACTTGCTTCGATCACAAAGTGGAGGAGAAGGGTTGATTTGGGGAGGAAGCCAAGAAAGGTGTTGAGACCGAGAATAGTTACGGGAGAGTAGTGTCTCGACTTGTATCGAAAAAGTAGAAGCTTTGGAAGCTTGCAAGAGATGAAAGCTTTTTGGATCTTGCAAAGTTGCCTTTTCTGAGAGTGTAGTATTTTTCTCCTGACCGAGACTTGTTGTCTGGTGGAAATAGGTAAGACCTATTTATACAAGTCGAGATTGAAACGTACCCTAGCCTCATGAAGGAAGAGAGTAAATGGTGAAATAATGGGAGGAGGTGGTAACCTCATGGTGTTAATGGGTGAAAACGTTTTCACCATTATTTCCTCATTTATTTGACCGCTTTATTCCTTTTCACGCTTTCTTAATGTGAGCGTAGTGTACGGCGCAAGTTGTGATCGCCAAACCAAAACCACGGAAACCATCCCCGTTTGTGTTGATATCTCGTTGGTTGCACCTTGAGTGCAAGTGGCGCTGCTAGTGGCGCGTGTGGTATGTGCCATTGGCATGTGCGAAATGCCCTTGTTGCGGGTTGTACTTCGAGCGCAAGTGGTAATGCCAGAGCTTCTAGTGGCGTTCGTGGCATGTGCCAATGGCATGTGCGGAATGCCTTGGTGGTAGGTTGTATGTTGAGTGTAAGTGGCAATGCCAGAGCTGCTAGTGGCGTGTGTGGCATGTGCCAATGGTATGTGCGGAATGCCTTGGTGGTAGGTTGCGCGGTTTGCAAGTTAGGCTACCAGCGTGTGTGTTTGGCATGTGCCAATGGCATGTGCGGAATGCCTTGGTGGTAGGTTGCACGGTTTGCAAGTTAGGCTACCAGCGTGTGTGTTTGGCATGTGCCAATGGCATGTGCGGAATGCCTTGGTGGTAGGTTGCACGGTTTGCAAGTTAGGCTACCAGCGTGTGTGTTTGGCATGTGCCAATGGCATGTGCGGAATGCCTTGGTGGTAGGTTGCACGGTTTGCAAGTTAGGCTACCAGTGTGTGTGTTTGGCATGTGCCAATGGCATGCGTGGCCATTAGGGCCGTGGCCTTGGTAAGAAAAGCTACCAGCGAGCATGTTGGCATGTGCCAATGGCATGCGTGGCCATTAGGGCCGTGGCCTTGGTAAGAAAAGATACCAGCGAGCATGTTGGCATGTGCCAATGACATGCGTGGCTGTTAGAGCGTGGCCTTGGTAAGAAAAGCTACCAGCGAGCATGTTGGCATGTGCCAATGGCATGCGTGGCTGACTTGGCCTAGGTTGTATGGTTCGTAAGCCTAGGGCGCTATATTTGGCATGCGCCAATGGCATAGCGGCTTGGGAATATGGCTTGCGGTACGCGTTGGCATGTGCCAATGGCACGTACGGCCATGTTGACCTAGTTGCACGTTTTGCAAGCCTAGGGCGCTATATTTGGCATGCACCAATGGCATAGCGGCTTGGAAATATGGCTTGTGGTACGTTTTGGCATGTGCCAATGGCACGTACGGCCATGTTGACCTAGTTGCACGTTTTGCAAGCCTAGGGCGCTATATTTGGCATGTGCCAATGGCATAGCGGCTTGGAAATATGGCTTGTGGTACGTTTTGGCATGTGCCAATGGCACGTACGGCCATGTTGACCTAGTTGAACGTTTTGCAAGCCTAGGGCGCTATATTTGGCATGTGCCAATGGCATAGCAGCTTGGAAATATGGCTTGTGGTACGTTTTGGCATGCGCCAATGGCATGTACGGCCATGTTGACCTAGTTGCACGTTTTGCAAGCCTAGGGCGCTATATTTGGCATGCGCCAATGGCATAGCGGCTTGGAAATATGGCTTGTGGTACGTTTTGGCATGTGCCGATGGCACGTACGGCCACGTTGACCTAGTTGCACGTTTTGCAAACCTAGGGCGCCATATTTGGCATGTGCCAATGGCATAGCGGCTTAGTTTGGCATGGTTGCCAATGAGTGCGATATGTAGTTTGGTTTTGGCGTCGATGCCATGGTACGCAGTGTGCGGCTTGGTTTTGGCGTTGTTGCCATGGTGCGCAGTGTGCGGCTTGGTTTGGCATTGTTGCCATGGTGCGCAGTGTGCGTCTTGGTTTGGCATTATTGCCATGGTGCGCGCATGTGCGACTTGGTTTGGCATTGTTGCCATGGTGCGCATGTGCGGCTTGGTTTGGCATTGTTTCCACGGTGCGCAGTGTGCGGCTTGGTTTGGCATTGTTGCCACGGTGCGCAGTGTGCGGCTTGGTTTGGCATTATTGCCATGGTGCGCGATGTGCGGCTTGGTTTGGCATTGTTGCCATGGTGCGCAGTGTGCGGCTTGGTTTGGCATTGTTGCCATGGTGCGCGGGGGTGCGGCTTGGTTTGGCATTGTTGCCATGGTGCGCGTGTGCGGCTTGGTTTGGCATTGTTGCCATGGTGCGCGATGTGCGGCTTGGTTTTGGAATTAGGGTTATGTGTCGAAAACCTAATCTGGTATTTTGAAAAATACCCCTATTAATTATTTACACCTGAGTTAAATGCTCTTAGTTAATGTGTTGCGGGTAACACTAGGTCATGGGATTTTACGATTTTACCCCTTCTTTAAAAACCACCATCAACATTAAGTCCCCCGCTAGCTCGGAGCAGGGGGCTTTGTTGCGAGGTAAGCATAAGATGGTGACGGACTATCAACAAGAAACCGTAAAGAGAATTGAGGGGCTTGTCGACCTTTTATAAATAGGATTTGGAATCCTTGCCTCTGGGAGTTTTGCACAAATCGGGAGGGTCGGCACAATTGGTGGGGCCAGTGCGGCTTGGGCGACGTTGGGAAGTTGGCGTGAGTTGGAAAACTGTGAGCGTGCTAGTTGGTGAGACCGGGCGCAATGTGGAAGCTGTGCGTGCTTGCAGGCGTGACTTGGGAAATTGCGTTTGCTGGCTGGTGAGGCCGGCACAATGTGGAAGTTGTGCGTGCTTGCAGGCGTGACTTGGGAAATTGCGTGTGCTGGCTGGTGGGGCCGGCGCAATGTGGAAGCTGTGCGTGTTTGCTGGCGTGACCGATGTAAACAAAGAGTGAGTTTCTTCAGATATCAAAGTTTCCTTATCTTGCTTTCCTTCACGTGCGGCTTCAATTAGGGCATTATTCATGCTAAAATCTGGAAGCGTTATGTCCCTCATTGCTTCCTTTACCTTTTTTAAGATTCCGTATTTATACCCAAAAATAATTGCATCGTCTCCTCGTTTGAGAAAAGGGTTCTTCTTGTCGAGTTTCTTTCTTTGTCATGTCGCACAGAGATGAATCATCTCCTAACTAGCCAAGTTCTCCAAGTGAAGGCGCGAGGTCTAATTCTTGCAAAAGCACCCCAACCAGGGTTATTCGCGAGGTCTAATCTTTAGATTTTGCTTCTAGTGAAGTATCCTTTTAATATACGAATTTACTTTCTTTTGATTATAATATTATGACACTGAGTATCCGATTGTTATTATTACTACTTCATATATATTTGTTTTATTTTAAAAATTTACTGGATCATTTATTAAATTACAGATAGTTTCAGTGCAATATTACTAGCAAGTTAAGTCTTTTAATTTTATACATTATATATTCACCTTTTACGTCTAACGCCTATGGGCACTAGTTTAACTATCTAGTTTAGAAGGAACATCTATTCCTAATTTTTCATTAGTTTAATTTACAAAACTTAAGCATTGTTAATTTTCCATAATTATTTAATCATAACTATTATTTTTTTTTATCATTATCCATCTTTAATAAAATTTTAGTTAAGTTTAGTTCAATATGACACTAATTGATAAATGCTAACATTACTTTATTAAAATTATTATTACTGCAATTATCATCTATAATTACTATTATAATATTTTTTTTATTATAAACATTGATGGTTAAACTATTATTCTAACTACTCTTACAAATATTATTAAGTCCCAAAAATATAATTAACATTTATGTAATTATAATTTGCTTACTCTTCAAATAAGTCAATGTGTTCAGTAAGTTTCTATGTGATTTACAAGATCTATCAATAATACTAATCTCACTATTTCTATAATATTAGATTGTTTACATGTTCATACTCTTTAGATTAATTATTCACAAATCCTTATAAGCTAAAGTTATTGGTATACCCTACAACTTTTACTTCATTACCAACACAAACAACTAAACAAACAAATCAATCAATCAAATAATTCTTTTAATTATTGATAGCTTTTAGTGATTAAGATTTATCTCACAACCCAACCCAGTTCTAAACTAATCTAGTTCACTTACTGGCACTGGCTATTTCTATCTTTTCCCATATAAGATCTAATAGTGAGCTCTGATACCAACTTTTGTAGCGCCTCATAAGCTAGCAGCTGACTAATCCAAAAGATTAACTAAATAAAGAGGCACTAAGAATGTAAATTAATTACTTAAACATTCAATTAAGAAATCTGCTACAAAACTTAACCCAAAAACTAGCCCCGGTCTGAAATATATATACAAAAACTCCTCTCAAATGATACATATTCAATAGTGAGTAGATTTACAAATAGAATACAAACACAGAATAAACACAGGGAAAGCTAACTAACTAACATAAATAATTCTTCGAAGCTTTCATCGTCACATGCACATCTTGATCTGTCTCTGAAACTGAAAGTGGGAATGGGTGAGCACATCATCCCTAAAAGGGGTGCCCAGTAGAAATAATAACTAGCTTTCAAGTAAACATTAATATGATTCGAATACAATGCAAGTTTTATCAAAAGTCGGTAATACAAGGAAAGACAGTAAAACATAATGTAGAAACTTAACTTTTTCAAAGTAATTTAAAAGAACAATAATAACAAACAGTAAACACCCATGAATAACAGTAAATAAACATCCAAGTATGAGATGTGTGTGTTGCCGCACATAGGAAAAAATAATATTGAAGCCCACTTCCACTCCGATTAAGTAATATTGCGGTGTATCGCCCTAGCCATAGAAAAGGATATAAAGGAAGATAATTTTTGGCCATGTAATATTGCGGTGTATCGCCCTAGCCATAGAATACTGGATATTGTGCAGACACACATCTCATACCACACACAAGCACATAAAGATATGCATGAATTTCACAACACAAAGATTTATTTGTAAAACAATAATGAATACAAGAGAGTTCGTTATCGATTCCCACCTCTTTTGATGACTAGCCTCGCATACATTGAGATCCACGATCCACTGGTTCATCCTTTGAATCGATCGTTGTTAATAGACTAACTGTTAATCACACAAGAAGTCTAAGAAAGTATCCAAAATGGCTCACACAAGAATCATACAAGTTTTTTTAATGATTTTAGGCCCATTTAAGTTTCTACACCTTTATTTATCTATCTTTAACATATCTAAGGTTTACTAATTCAGTTAGGTTGTCTCTCTAGTCCACTAAATAAGTCTAGCAAACAATTACAACTTTGTACAAGAAAAAAGGCTAATTCAGACCACAAAGGTCCAATTCATCAATTATAGGAAAACTATTCCTAAGCCCAAGTCCACAAAATCAACTAACAGTCACTAACGGTCGAACTAACGGTCAAGGGTCAACTAACAGTCAACGTCCAAGGTCGGGTCAAGGTCCAGGGTCAAATAGTCAAAGTTTAAAGTCTAAATCGGTCACTGAGTCAACTCAGGTCAAGACAGGAACTCGGTGAGTTAACAGGTTCGACTCGATCGAATCTTGAGTCGAGCAATAACAAATCAAGTCGATCGATTAAATTGATCAGACAGGACCAAAGGTTCTCACACAACTACACTCTAAGTTCTCTAACTCTGATTCAACTTTAATCTAATCATTACATCAATTCACTGAATTTTAAACAAACTTCATAATACAATTACAACTTCAAACTGATTACCTGCAAATGCAGTGCTAAGCCATACCCTTTCTACATTCATACATCACACTTCTAATATCTGAATCTTCATTCAAGACAACACAACATCCTCAACCTAAACCTTACAATTCAGCTACAATGCTCGAGTCAGTAACCACATAACATCCCTCTCCTTAACTCATTTCCCTTACACAGTTCACCCCAAACACAACTCAGGATGTTCCCATGATTTTACAGCATCACCATCTCCAATCTCTTACACATAGCAACAATACCACCAAAACTCATATCAATCTAACTAATCTCAGTCATATCTTGTAACTCATTCACAACCCAAATTCATATTCAAACTCCAACAGTTTGTGGCATTACTAAATCCAATCCCCAACAACAACCATTACAGTTCACCCGCACAACCAATCTCACCTTCTCATCTTTAATTCATACCCACACACACACATACCTCAATAACTCTGCACCTCCACCAACTCAACACAACTATCCTGCCATGTCCTGCATCAACAACCCATCTAGTATCAACACCATTTCTAAAATTCATGTGCTTTATTAAACCACCACCATCCTATTCTTCATTCATATGAGTTACTAACAACCCTAGAATCAGGTTCATCTAAAACTCAGTCCATTCAAAACTCAGTAACAACACCATCTTCCCTTCCTCCATGTGATCTAATATAATTCTAACTAACAACCACAGTTCTAGACTATGCTCAACTCAACAACAGTTTCATTCACAAACACAACAATTCAATAATTTAAACAATTGAAACAAAAATACTAAACTTGACCGAAATTAGAATCTTACCCAAGCATGAGCACCCTCTGAATAGCTAATTTTCCAATTCAAATCCATTGGAACCTTAACTTCCATTTTGGGGAAGAACAGAAATCCTAATTCCTCAAACCTTACTTTCTCAGTAATTGAATCTTCAAGTTAACATCATTAACTTCGTATTCACTTCGTACTCTTCGAAACCCATACTTCAATTTCTCTTAATCATCACCTAATCGAACTCCAACTGAAATCACAGAAACCCTAATTTCAGTTCACCACCGTACCACCCCAAAACATCCAATTAACTCCAATTCATCCATCTACACTTCAATTAAAAACAACCCATCATCAATTACTCAATCAATTCATTACTCAGAAACCCTAGTCCTCGACTCATAACAACAACTCCATCTGCTTCTTCATAACTAGCAGAATCACCAATCCCTTCATCATCTATACATCCTCACGATAACACTCTCAAATTATACCTCACTTTCATCTCTCAATCTTCAACAGAAGAGAACGGAGGAAGAGCAGAAGAAGAAAGAAGAAGAAGAAAGATAAAGAAGAAGACTGAATGAGCTTATCTGCTCGATTGGTTTTGATAAGACCAACGAAAAATGATAAAGGCACCCATCACTTGGATATGGTTAGCCAGGTCGGTCCACTACAAAAATATATATTTTTCCCTTCATACTTATCTGATAAATTCTTCTTCGCCCGGTATCCGAATGACGCGTTCGAGCAGTCTATTTTGCGTAATTTTTCAAGCTCTATCTGATGGTACTAGATTCGTATCTATATCGTTGTTAGATTAATTCCTATTAATTATCGTTCGTGTTAAACTAATCGAGTTATTAAAGGCTGAAACGACACTTGACCGGTCTAATAGCATTGACGAGCTTGAGGCTCGTTACAGGTTCAAATGATTTTTAGAATAAATTTGCTCGAGGACTAGCAAATAATAAGTTTGGGGGTATTTGGTAGACACATTTTTGTGTCTGAATTGTCCTCATTGGCTCTATTGTTAGTCTCAATTTTTGTACTAATTTTGGTGTTTTTATGTGTGTAGGTGTTTTTGGAGAAATACACTTGTGTGGAAAAAAATTGCTCAAAAAGTGTTATTTGGACCCCCGGGAGAAAAGTGATAAAGGCACCCTCATTTTGGATAAGGGCACCCCCAGGGAGCCAGCTGCTATTCGGACCCCCGGATTGGTTAGGGGGACACCACCTTCTTCATTCGAATATCAAAAATTGGCGGGAAAACTGTGTTCATCAATGGCAGGACCACTGGATTGGATTTTTGGACGTGTTAAAAGGAGATTCAATGACTGATATTGATTGGGATGACTTGTTAGAGCCTAACAAGGCTGGTATAGGCCTTTTGCTCGATTAGTTTTGGCTGGATAATCCTAGAGAAGAAATCAGGGCACACATACGACGGAAGGAATATTCACGGGATTACACGATTCTTGCTCGTGTTTGGATAGGGCCCGGTTCTTTGAAGGAGCGTGAAATAGTTGAATAAGGAAGTTTGGATTGATACAGACGACGCGTCTTTACGAAAAGAGAAAGAATATATCCCGAAGATAATTTTATTTACTGCCGAGCTTTGGAAAGATTTTTGTGGAGTTATGAGGGGATATCTTTGCCCTGTCGAGTATATATAAGTGGCTTAGATAGAGTAGAAGGTTCATGGAGTGATAGGGGCCAGAATAGGGACGAGAGAATCAAGAAAATCAAAGTTGCAGGGAGAAGTTTCTGCTGCTGCAGAACTGAAGAACACGAAGAACAGACGGCCAAAGACCGTCGTTCTTCAACAGTGTCAACGACTCGCGAAAGTGGGTCGTATTTTGGAGGCAGACTTAAAGAAACAGTGCAAACGACGCTTCTCATTTATCGTTCTCTGTAACATTTAGTTTTGTAACAAATATACGTGTTACAAAATCCAGTTTTATAATTTTTCTCCGAATTCATCATTTGTAAACCATTTTTGAGCAATGAAATCAACTTTTGAGCGCGTTTCCAACATGATGAGCTAAACCCCATTACTGGGACGACGGAGGAAGACGAATTTCATACATGGGTAAAATTATTTAATTCTTTTTTAAGACTTTTGCATTAATTTTAATTGAAATATGATTTGAATTAATTGGTTGTCATTTAATTTGATGATGTATGCTTAGCTTAAATGTTTTGATACATCATGCTTAGGATTTACAACCAATCTTTTGAGAATCTATCTTGGCAAAAATAAGAGTCCATGTTTTTATTTGTTGAGCGATAATTGTTAAAAGAATTAATATTTGAACCTTTTGTTATGAGTTTGGCCGAATCCTGAATCCCAGCACATCTCTTCATCTTGTGACAATATTTGTATATATTTTCTTTTATTTTCTTTCATTAAAACTTAAAATCAATCCCATCAAGTCCGAGTGAACGACAACCTTACTACCACTTTCTACAACATCATTGAAAATAACCATCAATACACTAGTGTAAACTATGATTTTTAAAGAATGAAAATTATGTAGTTATATGGACTCTTTTCGTAGATATCGAAAAGAGCTTTCCAAATATATAAAATTTGCGAATTTTAGACGAACTGTTCTAAAGATAAATCGTTTTTTAATTATTTTTTAATTATTTAAAATTGCTGACATCATCATGCGTCACTTTGGACTAAACTGTAAATATTTTGACTAAATTGTAAATCGGGAAGGTTATATGTGTATTTTTATATTTTAAATATCTTTTGGACTAAATTATAACTAGTTAACTCGGGATGGGCTAATATGTACTTTTTAACACGTTTTTGGACTAAACAGTTTTTTTCTCATTATAAATACAACAATTCTGCGTTGACCAGAGGTAACAAAGAGCCCCGCGGGCTCCCCACAGAGATTGGCTGGGAGTGACATTAACCCACATGCGCTTATCAATTACCGATTTATCCCTGGACAAACCCCGGGTATACCAACAATTTTATTGTCAAAAATAAGATACATACACCAGCATGAAAAACACATGCATGCACCTTTAATCTAAAGTTAATGGCAAAACTATGGCACCCACAATGTACGTGTCAATACTCGGTACTTCACTATGTCGACAATGCTTTGAATTTCCTGGAAGCTTTAAGCAATTAAATTTCATCTCTCTCAAATTAATTAACAATTCCAGTGAGTCACTGGCTATGTTGCACGGATACGCCTAAAAAGATGATGTAACTGTGTCGGACACATGATTGGACACGACACGGTTACGACACTTCCCGATACGTGATGGACACGCCACCTCATGTGTCCCGTAAAAATCTACGCCGGACATTTTGCCGATACTAATTGGAAACTCTCGGACACACCATAAATGATTTATTCTGATTTGGAAAATAAAAATAAACTAAATGTGAAGCTAATTTATTCTTCTTTTAGTCAAATCCAAGCATTATTTATGAAAAACCTAATTGTTATTTAATTATTATTAATATTATTTAATTGGTAATTAAATATTTTAAAAATAAGTATAATTATTTTGTAGTGTATATTGTTGTAAAATCTCATTTTAATGGTGTTTGTAATACATACGACATGTCCCCATAACCCGCTTTTTTGAGAGTTGACGTGTCCCCGTAACTGTGTCGTGTCGTAACCAATTACCGTGTCCGTGCAACATGGGTCACTGGAGAAAGCATATGGAGTGAACAGATCAGACCAGTGATTTCATTAATGGAAAATTATGGATGCATGAGAGAAAAAGCAAGGTCTTTATTGAATCTCTGTAGCACACGTAAACCACAGTGAGTGATATTTATATACTAAATTAGATCTAGGTGGGTGGTGGTTGGATCGATTATATCTTTTTTACAACAAACTAGAATTGTTGACCGATGATGTGTATGTCTAAAATGACTCATCGAATTTCAGCCTTTTTATAAATACCTTTAGAATGGATTTTCAGAAAATATACCAACATTCACTAGATCCTGTTAGTAAAGACTAAAGATGGAGATAATCAGGAGACGATCTCCTGGGTTCTTCACTAGTTCTTCTAGTCATGTCTTTGCAATTTTAGCTATATGCGTCCTTCTTAGTACAGGTAAGTTTTTTTTTTTTGTTTTTTTTGTTTATTATGGATAAAAAAGATTGCAATGATCAGGAAAATAAATAAATAGTGGGTTTCAAGTGCATAATAATATTGTTGATTCACTACCATACGTCATTATTCATGCTATATGTATGTTTGCAGAGATGGCAGCAGCATGGAAGAGGGATATTTGTATTCCTGGGGATGTATACATTGACTCAAGAAATCATCCTGCCAAGGGAACAGGTTGCGAATTTTGTGAGAACTGGTGCAGTAAACAATGTCTGGACTTGGAACTTCCGGCTGTCTCCTATGGGTGTCTTGTTGCTGGTGATACTGACATCAGATGTAAGTGTTGTTGTGGAAGATCATTATCATCATCAGAGTCCTCTTCCACATTGCCAACCCTTCTTAATCGACCTGAATCCGAGTTTAACGGTGGATGGCCACACGATTACAATATATGTCAGTCTGGTGAAGACCATGAAAAGGTTGAACGTGTAGATGGAAGGTTTTGCATTAAGAATCCTTCCTGTGAGGAAAAATGCAGGAAAAAAGGGCGTTGGTTAACAAGGGCAGAGTGCGTAGCAGGTGGTCAGGCGGTTCCTAATCCTTCCTATAAATGGTATGAACAGTGTTGTTGTGGACTGGTCAAGCCGCCACCACCACCATCACCTCCGCCTCCTCCACCATCACCATCTCCTCCAAAACCACCACCTCCTCCACCATCACCGTCTCCTCCAACACCACCACCTCCATCACCTCCGCAATGGTGTACAGTGATGCCTTCACCTCTATGTCTACCTCCATTTCAAACGAATATGTGCAGATCTGAAGACACATATGTAGCTTTTAAACCCCGTGGCGGTTGTGGTATATGTCCAAGTGAGTGTAACACAAAATGTTCTGGACTTGATAGTCCAACGGTATTGATGCAACGGTGCACAGCAGATCCTACTTCTCAACTTTGCGAGTGTTGTTGCGAAAACAACACACCATCAACCCCTCGTCCATCTCCCCGTCCGCAGACACCTCCAGTAGATACATGCAACGCTGTCACCGAGGATGCTTTTATCCCAACCGTCGTAACGGATTGCTCCTTCTGCACAAATGAGTATTGTGAAGAAAAATGCTCAGCAAGTGGAGTTATATTCACGAGGATGGAATGTGCTTCTTCCAAGTGCAACTGTTGGTTCAGAACCATTCCCCAGCCATTATCAACTAATGCTCTAGGCTCATCACTATGCCTAGAAACAAACTAAATATTTTAATATGTGTGAGAGTATGTGTACGTTTCTTATCCTTTTAGTTGTCTGGTTGAGTCGGTGTCTGTTTGTTCACCTCACATCTCGCTCGTTTCAAACTTGTTAATTAGCGCCTTTCTTTAGGTTCTTTATCTATCAAAAAAGTAAACCAAATTTTTTAACCATCAAAAATACACACATTGACAAATCACAAAATTTATAATATTTTCGTACTTTCCAATGTAGTTAAATTTGCTTTTTTTTTTTTTAGCGACATTGGAAAGAACAAAATATTAGAAGGACCATCCACAACAAGGACCAGGAATCAAAGGATGTGATTATTGTTGTGAAGTCTCTTTTGTTTCAATGGGGGCTTCCCTATCAAGCCTTTTGTAGTTGCAGGAAATCCCACAATACACCCCTTATAATATTTTCTAGATCTAAACATGTTAATTATTTAAATCTCAAATTTAAGTACTACAAATATAAATAGACACAAGGATTTTTTACATGGTTCGATTAATGTGATCTACATCCATGGTTCTTCACTATGATTGTTGAGGTTACATTAATATTACATTTACAATCTCCATTAATGAGTATTTTGTAGAGCTCTAGATCTAGTTTTTGGGGAAGAAGATGATAAAGGAAAATAAATCTCTCCTTACAAAAATGTGCGTCTCTCTACAAAGTGTGTCCCTCTACCAAGTGTGTATACTCCCTTTTCTCTCTCCTGCCTTTCTCTTTATATAGGTGTTTACATAGTGATGACAGCTCACATACAACTCATATTCTCGCAGGTCTTTGATAATTTTGCAGGCTCTTGCTACCTTCTCGCGAGCTATGAAAATGAATGAATCTCGCACACTAACGAATGTTGTGCGATATTTTCCCCCTATATTTTGCCTCTTTTTTCTTGAATATTGCTTGAAGAGCGATCTTTAAGAAAAAAATCCGTTGTTGTAGTAGTCTTTGATCTTTGTTGATGAAGGAACTACGCGAAAGAATACTTTTCTTGAAAAGTACGTACTTGCCTCTATTCTTTTGCGAAGTTCCGAAGCTTTGCGAAATAAATAAGAAGTATCAACCCTTGAAGTATAAGAAGTATGATGTATCCTTGAAGTATAAGAAGTACGAAGTATCCTTGAAGAAGTATAAGAAGTACTCAATCTTCGAAATATAAGAAGTATCCGTCATTGAATGCGAATAAGAAGTATTGCGAAATTATTACTCCACGTTCTACTCCTCATGCAATCTTTGTAATACAAATAAGAATTTAGATTAGTATTAAGCATTTCTTTTATCAAAAAATTTCATTTAATTGCTAGTTCAAATCGTTTTTCTTTGTTTGGATTTCCTTTGTATAACTTGTTTCGTCTCATCCGATAAACATCTTTCATGGAAATGATCCTAATGAGGTCTTATGCAGCCTGTTGATGGAAGGTCTTATTAGCCTGTTGATGGAAGGTCTTATTTTGCCTCCTACTACTCTCCATGTTAGATATCATTCTCATTTGAGACAAAGCAAATATTTAAGGGAAATATATAAATTGATCTGTGCGAGATTTTTCTCGGTCTCTTTTGTAATTGTGAAATCTTTGTAATTCGGAAATCTTTGTAATTCTGCGATTGTATCGCGTTTTGTAAATCAAATCAAAAATCTTTTATTTGTTGTAAGTAAAATGTTCACGGAAAGTGGTACTTAGCTTTTGTAGTTTGCTGTTGTTGTCAATCTCGCGCAAGAAATACATTTCGCTTAGCAAAAACAGATGCCAGAGGCAAGAATTGATCCTGCGACCCGCTACTTGCATTTTCTCGCACCATACCTACTGTGCTAACCCTCTCTTACGAAATATCTCTGCGAAATAATCATCAACTCTCTTCTGTGCGAAATAATCAAAGAAATATCTGTGTGAAATAATCAGCGAAAAAATACGCATGTGTTGGGACTTGAACACGCGACAATGAACTCATTAACTTCGCAGATGACCAACTGTACTACCTCTTGTTTGCGAAATAATGAAACAATATTGCGAAATTATTCATTTTTTCGCTCTCTGTAAAAAGAAGAAAACTATGCTTGCAGGGGAATTCGAACTTGCGACCACAAACTCACATATTGTTTTCTGGACTAACTGTTCAAGAACCTCTCTGTGAAATTAACGCATAACTTTTTTCCTTATTCTTTTGTTCACCAATGAAAATGAGAAGAAAATGAAAAATATGTGTCTCTGCGAATTCGACCCCGTGACCTATTTGTTGTTCGCTCAGCCTTGAACCATCTATGCGAATTTGTGTTTGTGATAGAAATTGCAGCGTCTGCCTCTTATCTTTTCTTCTCCTTCCTTTATTTCCTTCAACAATTTGCCTCTTGCTTTTTCTCCTGAACATGGAAATCTTCCATTGAAACCTTGGTTTTCTTCCCTGAAAGTGTAATTTCTTCCATGAAATTTCCATTTTTGAACCTAAACTTTGTAGATCTAGAAAAATATGAACAGTAGCTAATCTTCATGGAAACTTCTTGAATCAATAAGTTACAGGAAGGATAAATCCTTTACTCCTCCCTGTTTCTAACTCCAAAAATGTAGTTGCAGGAAATCCCACAACACACCCCTTGTAATATTTTCTAGATCTAAACATGTTAATTATCTAAATCTCAAATTTAAGTACTAGAAATATAAATAGACACAAGGATTTTTTACATGGTTCGATCAATGTGATCTACATCCATGGTTCTTCACTATGATTGTTGAGGTTACATTAATATTACATTTATAATCTCCATTAATGAGTATTTTGTAGAGCTCTAGATCTAGTGTTTGGGGAAGAAGATGATAAAGGAAAATAAATCTCTCCTTATAAAAATGTGCGTCTCTCTACAAAGTGTGTCCCTCTACCAAGTGTGTATCCTCCCTTTTCTCTATCCTGCCTTTCTCTTTATATAGGTGTTTACATAGTGATGACAGCTCACATACAGCTCATATTCTCGCAGGTCTTTGATAATTTCGCAGGCTCTTGCTACCTTCTCGCGAGCTATGAAAATGAATGAATCTCGCACACTAACGAATATTGTGCGATATTTTCCCCTACACCTTTCAAGGTCTATATTTTGATGATTTGGTTCACAATTGGGAGGCAAAGATTTATATGTAACTTTGACTCGGAATTTTTTTTTTTTTTTTTTGGCTCTTCCAGTCTCTCGAATGGTTGAGTTCCTTACTTGTGTACTTTTTCGGTGCCTCCTTTGCACCTTGAATCAATTTTAACTTCTCTCAAAAAAAAAAAATGTCGCTAAATCATGAACACAATTTAATGCAGTCGAATTGTTTTGATCTACATGCATACTAAAAAGAACAATACGTGCTTCAGTCCAAAATAAAAGTTCGATGGATCGAAGGATAATCTTTTTTTTTTTTTTTTTTTTTTTTTTTTTGATAAAAGGAAATCCATTAAAACTAACCAGAGAAAGAAACATTGTTCAACTTACAGACATTTTTAAGAAAATAAAACTTCAAACCATAGTTCCATCTACTAAAGTCTAAATCCTGATATAAGAGCCTATTTAACTTTTTAGCTATTTTATCCGCTATGAAATTCCAATCTCTGATAACATAAAAGAAAGAAGAAGAAGTAAAGGAATTGTTGATGTCCAGAGCTTTATCGATAAAGACTTTACACCTCCAATTTGCGGCAAAATCTCTTCTTCTCATACCATTAATAACATTGAGATTGTCGTTGAGAAAGATGATATCTTTGATTCCTTGTCTTCTAGCCCACCTTGTGGCTTCCCAGCAAGCTCTTGCTTCTGCCGCATCAGAGATCGATCACTTCCCTGTTCCTCCTGCAAAATCACAAATAAAACCAGTTTTATCAAATAACACTAGAGCATAAGCAAAACTCTTGGATCTGATATTATAAGAAGCATCAAACATAATATATTTAGAGGTATTTAACATATAAGATGAACCCTCTTTACAACCTGGGTTAGAAATATCGCAAGCTCTTTTTGGTCTAGCAGTATGACAAGTATTATTATTCAGGTTATTGACTTGAAAAAAATTCAGATCTCTTTCTATAATGTGTTTATCAAATCAATGGGAAGAGGTTTAATGCCATCAAAGGTTTATCTACATCTATACTTCCATATAAACCAAAGTATATAAGCATAAACATCTCTATTGGTTTTATCTTTAAGCCAACCAACACACCAATTTTTAAAACCCGCATTTCTTCTGTTGTAGAAAACATGAGAGTAAGACAAGCCTCTCCATATAGCTTCAGAGAAGTTACACTCAAGGAAAAGATGGTCAGTTGTTTCACTAATAATTCTATTACACATCATACACTGAATATCTAAATGGATGTGTCTTCCTAATCTTTCTTTTACTGGTAGACAATCACTAAGGGATTTCCACATGAACATTTGCACTCTAGGAATTACTTTTAGCTTCCAAATATCCACCTAGTCTACTGTGACATCTAAATGCTTCCTATTACATAAATAATTATAAGAAGATCTAACAGTAACCTCTCCATCCCGAGTACCAATCCATTTAGCTTTGTACTTGTTTTTAATGTTAGGCTCAATCATTTTAATTTTCATAATATAATTATCATCAAACAAACTCTTAATAATACTAACATTCCACTCTCCATTAGTGCTAATCAGATCAGAAACTTATTATAAATACTGATACTAGCTTCATTCTTGGATTTTGGAATTTCACCATCTAAAAGCCATTTATCTGTCCAGATATTAATGTTTTCCCCATTTCCTATATCCCAACAATAATTTTTTATATTATGTCTAACCATTTACATATACTAGTCCTGACCCAAGATTTGTTATTATTTTTCTTGTACTTTAGAGGTTCAGTTTTGGGAAAGTACGTACATTTGAAGATTCTTGACCAGAGCTTATTAGGATTATTTATTAGTCTCCAAGATAACCTAGTACGAAGAGCTAAGTCGAATTTATGAGGATTCCTAATACCTAGACCACCACTAGTTTTACTAGTACACATAGCATCCCACGCCTTTATATACAAACCTCTATTGTTTCTCGTTTTTTTCCACCAGAAATCTCTTTGGAGAGCATCTAATCTGTCAAGAGTTTTTTTGGGTAATGAGAAGCACATCATCTGGAACATTGGCATAGCACTAGCAAGAGATTTAATGAGATTGGTCCTCCCAGCTTGTGACAGAAATTTTGCTTTCCAGCCCTGACTTCTATTATACACTCTATCAAGCAAATTTTGGTAGTTTAAAGATTTTGACCTATTAAAAAATAAAGGAGTGCCTAGGTAAGTATCAATTTTTGTTATTCTACTAACCTTAAGGATTCTAGCTAAGATTTTACAATGTTTATTTTGAACTTTTTTACTAAAGTAAATACCAGATTTTTGATGGTTTATGAGTTGACCAGAAGAATTACTAAAAACTCTAAGTATGTCTAAAAGGTTGTGAGCTCTGAAAATACTAGCAAAGCGAAAAAAGATAAAAGAATCGTCAGCAAAAAATAAATGAGAAACAGAAGGGCTTTGACTTGTAAATTTTATACCACTTATTTTACCAGTAGTTTCAGCATGAAGTAAAAGAGATGATAAGGCTTTCATACATATAATAAAAAGGGCCGGAGATAAAGGATCTCCTTGCCTGATTCCCCTAGTGGGACAGAAAGTCTCACCTGGTATACCATTCACTAAGACAACATAGGAAACAGATGATATGCAAGCATAAATGAGATCACAGAAATCCTTTGAAAATCCTAGGCATTCTAAAACTTTGATAATACAGTTCCATTCAAGCCTGTCAAAGGCTTTCGAGAGATCAAGTTTCAAAGCCATATAACCATTTTTTTTTTCTTTTACTAGTTTTCATAGTATGCAAAATTTCATGCGCCACTATAATGTCATCAGTTATTTGTCTTTTGGGTATGAAGGCTGACTGATTTTGAGAAATGAGAGTATCTAAGTGAGGTTTAATCCTATTTGCTATTATTTTTGTTACCATCTTATATAAGGCATTACTTAAGCTAATCGGTCGAAATTCACTAGGACTTTTGGAGTTTTATTTTTCGGAATTAGGGATATAAAAGTGTGATTCATTCCTTGTTTAAATTTTCTATCTCTAAAAACTCGTTGAACCCAGGAAACAATTTCTGTTTTCAGATCACTCCAATGATTTTGGTAAAAACCAGGGGGAAGCTATCAGGCCCTGACGCTCCCCAAGGATTCATATTGAAAAGAGCATCCCTAATCTCTTCTTCATCAGGGATCCTACACAGACTAATATTATCTTGCTGACTAATCTTAGGTTCTAAGATATTACTAAGTATATAATCAACAGAACAATCATTTGTTTGGTAAATGGTTTTAAAAAAATTGGTGACAAGGTTATTTAAATTTTCCTGACCTTGAATCCACAGCCCACTATTATCTATAAGAGAATAAATGTTGTTAACTCTCTTTCTTTCTGAAGAATTTTGATGAAAAAACCTAGTATTGTGATCATTCTCCTTTATCCATTTTTCTTTCACATGTTGTCCCCAATACATTTTTTCAATTGTGTACCAATAATTAAGATCATTATGTAATAATTCTAGTTTTTCTTTAGTCTCATAGTTGTAAGGTTTCCTGTTTTCTACTTCAATTTCATTTAAAATATCAGAAATATTTTTAAAAATGTTACCAAATTCTTTTTTGTTCCAAATCCTAAGTTCAGAGATTAATCTCTTAATAGTGTCATTAATATCGAAGTTACTATTTTTACTTTTCTCTAGAGAATTTTCAACTAGTTTGCCATAGGTTTTGTGTTCCTGCCAACACCTCATGTACCTATATGGTCTATTTGTTGTTTCTGTTTTGGGTAGGGTTTCTAGCATTATTGGAGCATGATCTGAAGCCACTCTAGTGAGATGGTTAGTGTAAGATCTAGGAAACAATTCAAGCCATCTGTGGTTCACTAAGGATCTATCTATCCTCTCTTGTATATTATTCTTTCCAGTTCTCTTATTAGTCCAGGTGAAAGGCAATCATGTAAATTTTAAATCTACTAATCCTAATTTCTGGATACAACTATACACATAAACAAGACTACTGGAGTTAGTATCTTTACCACCTTCCTATTCATCTTTGTGTAGAATAAAGTTCATATCTCCTATTAAACACCAGGGGATATTCACATCATTAAAACTAGAAATAAAATCCCACTGCTTAATTCTTAAATTCTTTTCTAAAGCACCATAAACAAAATAAATATTAAAGCTCATATTATCCTTTATAACATGGAAATTAAAAACATTATCATTAAAAGAAATAAGGTTTGCGGAAGACCATGCAATAATAAATCCTCCTGATCTACCAATGGATGGAATGATAAACCAATCTTTCATTTTTATCATGCATTTCTCTACACACTGCATCTTGACTTTAGTCTCAAATAAGAAAATCATATCAGTATTATGAGTTTTATTGAGGTGATTTAGGTGATCTTGTTTCAATTGAGACCTAATACCATGAAGGTTCCATGATAAAACTTTGAATTCATATCCAAATGCACTATCATCCATTACCATGTGAAAGAACAATAATTTATTATACCATGGAAATAAACTATTCATGCCATTCCTAAGGAACAAAAACGGGTAAAACCAGCACATGCAAACAGATTGATGTGTAAAAATAATTTTGCACCTGATTCTATAGATTTTAATGAGAGTAGTATTGAAAATAACCATGAGTACATGCCAGCATAGAGTTTTGTAATAGGATTTAAACTTGAAAACAAGCTTATCATACTGAGTTTTGAATTTTTTAAAAAGAAATACCTCATTTTGTTGAGCCTGTTCCATAGGAATAGAATTAGCGGCAAGAACTCCGTGATGTCCATCTCATGGTCGCTGCCATTATTTTCTCTTTTTCACTTGACTTAAATAATGCTCCAACATAGTTTATCCTCTTCACTTTCACAAGCAATATTCTCTATCTTTTTATTACTCAGTTCACTTTGTCTAGATAGCTGCAACAGAGCATGTCATGCACCTTCTCTGAGCACTCCCAAATTATCCTCAACTATGCACCATTCATTATTCCTCCTTTCTCCCTTATCATTTACTGGTTCATTAATAACAATACTTTTTTCCCACCCAGCGCTGAATATTGACTCAGCATTCTAAACCAATTTTCTTGGTTCTTTTTCTGTTTACCTTCTGTCTTACTACCACTACTTCCTTCTGGAGAAATATTTTTCCCTTTTAGCCTTCTTTTTTCTTTATCTGACAGGTTACTCATGCACAAACCAGCAGCTCTTCTGTCTCCTATAATCCCTATATTTTTGCTTCCAATTTTGTCAGTACTACCACCAGTTTTTGCAGGTTCTTACTTTTCTGATTTATCCACCTCTTTTGTCTGGTTAATGCTTATTCCCTCATCTTCAAATTCGAAGACTGCATCAGCTTCAATCCTTCTCCTTTTGGTACCTCTGGTTTGAAAATCTACTCTGTCAATTTTACTGTAATAAATCCTTAGTCCTGCAGCAACATTTGCCAAATTCTCAGCTCTTTCATGAACTTCAGCAGAAAGATTATTAGTTTATGTGATTTCTCCATCTTCTATATAGACATATACTTTTGGCATATTCCTCTTATATTATGCAATTCTTGGTCTGCACTTCTCATCAGAATGCTCACCATCCACATTCCATCATTTCCTACATGTACCATGAGGAATGACCATGAAAAAGATTTTAAGTTTAATTGTTTCCCTGTCTATTCCATCCAGAATGATAATCTTTACTTGATGCACCAAAGCTGTAGTCAGGTCAGCTATAACATGAGCTTGATATTCTCCTTTTTCATTGACAGGACCAATTAAAGTGAGAACTTTCCAACTTTTTCTACTACTTTAGCTGCTACATTCCCTCTCTCCACCAAGTCACCTCTCAGCTCAAAGCTAATCCAGAAATCTTGAGCTGAAAAACTATGTCTTCAATTCTTTGAGTATTGTTCCACATGCGCATTGTAAGAAGCTTTCCATGTACTCTGTTTGGGATTGAGTAGATTGTTGCTGCAAAATCACTAGCATTTGTGAACCTGATAATGAAGATTTTTGGATCAGCAGTTTTTTGAATTATAAGACGACCAGTCGGTTCCCAAGCATTATTTAGAGCAAAGAGCATTTTTCCAATCTTCAAACCTCTTGGGTCATAATTTTTCTTGATTTCTTTAAACAATTTAACAATAACTCTAGTAAATCGACCCTTATCAATTAGGTTGGCAGTATCTCTAAGAAATTCAGCATAGTACCTAAAAGAACTAGATAAAGGTTGAACTTGATCTTCTATGATTTCATTAAGATGAGCTAAATATTTTTCAGTTGGGATGTCTGCCATTTTCCCAGTGAGAATGGAAGTAAGGATGGTATGGTTTTTGTGAATTGTGCACAATATGCTTTTGTTGCAGATAAAAGATTTCTGCTTAATGTTTCTAGGACATGGAAGATTCAGTAAAGAGCAGGTATTGTTTTTATAATTGTACTCACTGCATGCAAATAGTGAAATAGTTACTCTGAGCTTCATTGCCAAGTGTAAGAAAATATGAGGGTTGTGCAGAGAATGATTATTTTTGAAAATGATCTCATTGCATGTAAATAGTGAAAAAACAGGTCTGGGCTTCCATGACAAGTGTAAATAACTATGTGAGTTGTGCAGAGCATGACTGTTTTGTAAAGTGTTGAATGAAGGTTTATTAGATAAGTAAATTTGGCTTTCTGCCACTTGTATGAATATCATTTTTTTCCCCTTACAAACGGAAATCCTAGATATATATTAGTGTTTTATCCTGCAGCTAAGAGAATGTAAGTACTATAATTTACTGCCACCTGTTGAAGAGAGTCGATATTACCTAGAGTATGCGAAAGATTGTCACTGACATTATATGTAAGCTTGATGCAATCTTCTATTTTGTACGTCATCACCAACTCCAAACACAAAGTATAAGAAATGATGACTCTTTTTTGAGAATCCTTGGAAGATAAGTAAAGCTTGTTGTCGCCATATGAATCTAGGGATTCCTTTAAGATCATCACCGCCTTGGAGAAGATTGGGTACCATGTACTGTAGCTTCCTCTCAAATCTCGCTACCGAGTCACTGACCAGAGATGGCCTCCACCGAGCATTTTCTCCAACAATTCTATCCCTGCAAAACAAGGAGACTAACAAACACCAAATCACTATAAGGCATTCTACTTTTTTCATGATTTATAAAAGAACCAGCTAAAAAACAGAAGAAAATTAAAGATCGAAAATTAATTTGAAAGGAGAAGGGTAGAAATAAAAGAATCTGGAATACCCTAATTGAAATCAGATAAGGTAGAAAATAAATTTAACAGAAAGAAAGTTTAATTGATTGAAACAGATTCAGAAAAAAAAATTAGGGTCTACAATTTTAAAGGGATTTTCCTCAAATTAAAAGATGATTTCTTTTGTTTTGTTTGTTTGTTTTTTTTTTAAAATTAATCACTCTCAAGGAAAAACACTACTTTTTCAATTCATCCAAGACTGTCTAAAACTAGAACATAGAGCTCCTTATATAGATAACTCTAGAAAAACAATTAAATATTTCATAAACTATCAAAATAATTATTACCTAAAATAAGAGATATTTCTATACTAATAAAATGCCTACATAATTAATAATATTTCTAGAATATTTTATAATAATTAATAATACATTTATTATAAATTTAATAAATATTTTTCTTAATAAACAAAAATAACTTAATTTATTACAATATATCTTGTGAAATAATTGAAATAAATTAGAGGATAATAAAAATATGCAAGCATATTTCCTTTCCATAAATACTCCACCAGTTCTTCTTCTCTAATTTGAACCAAAACGAGATGTTTCAACTTACAAAAACAAAAATGATATTGGAACTTTGAGATTGAGAGATTGCCTGTAACTGAAAGAATCAGGGACTTTACTGTTTCCAGTGGTGAATATATGGAGTTTTATCCTAATTCTTTTCTTATTTCCCGGTGAGGCGGTAATCAACCAGACGAGTTAGACTGTCTGTTAATTAAGGTCATGTGTCAATCCACAGTACAGCCTATCACGTGGTGTCTTTTTTTCTTTTATTTTATTTTCTTTCTTTAGTTTTTCAAATATGGAATGACTTTGAGATTGTACTTTAGAAACAAAATGAATAAACATGGATTAGCCGAACTTAATTACTGTTACAGCAGCGCAGCGTATCAAAATTATATAAATGTTCAAAAACACACACATAATTATCCAATGCAATCAAACTTTATGTTTCCGGCAATTCTAGTATCATGATATTTATGTTTCTAGCAGGTTTAGTACGCTAAATTGAAACAAAGAAGTCATTAATTGATACAAGTACAAGCGCATTGCCGAGCCTCTAGATTGTGAGAACGTAAAACATAAAAATGAGGGCATGTAAGAGTGGCATAATAGTTATAGTTAGGTGCAACCAATAAGTCTTCAGCAGGGGCGGAGCTAGAAATCTGCCTATGGGGGAGCAAAATATTTTTAGGGGTAGCAAGTATGCTTAAATGGACTTGTAACTCCAATTTCTCGAAAAAAAAATTGGCTTGAAAGTGAGCTGGGCTGGATGTGCAATTGCACATGTAAAAATTACCACGACACCCATTTTTCAACTTTTTTTCACCCACAAACCCACGAGCGTAATACTTCACGCGCTCAACCATTATCGTCGCCTAAATTTTTCTTCACAAACCCATTTTTTCTAATATTTTATTTTTCTCTTCTCTTGTTTCTCTCATTTACTACTGTTCTTCTTCTAGTCTCTCTATTGACCTCAATTCAAGGGAATTGAGCTTGATTTTGTGTGAATAATCTCTATGAAGTTTAGTAGCTCGACAGAAAGACCAATCCCAACTGAGGCAGACTCATTGATAGAAGGCACTTTTGCAGAGCGCAAAGAACTAGAAGCCAAGGAATTCAACACGTTAACTAAAGGCTTATCTTTCGGCTCGCCGTTAGACCTACCTTTAGTATGACTCTGGTATTGTTTGATAAGCTTCGCCTTTTTCGGTTTCCGCGAAACAGTAGAACTTTCGCACTCCACATCTTTCTCAGGATCATCTTTTTCGCTACCTTCACCATCTTCATCTTCATCTTCCTCGCTTTCTTCATCAATCTCAGTTTTCTCACTAACTTGTGCAAACTAAGTAGAATAAGAGAACTGAAGCGATAACATTAATCAAAGGGAGAAAAGTATGTCTTACTATGACGGTGCTGTCAAGTGGCCAAGTGAAGATGCAACATAGTGGCGCATTATCAATGGCTTGGCCAAAGTATCAGATATGCGGAGTGCATGTCTGAGTTGCAGCTAGAGAATGGCATGTGCCAAACAGGGTTTGCACATAGCCAAGGATGCGAGATTAGCATCACGAGATTCCAAATGAGTTTGGTAAGAAACCTTTATGCATGAGGCATTCAGGCATACAAGCAAGACTTGCATTAGCACACTTGCATCATTGGCAGAATGATGTACAGCCGTGATTGCGCAATATTTGGCTGGAAAATGCGTTCATCATGCAACGAGGCGGGATGACATGTGCAGGTCACATGGCCTCGACAGTTAGAGTTGGTTACACGAGAGTGGGTTTACTTTATGCTTTCTTAACTGATAGAAAGGTCCCGTTTGGCGGAGTGAGAGGTTTGGCAAGGTTGGCACAGTTAGCTAACTGCCACATGTAAAGTAAATTTGTAGCTGCTTGCAGTTAGTTGTACATAGATTTTTGTAAGCCTATTGTTTATGGGTAAAAATCGTTTCTGCCGATTTCGGTAATTTCGGTAGGTGAGTGAGAAACTGGTTCAAACCCTAAACAAATGTGCTGCACGTGAGCACTTTATAGATTCGAGAGATCAATCAGTACAAGTCCGGCCTAAACCAAGAAATGCCCGTTCCGGACTTGCTTCGGTCACAAAGTGGAGGAGAAGGGTTGATTTGGGGAGGGAAACAAAGAAAGGTGTTGAGACCAGAATAATTCTAGGAGAGTAGTATCTCGACTTGTATCAGAAAGTGAAAGCTTGGGAGCTTGCAAGAGGTGGAAGCTTTTGGGAGAGCTTGCAAAGTTGCCTTTACGAGTGTAGTATTTTTCTCCTGACCGAGACTTGTTGTCTGGTGGAAATAGGTAAGACCTATTTATACAAGTCGAGATTGAAACGTACCATGGCCTCATGAAGGAAGAGAGTAAAGGGTGAAATAATGGGAGGAGGTGGTAACCGCATGGTGTTAATGGGTGAAAACGTTTTCACCATTATTTCCTCTTTTATTTGACCGCTTTATTCCTTTTCACGCTTTCTTAATGTGAGCGTAGTGTACGCTGCATGTTGTGACCGCCAAACCAAAACCCTAGAAAGCATCCCCCAGTTTGTGTTGATGTCTCGAGTGTTGGTTGCATCTTGAGTGCAAGTGGTCTTGCTAGGGGCGCATGTGGCATGTGCCAATGGCATGTGCGGAATTCCTTTGTTGCGAGTTGCACCTCGGCGCAAGTGGCAATGCCGGGCCGCTGCTAGTGGCGTGTGTGGCATGTGCCAATGGAGTGTGTGGAATGCCTTAGTGGTAGGTTGCACGGTTTGCAAGTTAGGCTACCAGCGTGTGTGTTTGGCATGTGCCAATGGCATGCGTGGCCGTTAGGGCCGTGGCCTTGGTGGTAGGTTGCACGGTTTGCAAGTTAGGCTACCAGCGTGTGTGTTTGGCATGTGCCAATGGCATGCGTGGCCATTAGGGCCGTGGCCTTGGTAGAAAAAGCTACCAGCGAGCATGCATGTTGGCATGTGCCAATGGCACGTACAACCATGTTGACCTAGTTGCAAGTCTTGCAAGCCTAGGGCGCTATATTTGGCGCGTGCTAATGGCATAGCGACTTGGAAATATGGCGTGCGGTACGTGTTGGCATGTGCCAATGGCACGTACAGCCATGTTGACCTAGTTGCAAGTCTTGCAAGCCTAGGGCGCTATATTTGGCGCGTGCTAATGGCATATCGACTTGGAAATATGGCTTTCGGTACGTGTTGGCATGTGCCAATGGCACGTACGGCCATGTTGACCTAGTTGCAAGTCTTGCAAGCCTAGGGCGCTATATTTGGCGCGTGCCAATGGCATAGCGGCTTGGAAATATGGCTTGCGGTACGTGTTGGCATGTGCCAATGGCACATACGGCCATGTTGACCTAGTTGCAAGTCTTGCAAGCCTAGGGCGCTATATTTGCGCGTGCCATTGGCATAGCGGCTTGGAAATATGGCTTGCGGTACGTGTTGGCATGTGCCAATGGCACGTACGGCCATGTTGACCTAGTTGCAAGTCTTGCAAGCCTAGGGCGCTATATTTGGCATGTGCCAATGGCATAGCGGATTGGAAATATGGCTTGCGGTACGTGTTGGCATGTACCAATGGCACGTACGGCCATGTTGACCTAGTTGCAAGTCTTGCAAGCCTAGGGCGTTATATTTGGCGTGTGCCAATGGCATAGCGGCTTGGAAATATGGCTTGCGGTATGTGTTGGCATGTGCCAATGGCACGTATGGCCATGTTGACCTAGTTGCAAGTCTTGCAAGCCTAGGGCGCTATATTTGGCAAGTGCCAATGGCATAGCGGCTTGGAAATATGGCTTGCGGTACGTGTTGGCATGTGCCAATGGCACGTACGGCCATGTTGACCTAGTTGCAAGTCTTGCAAGCCTAGGGCGCTATATTTGGCATGTGACAATGGCATAGCGGCTTGGAAATATGGCTTGCGGTACGTGTTGGCATGTGCCAATGGCACGTACGGCCATGTTGACCTAGTTGCAAGTCTTGCAAGCCTAGGGCGCTATATTTGGTGTGTGCCAATGGCATAACAGCTTGGAAATATGGCTTGCGGTACGTGTTGGCATGTGCCAATGGCACGTACGGCCATGTTGACCTAGTTGCAAGTCTTGCAAGCCTAGGGCGCTATATTTGGCATGTGCCAATGGCATAACGGCTTGGAAATATGGCTTGCGATACGTGTTGGCATGTGCCAATGGCACGTACGGCCATGTTGACCTAGTTGCAAGTCTTGCAAGCCTAGGGCGCTATATTTGGCATGTGCCAATGGCATAGCGGCTTGGAAATATGGATTGCGGTATGTGTTGGCATGTGCCAATGGCACGTACGGCCATGTTGACCTAGTTGCAAGTCTTGCAAGCCTAGGGCGCTATATTTGGCGTGTGCCAATGGCATAGCGGCTTAGTTTGGCATGGTTGCCAATGAGTGCGACATGTAGTTTGGTTTTGGCGTCATTGTCGTGGTGCCAGGTGTGCGGCTTAGTTTGGCATTTGTCGCCATGGTGCGCGCTGCGGCTTTGGTTTGGCATTGTTGCCATGGTGCGCGCAGTGCGGCTTGGTCTCGCATTGTTACCATGGTGCGCGAGTGTGCGGCTTGGTTTGGCATTGTTGCCATGGTGCGCGGTGTGCGGCTTGGTTTGGCATTGTTGCCATGGTGCGCGGTGTGCGGCTTGATTTGGCATTGCTTGCCATGGTGCGCGATATGCGACTTGGTTTTGGCGAGTGTGCGGCTTGGTTTGGCATTGTTGCCATGGTGCGCAGTGTGCGGCTTAATTTGGCATTCTTTGCCATGGTGCGCTTGATATCGGCGGCTTGGTTTGGCATTGTTGCCATGGTGCGCGATGTGCGGCTTGGTTTGGCATTGTTGCCATGGTGCGCTGATGTGCGGCTTGGTTTTGGAATTAGGGTTCTATGTTGAAAACCCTAATCTGGTATTTTGAAAAAATACCCCTATTAATTATTTACACAGAATTAAATGCTCTTAGTTAATGTGTTGCGGGTAACACTAGGTCATGGGGTTTTACGATTTTACCCCTTGTTTAAAAACCACCATCAACATTAAGTCCCCTGCTTAGCTCGGAATAGCGGCTTTGTTGCGAGGTAAGCATAAGATGGTGACAAACTATTAACAAGAAAGCGTAAAGAAAATTGAAGGAGGCTTGTCGACCTTTTATAAATAGGATTTGGAATCCTTGCCTCCGGTAGTTTTGCATAAATCGGGAGGCTGGCACAATTGGTGGGGCCGGTGCAGCTTGGGCGACGTTGGGAAGTTGGCGTGAGTTGGGAAACTGAGTGTGCTAGCTGGTAGGTCCGGCGCAAAGTGTAGAAGCCGTGCGTGCTTGCAGGTCGGCGCAATTGGTGGGGCCTGGTACGACTTGGCGACGTTGGGAAGTTGGCGTGAATTGGGAAACCGAGTGTGCTAGGCTGGTGGGACCGGCGCAAGGTGTGGAAAAAATGCTTGCCGGGCTGGCGTGACTCGATGTAAACAAGGAGGGAGTAGGTGTTTCTTCAGATAGAGAAGTTTCCTTATCTTGCTTTCCTTCACGTTCGGCTTCAATTAGGGCATCATCCATGCCAAAAAAATCTGGAAGCGTTATGTCCTTCATTGCTCCCTTTCCTTTTTTAGGTTCCGTATTCATACCCCACGCGAATGTATCGTCTCCTTGTTTGAGAAGTGGTTCTTCCCGTTGATTCCCCTTTTCCTTTTCTTTGCTTAGGTGCGTTTTCTTATTCTTTTTTGTTCACGCTATCCTCTTTTTATATGTGTATAGACAGGATGGAACTTGATCATTTTCCCATTTCTTGCAGTGTATGATGGGATCTTCCAGAGACGGCCGTGCCTTTAACTTTTTGGAAAGGACTTCAAAATCGGTGGAGATCGATCTTCTTCTCTTGAGGAGGTATTGGTTGGGATTGAATCTTTGTTCCATGAATCTAACGAAATTATTAAGGACCTCCTTCCATCTATCTTCACGAAGAACGGTGCATGTTCGGACTCTCTTGGGTTCAGTGGACGCGGAGGAGAACGCCATGATTCTTGATTTTGATGTGGATGAATCAAAAACTTCCTTGAAGTGTCGATGAGAAAACTTTCGAAGGAGTATATGATAGAAGCGAGACAGCCTTTGAAGTTGATGCCAAAGGTGTTATTGATGATACCTGGAGGGGTCATGGTGGCGTATCTTTGGAATGGTTGCCGGGGAGGACACCGCTGCTGCTGTGGCTGCTTCGGGATGGGATTTGGAGGTTGCCGCTTGCTAAAACCGCTGAATGGAACCTTTGTTGCCCGAAGGATTCTTTGGGGAAGTGCTTGAAAATAGCTTTGCCCGAAGGGACATGCGCTCCATCCTTCGAGGGCTAGTTCCTCCTTTTGTTTTTCATTAGTTTGTTTAGTTCCCTGATGTTTTTTCACATCTTTCCCTTCTTCTTCATCAGTTAACATTTTGCTTCATATATATATATTTTTGAAAGAGGTTGTGGTATGATGGCTCTGCAATGGTTTTCCTCGGTTCTTGATGTATTTCTCGATATCTCGAAGGATTCGCTCGGGAAGATATATATTTATTTTTTTTTTTTTTTTTGACAAAAGGGAGATCTCCAGGGAAAAATACAAACGGTGTATTCATCCTGGGAAGTACATCTATTAAGAGGAATGGTTTAAAGGAAGTCTTTGAAAAGGGGAGTGATTGGGAAGTACTGACATTTTAGGATTGGATTCCTTGAGCCATCGCGAGTGAACTATCACGCCTTCTGTGTGTCGGTATTGATGAGCTTGCAATATCCTCCCAAAAGGTATCCGCAACTTGAGATCAGCTCGCCTTCACCTTTCTCAGGCAAATCCATCTTTATTGTCATCCTCCCAACTTGAAACGAGCTTTCCTTAACCACTACATCTCCGATTGAAAACGGGTTCGGACGTCGTGTAACCATTTGAGCCTTGGCTTCGTTGGTTTCGCTAGAAGCTTCCAAGCTTCTTGCAAAGTGTTCGAATGGTCCGGCTCCCCATTCACGATTTTTGACAGCGTTTGTGCCGGTTGTTGCGCAGGGTCCCCATGACGAATGGGGGAAGAAAAGGCCGGTTGCGAAAAGGTTGCTCGGTCGGACTTACTTGCATTTGAAAATCATGGGCTAGCGCCAACCCGGTACTCTCCGGATGCTTGGGTTCCTTCAATAGCTCGTTGATGCGATAACCCGTGGGACGATTTGTTGGGAATGCCTTCGGGCGTGGATGTCGGCAGAGGGTGTACGTCCAGTTTCGCTTTTTGTCGAACACCCATAAGCGTCCCAAAATCATGTCATGATCTAGCTCTTTGACAATGTGGAACTTTCTATGCGTTATAGCGTCTCCCATCTCGATCTCTAAGTTGATGTAGCCATGCGCGTTCAAAGTTTCTCCTCCCAAGTTCTTAATTACGGATGGGGAATAGGTAGCGTCTTGTTTTGTAAATCATGCTGCCTTTAGTGTCTTGAAAGTAATGATGTTGTGGTAGGAGGTCGTGTCGATGAGCGTGTCGTCAAATTTGTTACCTCTTAAACGGGACGTAGTAAGCAGTCCCCAGTTCTCCTTTTTAGTTCCGCCCATTTGGAGAGCTTGGGCCCCTGGCATGGGTGCCGAGGAGAGAAAAAGCCGTTTGCCAGACACAACACGATTGAGAGCTGCGAAAATATCTTGTCGCTGCACCTTGGAAAGATAAAGAATTTCGCATATATGTTGCATCATGGATTGCACACCTCGTGCACGGAATTCCCGGAGGACCCAGGTTTCTTATGGGGAGTGGGTCTCGATGCACTCTTTCGTCTCCTAGTTGGAGTTCTCCCGCTTCTATCCTTTCTTTGAAAATATGCTTTAGTCCTTTGCAATCGCTAGTCGGGTGGTGAACGAACTGTGATAATGACAGTATTTGGGGTTCGCCATCTCGGCTTGATTGGCGGACGTCTGAGCGGTGGCAGTCTGATGACATCATCTTGAACCCAGGCTTCCAGGAGGTCAATCACCTCCTCGATGGGGAATGGGAAACCAAGGGTATTTCCTTCGGTCTCGCGATGCTGCACGGGAGTTTTAGAGACAATCTTCCGATGTGAGGGTTCCGTTGTGCCGGCGCTTCACGTTTGGTGGTGGCTCGTAATTGCGGCTTTCCTTTTTCCTCTTTCGTTCACTATGTTCACGGAGGATGAGTCGGCATTAAATTGTTTGCTGATGAGGCTTCTACTCCCGCGAGTTTCACGCGCGTCTTCAGTTCGAGTTGGCCTAGTCCTTTCCAAGAATGCGGTCCGTTGTTGCAGGATCGTCCGCGGCCTCATGGAGTTCGGAGAACGTTTGGAAACGCAAAGTTTTCTAGCGGGCGCGGTAGATTGGGACCATAACATTGATGCATGCGTTTACCAATTGTTCCTCGGTCACGTTTGGGTCGTGACAGTCGAGTGCTTGAACCCTGAACCTTTTGACGAAATCATTCGGATGTTCGTTATCCCACTGGTACATTCTCCCGAGGTCTGAAAAGGTAACTTGTCCAGACACGAAGAAGTACTTCCTGTAAAACGCGGTGACCAAGCTACTCCAGTTGGGAATGCTTGTTCGGTGGGATCTTTGTTGTACCATGTATACGCCCTTCCGGTAAAGTGATTTTAAAAATTCCCTTAAACGAAGAACGTGATTATATTCATGTTCACCCAAGGATTCCGGAAACGAGAAACATGTTCGCGTGCATTCCAGTACCATCGTACGGGGGTAAATTGAGGAGAAGAGTACCCCCTTGGGAGAGGGATTCTCTGTATTTCGGATGGGTAAGGGGGTTGGTGATGATGTACATCCAACTCATCATGCTTGATTCGGTCGCGTAGGAGTTGTTCCAAATCTTCTCTCGTGACGAAGTTGGGTGGTTGATTTCTCTCCAACGGGATTCTAGTGCGAGTTTCTTTATCCGTGGAAGCGTGCCCTGCCGAGGTGCCGGCGTCGGAGTTGTTGGAGATGCTTCTAGGCGTCTCTGGAGGATGCGAATCACGGGGTAGTCGCTCTGTCAAGGTTTTGAGGAAGGTGAGCACCTCCTTCTGTGTTGAAACCATGTCCTGCAGGGCTCAGCGAGCGTCTCACATCGTTCCATCAAATCGACGATGGTGACGTAAGGACGACTTCCTCCTGGTCCCTCCCGGTCTCTCGTCCGTCGGCGGGGTAATTGGAGCCTTAGTTGTCGGAGGCGCCATGCTGGAAGAAGCATTCGGGGTCGTGGCGGCGGCCCTAGCTCTGGTGACTGGGGGCGTGACACCTGAAGAGATATTCTCGTTGCCGTGATTAGAGGGTTGTGCAAAGACGCTAGATGAGGCGGCGCTCTGGCCCTAGTGATAGGCGGTGTTACACTTAAGGGAGTGCATTCGAGGTGTTCTTGTTGTCGGCCGGTGAAGTTACAACGTTATAGGGAGAGATGCCAACATCAGGGATGCGTTCTGCGCTGGTGTTCTCGGCAGCCGCTCCGGATCTGAGTTCCACCATGTTGGGATTTGACGTTCGGAAAACGAAATCAGGAGTTGGAGTTGGTATTGTAGCCGATAGATCAATCCTCCCACTGTGGTCGCCAATTGTTTATGGGTAAAAATCTTTTCTGCCGATTTCGGTAATTTCGGTAGGTGAGTGAGAACTTGGTTCAAACCCTAAACAAATGTGTCGCACGTGAGCACTTTATAGATTCGAGAGATCAATCTGTACAAGTCCGGCCTAAACCAAGAAATGGCCGTTCCAAACTTGCTTCGGTCACAAAGTGGAGGAGAAGGGTTGATTTGGGGAGGGAAACAAAGAAAGGTGTTGAGACCAGAATAGTTCTAGGAGAGTAGTATCTCGACTTGTATCAGAAAGTGAAAGCTTGGGAGCTTGCAAGAGGTGGAAGCTTTTGGGAGAGCTTGCAAAGTTGCCTTTGTGAGAGTGTAGTATTTTCTCCCGACCGAGACTTGTTGTCGGGTGGAAATAGGTAAGACCTATTTATACAAGTCGAGATTGAAACGTACCCTGGCCTCATGAAGGAAGAGAGTAAAGGGTGAAATAATGGGAGGAGGTGGTAACCGCATGGTGTTAATGGGTGAAAACGTTTTCACCATTATTTCCTCTTTTATTTGACCGCTTTATTCCTTTTCACGCTTTCTTAATGTGAGCGTAGTGTACGCCGCATCTTTGTGACCGCCAAACCAAAACCCTAGAAAGCATCCCCCAATTTGTGTTGATGTCTCGAGTGTTGGTTGCATCTTGAGTGCAAGTGGTGTTTGCTAGGGCGCATGTGGCATGTGCCAATGGCATGTGCGGAATTCCTTTGTTGCGAGTTGCACCTCGAGCGCAAGTGGCAATGCCAGAGCTGCTAGTGGCGTGTGTGGCATGTGCCAATGGCGTGTGTAGAATGCCTTGGTGGTAGGTTGCACGGTTTGCAAGTTAGGCTACCAGCGGTGTGTTTGGCATGTGCCAATGGCATGCGTGGCCGTTAGGGCCGTGGCCTTGGTGGTAGGTTGCACGGTTTGCAAGTTAGGCTACCAGCGTGTGTGTTTGGCATGTTCCAATGGCATGCGTGGCCGTTAGGGCCGTGGCCTTGGTAGAAAAAGCTACCAACGAGCATGTTGGCATGTGCCAATGGCACGTACGGCCATGTTGACCTAGTTGCAAGTCTTGCAAGCCTAGGGCGCTATATTTGGCGCGTGCTAATGGCATAGCGACTTGGAAATATGGCTTGTGGCATGTGCCAATGGCACGTACGGCCATGTTGACCTAGTTGCAAGTCTTGCAAGCCTAGGGCGCTATATTTGGCGCGTTCTAATGGCATAGCGACTTGGAAATATGGCTTGCGGTACGTGTTGGCATGTGCCAATGGCACATACGGCCATGTTGACCTAGTTGCAAGTCTTGCAAGCCTAGGGCGCTATATTTGGCGCGTGCCAATGGCATAGCGGCTTGGAAATATGGCTTGCGGTACGTGTTGGCATGTGCCAATGGCACGTACGGCCATGTTGACCTAGTTGCAAGTCTTGCAAGCCTAAGGCGCTATATTTAGCATGTGCCAATGGAATAGCGGCTTGGAAATATGGCTTGCGGTACGTGTTGGCTGTGCCAATGGCACGTACGGCCATGTTGACCTAGTTGCAAGTCTTGCAAGCCTAGGGCGCTATATTTGGCGTGTGCCAATGGCATAGCGGCTTGGAAACATGGCTTGCGGTACGTGTTGGCATGTGTCAATGGCACGTACGGCCATGTTGACCTAGTTGCAAGTCTTGCAAGCCTAGGGCGCTATATTTGGCATGTGCCAATGGCATAGCGGCTTGGAAATATGGCTTGCGGTACGTGTTGGCATGTGCCAATGGCACGTACGGCCATGTTGACCTAGTTGCAAGTCTTGCAAGCCTAGGGAGCAATATTTGGCATGTGCCAATGGCATAGCGGCTTGGAAATATGGCTTGCGGTACGTGTTGGCATGTGCCAATGGCACGTACGGCCATGTTGACCTAGTTGCAAGTCTTGCAAGCCTAGGGCGCTATATTTGGCGCGTGCTAATGGCATAACGACTTGGAAATATGGCTTGCGGTACGTGTTGGCATGTGCCAATGGCACGTACGGCCATGTTGACCTAGTTGCAAGTCTTGCAAGCCTAGGGCGCTATATTTGGCATGTGCCAATGGCATAGCGGCTTGGAAATATGGCTTGCGGTACGTGTTGGCATGTGCCAATGGCACGTGCGGCCATGTTGACCTAGTTGCAAGTCTTGCAAGCCTAGGGCGCTATATTTGGCATGTGCCAATGGCATAGCGGCTTGGAAATATGGCTTGCGGTACGTGTTGGCATGTGCCAATGGCACGTCGGCCATGGTGACCTAGTTGCAAGTCTTGCAAGCCGAGGGCGCTATATTTGGCGTGTGCCAATGGCATAGCGGCTTAGTTTGGCATGGTTGCCAATGAGTGCGATATGTAGTTTGGTTTTGGCGTCGGCGCCGTGGTGCGCGATTAATGCGGCTTGGATTGGCATTTGCTGCCGCCATGGTGCGCAGCGTGCGGCTTGGTTTGGCATTGTTGCCATGGTGCGCGCAGCGGCTTGTCCGGCATTGCTTTGCCATGGTGCGCGAGTGTGCGGCTTGGTTTGGCATTGTTGCCATGGTGCGCAGTGTGCAGCTTGGTTTGGCATTGTTGCCATGGTACGCAGTGTGCGGCTTGATTTGGCATTGCTGCCATGGTGCGCAGTATGCGGCTTGGTTTGGCATTGTTGCCATGGTGCGCAGTGTGCGGCTTGGTTTGGCATTGTTGCCATGGTGCGCAGTGTGCGGCTTGGTTTGGCATTGTTGCCATGGTGCGCAGTGTACGGCTTGATTTGGCATTGCTTGCCATGGTGCGCAGATATGCGGCTTGGTTTGGCATTGTTGCCATGGTGCGCGGTGTGCGGCTTGGTTTGGCATTGTTGCCATGGTGCGCGATGTGCGGCTTGGTTTTGGAATTAGGGTTCTCGTGTTGAAAACCCTAATGCGGTATTTTGAAAAAATACCCCTATTAATTATTTACACATGAATTAAATGCTCTTAGTTAATGTGTTGCGGGTAACACTAGGTCATGGGGTTTTACGATTTTACCCCTTGTTTAAAAACCACCATCAACACCTATATAAGACTGATCTTGTGAAGGGATTGGGTAATCGGGAACAAGAAGAGTGTGTAACCCTAAGTGTGCAATAAATAAAAGGCTAAGGCCTGATTTAAAGAAAAGTTCTGTTGGTGCATATTTCCCTTTGGTTTGGCTTATTGTTTATGCATCAAGCGGAGTGTGTGCATTTGGTTGAAAGCTTGAAAGATTAATGAGCAGAACCTCTATTTAGTATGGGCTGAATAGAGAATTAGTCAAGAAGTTGAAGTATTGGCTAAGTGTGAGTTGGATGAGATTGTGATGTGGAGCATAATTGTCATTGTCAAGTTGGTTTTGCATTTGAGAAGTGCGAACCTGTAACAATTCGGGTATCACAGCCCTGGTTAAGGGTCTCTCTGTTCACATTGGATTATAACGCTGATTGAAGTTGTTACTGTTCTTTGTTTGGCTGTAAATTATATTTGAAGTGAAGAGTCCACACAGAAAGTACAAGGCATGCAAAGGATGGAGCGAAGATCAGACCAAAGAATCGCATTAAAGGTATGCAAATCGCTAATTCAAGAATCTACAAGTGATAATCATGCGCGAAGGATGTCCTCGGAACAACTTGATGAGGGTGAAACAAGTTTCTCTACATATCAGAACTGCACTAAGGGTACCGGAGACGCTGCAAGTGCCGATGAGAAACAACACGATGCTGGGAAGGCTCAGCATGATGTTGGCAGTGGCCAACATCGCGACATCAGTCATTTGCTAGAGAGCAAAGCACACACAGAGAAGAAGATGTCTTCTGGACTGATGTACATTAATGTGAAGATCAATGGAGAATGGGTATTAGCGATGGCTGATACTGGTGCTACGAAGTCTCTCATTCATCCAAACGTTCCATGGCATTGAACTTAACAGTTACTAGCGCAGCTAGCACTATCAAAACTGTTAACGTAGAACCATAAGCCAGATGAGGGAAAGTTCGCAATGCAGATGTGCAAGTTGGAGAATGGAAAGGAAAGCCAGATTTTCTAGTGATGGTCATGGATGATTTTGACCTGATTTTGGGCATGGATTTCTTTTGCGCGGCGAAGGTGTCGCCATTACATCATAGAAATGGGATATTGATACAGCACCCTCAATACCCATGTTTTGTCTCTATGGTGAGACAAAGTGAACCGGACAAGACACTTAAGCCATGTTTGTCTTCAGTTTAGGTGAAAGATGGTATGCGCCAAGGCTTGGCTACTTTCCTATGCGTGTTTGTTGAGATCAAACCAGGAAAGGTAGTAGAAGTAGAGGATGGAATAGCTGAGGTCTTAGAAGAGTTTGCATACACAATGCCTGAAGAACTTCCTAAGACGCTACCACCGTGGCGTAGGATCGATCATATGATAGAGTTGGTGCCAGGGGCGAGTCCACCTGCACAAGCACCATATCGTATGTCACCACTAGAACTTGAGGAGATGCGCAAGCATATTTCTGAATTGCTGGAGTCAGGCTACATACAACCGTCTAAAGCTCAATTTGGTGCTCCGGTTCTGTTCCAAAAGAAGCAAGATGGATCGCTTCATATATGTGTTGATTATAGGTCTTTGAACAAACTAACTGTGAAGAACAAGTACCCAATTCCGCTAGTGGAAGACTTGTTTGATCAGTTGGCCAAGGCTAAATTCTTCACCAAATTGAATTTGCGCTCAGGTTATTACCAAGTGCGCATAGCAGAAGGAGATGAACCAAAAACTGCAATGGTAACAAGGTATGGCTCGTTTGAATACCGTGTGATGCCATTCGGCTTGAAGAATTCTCCAACAACATTTTGCAACCTGATGAATGATGTGTTTGCTGAGTACATTGACCGCTTTGTAGTGGTATACTTGGATGACATAGTCATATACAGTGAGACTTTGGAAGAGCATGCGATGCATCTTCGCAAAGTGTTTGCAAAGCTTAGCGAAGCAAGTTGTATGTGAAGAAGGAAAAGTGTGAGTTTTCCCAGACCACAATTACTTTCCTTGGCCATGTGATATCGCAAGGGTGCGTGCATATGGACCAGAAAAAGGTAGAGGCCATTTTGGATTGGCCAGAACCTAAGAAGCTTGGAGAGCTTCGTTATTTCTTGGGTTTAGCTAACTATTACAGGCGATTCATAGTTAGCTATTCAAAGAAAGTGGCCCCTTTGACAGATTTGTTGAGGAAGGAAAAATCTTGGGCATGTACTGAAGAATGTCAGCGGTCATTCGGTGCATTTAAGAAAGTGGTCTCGACAGAACCAGTTCTTCGCTTTCCTAGCTTTGATGTACCATTTGAAGTGAACACTGATGCTTCAGACAGGGCTCTAGGGGGAGTCTTGGTGCAAGATGGCCATCCAGTAGCTTACGAGAGTCGTAAGCTTAATGATGCTGAAGGGAGATACACTGTGCATGAGAAAGAAATGTTGGCAGTGATACATTGCCTAAGAACGTGGCGCCATTATTTGTTGGGAACTTATTTCATTATAAGGACAGATAATGTGGGCATTACATTCTTTAATAGCCAGAAGAAACTTTCGCCAAAAAAAGCAAGGTGGCTTGACTTTTTGAGCGAGTTCGAATACAAGTTCGAGCATAAGCCAAGAAGGCTTAATTATGTACCAGATGCATTAAGCAGAAATTTGGTGGCAAAATATGTTGCAGCACTGACCACGATTGAGGCAGAGTTATTGCTTCGAATCAAAGAAGAGGCGAAGAATGATCAGGCATGTGTGCGCCTGACTAAACAGATCTGTGATGGGATCGTTCGTCGATTTTGGCTAGATGATGGAGTCACTTACGCCAAAGGAGGAAAAATTTATGTACCTAATTCAGGTGGCTTGACAAGGGAACTCTTGCGAGAGACGTATGATTCCATTTGGGATGGTCATCCAGGCATGGAACGAACGCATGCTTTGATAGCTCGTTCCTATTACTGGCCTAACATGGAAGAAGATGTTGAATTGTATGTGAAGAAATGCTGAGTGTGTCAACTGGATAAGACGGAAAGGAGAAGCGTAGCAGGATTGCTACATCCCTTGTCGATTCCAGACAAGCCATGGCAGTTCTTGTCGATGGACTTTATTAACGGGATGCCAAAGGTGCAAGGCTTTAGCTCGATAATGGTCGTCGTTGATCGCTTTTCGAAGTATGCTACATTCATTCCCTTCCCCCATTCTTGTAATGCAGACGTTGCAGCGGAGCTGTTCTTCAAGAATGTAGTGAAGTATTGGGGAATTCCTCAAGATATTGTGAGTGATAGAGACTCACGGTTTAAAAGCAGGTTTTGGACCGCCTTGTTTGGAATGGTTGGTTCCGAACTAAAGTTTTCTACTAGCAATCACCCCCAAACCGATGGTCAGAATGAGCGGATAAATGCATTTCTAGAAGAGTACTTGCGTCATTATGTGACGGAAAGCTAGGGAAATTGGGTGGCGTTGATGGATACGGCCCAATTTTGTTACAATTTGCACAAGAGTTCAGCTACGGAGCTGAGTCCTTTCGAGTTAGCAACTGGCCAGCAGCCATTAACCCCTCATGAGTTGACAAAGGCTAACAAGCAAGGTTCATGTCCAGCCTCTTATCGTTATGCAAGGTCAAAGACGGAGATGACTGAGCAGGCGCGTGATAGTTTATCAAAGGCACAAAGACGAATGAAGAAGTATGCTGACTTGCATCGCAGAGATGTAGAGTTTGAGGTGGGAGATATGGTGTTGTTAAAGCAAACGCCCCATATTTGGAAGAAGATTTTTAGCAAGACAATGCATAGAGGCCTAATTCCAAGATATGATGGTCCCTTTAAAGTAATGAAAAGAGTTGGTAAGGTGGATTATAGACTTGAGTTGCCGGACAGGTTGAAAGTGCACCCCACTTTTCATGTCAACTTCTTAAAGAAGTACCATCCTGATTTTCTGGATACTTCGAGACAACAAGCGAAGCGTGCACCACCAGTAATCAGATCACAATTCGATAAGCAAGTTGAGGCAATACTTGATGATCGAGTTATGGGGCAAAGCAAGAAGAATATGAGAACTTATTTTCTAATTAAGTGGCAAGGGTTTCCAGATTAATTCTGAAGCTTCTTGGGAGAAGGATACTATATTTTGGTAATTTGAAGAACAAATTCAGGCTTACCTACGGCAAAAAGAATCGACCAGGGCATCGAGTTCAGCTGGTGGGGGAGGTCTATGACGGTGCTGTCAAGTGGCCAAGTGAAGATGCAACATAGTGGCGAATTATCAGTGGCTTGGCCAAAGTATCAGATATGCGGAGTGCATGTCTAATTTGCAGCTAGATGTGCCAAACAGGGTTTGCACATAGCCAAGGATGCGAGATTAGCATCACGAGATTCCAAATGAGTTTGGTAAGCAACCTGTATGCATGAGGCGTGCAGGCATGCAAGCAAGACTTGCATTAGCACACTTGCATCATTGGCAGAATGATGTACAGCTGTGATGGAGCAATATTTGGCTGGCAAATGCGTTCATCATGCAACGAGGCAGGATGACATGTGCAGGGCACATGGCCTCGAAAGTTAGAATTGGTTACACGAGAGTGGGTTTACTTTCTGCTTTCTTAACTGATAGGAAGGTCCCGTTTGGCGGAGTGAGCGGTTTGGCAAGGTTGGCAATGTTAGCTAACTGCCACATGTAAAGTAAATCAGAATCGCTTGCGCTAGTTGTACATAGCTTTTTTTAAGGCTATATAAGCCTGATCTTGTGAAGGGATTGGGTAATCGGGAACAAGAAGAGTGTGTAACCCTAAGTGTGCAATAAATAAAAGGCTAAGGCCTGATTTAAAGAACAGTTCTGTTGGTGCATATTTCCCTTTGGTTTGGCTTATTGTTTATGCATCAAGCGGAGTGTGTGCATTTGGTTGAAAGCTTAAAAGATTTGTGAGCAGAACCTCTGTTTAGTATGGGATGAATAGAGAATTAGTCAAGAAGTTGAAGTAGTGCGAGTTGGCTGAGATTGTCAGTGGAGCATAATTGTCATTGTCAAGTTGGTTTTGCATTTGAGAAGTGCGAACCCGTGACACTTACCACCTTGAAGCGCGAATATTTCTTCCCATCTTTCGCTTCAGAGGATCAAAGGAAGATCACAAAATGGGATCGGATAAACTTTGAATCAAGGAATGAAAAGGAGCACATACCTCATTCGATATGTCATGCCAGTTGAACTCCCAAGGGCGATAGTCAAGAACAGCAGGTAAAATACTACGGTCGACAAGCGACTCATCAGGGCCAGCGCGAGGATGCCTGTTAGCATCAAGTCCCCAAAGAAGAGGATCTTCGGCGATGAGAGGATACTTCATCCAATTTGGATCACTGGAAAGACGAATAAAGTCATTAGTCTTGCTATGCTGATCCACATCGTCCATAAGTTTCTTTTCGCCCTCCGGCAAATTAACTCTATTTAGGCGAACGCCCCAACGCGAACCATCCTTACTAACCCAATGGGCGACGTACTCTTTAAAGAAAGATTCCACGGTGAAGTCATCAAGATTATAGGGTTGCGCCTTCTTCGGACAAAGGGATTTCCCCTCACCACTAGCGCGAAGGGAGAATTCTAGAATGATACGAATTGCATCACCGCCCAATTGATAAATTGCACGAGGAGCAACTATCTTTGCGACTATCTGATAAAATAGAGGAAACTCAGGATTGAATAATGGAAGAGGAAGACCCGCCCTCAATTGTCCAAACGCGACAGGCATACGATTTGCGCTCCATGGTTCTCTAAGATTCTTATCCTCATCTAGCAAAGTGGTAGCAGATTTGTTCCCCTGCAACAGAGAGTGTTATTGTTGAGATTATTAGTCCACGTGTTTGTAAGACCCGCCGAGGCTACACGTGAGGGGGCGTGTTGAGATTAATTGTCCACGTGTTTGTAAGATCCGCTGAGGCTACACGTGAGGGGGCATGTTGAGATTATTAGTCCCACATGGTTGGGTTATTTAAGATCCTGCGGTTTATAATCTATTAGGGCCTCTCCACTCATAGCCAATTGGTTTTGAGTTGGATGCCCGTATTATAATATGGTATCATAGCAGTTATTTGTGACGAGTCGGACGACCGTACCTTTACTCGCGTCACCCGATTTAATTGTCCACGTGTTTGTAAGACCCGCCGAGGCTACACGTGAGGGGGCGTGTTGAGATTATTAGTCCCACATGGTTGGGTTATTTAAGATCCTGCGGTTTATAATCTATTAGGGCCTCTCCACTCATAGCCAATTGGTTTTGAGTTGGATGCCCGTATTCTAATAGTTATACATCTCTTCTCCTAATCCTTCTTAAAGCTTTCCAAAGTCTCTACTGGTTTCTTAGTCGATTTAGATTTCGACCTACATGGTTAATTATGTATGGGAATGAGTACGGGAATACTAAGAGAAAGAAAAAAGCAAAACCAGAAGCTTGAAAAATAACATCAATGGCGGAAGTAAAATTACAGAAATTATGATCATATCACAAAAGCTTAAAATGTAAAAAGCTAAGGCAAAATTGACATACTGTGAAGATGATGTAGCAACAGTACCAGAAACGGACACATCTTGATCTGTGATAAAGTAGAATCAAAATTGAAGAACTTGGAAAAAGAAGAAGAAGAAGATGAACAGAAGGAGAGAACAGTAGGAAAATAAAATAAAAACTTTTCCTTTTTACCTCTTTCTTGGATATTTATCCGAAAATAGCAGTAAAGACGTGCCGCTTGAAAAGGAAAAAACCGTCAATACGTAGCGGTTACGCAAAAATTACGAAAATGTGCCGGGTAAGACAGAGAAAACGAAAAGACAGGACTGACGCCAGGTTTGACCGGAATTCTCGCATTATTCCACTTGTATAAGAACAACGCGAGACGAAGCAAAATGTAGGAGCGAAATATCACACATGATAAATATACAACTTCGCCCTGGTCAAAAAAAACCTTAAGCACGAAGACATAACAATAAACAAGGCGAAGAATGACCGCACGATAGTAGAGGAAGAGCGAGAATCATAGTTACGCGGTAGAGGAAGCACGAAGAATCAAGCAGCAGCGAGACAGATAGGGACAGCTCCCTAAAGCCTGGCGAATGAGACAAACTGAAACAGAATCAGTCAACTAAGATCTTGCACGTGAATCATGGTTGTCTTCTACTGATGTATTTGGCTATATAAGGGCTCAAAATGATAGAGAGAGAGAGTGATTTGTTACAAATTGAAGGTCAAATGATAACTCTTGCACGGACCGACACGGTGCAGACTGCAGAATACAGATACTAACCTTTTTTTTTTTTTTTTTTTTTTTTTTTTTTGTCGAAATGATTGAATTTATTTAGACATAAAATGGAAAATACTACAACCATCACTTGGTTTTACAATGTAAATCCACTTTCAACGGAGAAAACACCCAACAAAACATAAGAAACTGAAAAGGAAGAACAAGAAACGAATCCTTGTTATAACAAGACACGACTTGTTTAAATGCTTTCTGTTCTCCATATGTTTTTGACAGAATTATTAAACACTTGATTAAACATCTAGGAAAATAGTGCATAACATACTCGGATTATTTGTGTCAAAACAAAAAAAAAAAAACATACTCGGATTAAATTTCTTATTTTTAGACATCACCCTCTTAATCTTCGTGTGAGGCTTCAGGAGTGATGACAGCATCCAAGATCCTCCTTTCACTCTTCTGAGTCATCTTCATCACTTACACCCCATTGAACTTGCCCTAGATATGTACCAGTGTCGAGTGAAATTAGACTCTCCACATAAACAGAAGTAGGGAAAGGGGAAGTTATTATACCCCTGTGGAACTCGAGAGGTCTGGCTGTATCATGTTTCAGGTCATACAAAACAAAATGCAAATGTTCTATTTCGTATACTCCAAACAAAATGTTTCCATTCCCTAAATATTGTAAGGGAAACGAGTCTACCATGGAGTCAAATTTGTATAAGTCAATGCTGAAACAATGGGTCCATGATTTCTTCACCCCATTTTCTTCTTGGAGCTCCCAGAATTGAAGTATACATCCATACTCGTCAGCAACCAAACAAAGAGACCCTCCTAAAACACACAAATGCAGGTCATAATAGTTACTGATTTCATCAGGTATTGGTATCTGATTGAACTCTTCTTTCTCAAAATCAAAGCCAAGAATTTCATAGGTGCCCATGTCCCCTCCAAAAAATGCTTTCCAGTAATGAGCTCCGTTTACAGGTAGACGTCCCATATCAGGTCTGCGATAATCTTACTAATATAAAGAAAATAGGTAATTGTTTAGTGAAGCCTTATTTTGGTGAAGCCTTTTCACATGACAATAATACCCCCTCATTAACTAAGTTTTTGGTTAATATTTGTATATTTACAGGAATGCCATTGTTTTAAAAATATATTAAAAAAATTAAAACGTTGATATCTTTAAAAATACACATCGGATTTTTGCAAAATTAATATATTTGGAAAGCTCTTTAAATTATCTACGCAATGAGTACAAACAAGGATATTAAAATTTTTTTTTAAGATTTTTTTTTCCCATTATTATCAAATTTGGTGTTGTTAAAAGAATCCAATTCAAACATGTGCATCGCACATGTGGCCTTACTAGTCATAAGAAAGCTTATCAATCTGGATATCCTCGAGTCCTCTCCATGAATTTGATGTTAGTGAAAATACTTGAACCTCGCACCAGCCAGATTTCTTAAAGTCCTGTGCAATGCGTACCACTTTAAAATCTTCAATTTGGTAATCATAACCAAATCCATATTCTACAAAACCCCGTGGCAGTCCTTTAATCTAGTTGTTGGATTTGGTAACTTCTTACATTCGTTAGTCGAGGGGTTCCAAAGGATAAGTACAGCAGTTTGGAACTTATTCACATGCCTCAAGAGAATCAAGCCATTACAACATCCAAAATATTCAATTCCCATCTCGAGAGATTCCACTGGATATTTAACATGACCATAGCCCTCCTCACATATTGTAGACGATAATGGATCATAACTAAAGGTATACAAATCATTTCCACAATGAAACATGAGACTAAATCTGTTCATCTCAACAGCATACTTATATTGTGAGTTAAGAAACTGAGGGTTTTTCAATAAATTGCACCACGCTTTGTCTGCACACCTGAAACGTGCAGTCGATTTCACAGGCAACCTGACAAGGATGTCTGATTGAATATCCCACGGTAAGTTCGCCATTCCTGCAGTTCAAACAAAGCGAAGCAAATGTTAATTATTATTTTTTTAAATGCGAAGCAAATATTTATTTTTAGCGCTATTCATACCGAGATCTTGATAAACATAACCCATCATTCTTTAAGTTCAAATTGATTGAACTATTTTGTGTTTATTCTGAGCCGTAAATATTTAGTCAACACTCAATATAGTTGGTGACTTGAGAAGAAAATGGCAACTTCTTCTTATTGTGTTTGAGAGAGTGGAGAGCAACATCAAATTGCTTTTGCAGATGCCCAATTAGTAGTTGTAGTTAAATATAAACCCAAAAGTCAACGCACCATTAATTTGAACTATGCCAAGCAAAATTCAACAACTAATAGAGAAGCTACCTGAGATATATATGAATCAATCTTGATCAATGATATTAAGCTGATTTTGACTATGATGTCATTGATATTACTTCTGCTTCTCTAATTTGAACCAAAACGTACGGGAAGTTTCAACTTATAAAAACACAAATGATATTGGAACTTTGAGATTGAGAGACTGAAAGAATCAGGGACTTTACTGTTTCCAGTGGTGAATATATGGAGTTTTATCCAAATTCTTTTCTTATTTTCCGGTGAGCCGACATTCAACCAGACGAGTTAGACTGTCTATTACTTAAGGTCGTGTGTCTATCCACAGTACAGCCTATCACGTTGTGTTTTTTTTTTCTTTTATTTTTCAATTATGGCATGACTTTGAGATTTTACTTTTGAAACAACATTACTCAAACATCGATTAGCCGAACTTAATTACTGTTACCGCAGCGCAGCGTATCCCTCCGTTTTTGGAAAAGTGTTACTTTTACTTTTTAATTTAGCCTAAAATTAGGCCAAATTGAAAAAGTGATAGTAATATTTTTCCAGAAATGAAGGGAGTATAAATGTTCAAAACAGACACATAATTACCCAATGCTATCAAACTTTATGTTTCCGGCAATTCTAGTATCATGATATTTATGCTTCCAGCAGGTTTAGTATGCTAAATTGATCAACGAAGTCATTAATTGATACAAGCACAGGCGCATTGCTGAGCCTCCAAATTGTGAGAACATAAAATACAAAAATGAGGGTGCAATCAGGGATGGAGCCCAACCACTTTACATTTCTGGTGATTCATATTCTGGCATAATTGTCCCAATTATAGTTCAAGATCTGATCAGAGATGATAATTTTACCACCTGTTAGTGACATTGAGCTAACGAAGAAAACAGAAACCACCCTTTTGGTGGAAAGGAGAATGCACAGAAATGAACAAGAAACTAATCATCCTTTCTCTTAGACGTGTTAGAGCAACCACAGTGGACGATCAAACCTATAACTATGGTCCAGAGTCGAGGCACAGCGGGATGGAGTAAAGACTAAAATCTGGACCAAGACCAAATTCCAGACTATATTTGGTCTGGGACCAAGACCAAAACTATATATAGTCGAGGGAACGTATATTTGGTCTGGGACTAAGACCAAAATTTTGGTTGTTTTTTTTGGTATTTGGTCTTTGGTTATGATTGCACCACTGCAGTTGCTCTTAGCACCTTGTTTTTAGAATAAGACTGTCTAACATAGTTACAAAGGAAGATGACAACCCATATTGTGCCATGTCGTGCTACCACGTCTTCACCATCCCATATATTGAATTTATTTAGTGTAGTGCTGCTATCAAAGGTGATTGTTTTGCATACTTCAAGTTTTTACTTCCTCTCTCTCTTTCCAAGGGAAATAAATCTAGAGTTGAGATTAAGTTTGATCCAAAATGGGAAAAAGTTGCATCGGCAATATTTGCCTGACGGTGGTGCTTCTTCTTATTCTGAGGATTATGATTTTTTCTACTATTGGTGAGTATCATAATTTCCTCCTATTATAATGTGTCATAGAAATGCGAAACAAAATGGTATCATCATTTTTACTTTGTATTAAAGTGAATTTTGCTTGTTATTTGCAGAGGGTAGGATCCTGTTGGGTGACAATTCTTTCAATATACCGTCATGTTCAGGCAATCAACAAACTAAAGTCACCGATCTAGGTATCTCCGCGAATATCCTTGAATTTGGTAATAAAAATTCTAAAGACGGCTGCACTGTTACGAACAATTTATATTCAGGTCACTATAAATCCGATAATAACCGCCCTTAGCTAGCTCGTCGTCACCGAAGGATAGAGAAGCAGTAAGAAGAATACGCAGAAGACAATAAAGACGGTATAGCTCTCATAAACTGTATTCGTACATAAAATGTGTATTTTCTCGTCGGCCTATCTGTTTATTTCGTTCACTTATTTAAATTCATGTATTTCGTTCACTTATTCCAAAATAACCCATGTTGCAATATTCCGAAATTAAGTTTGAAAAATGATTGTACTTACCAAACACCATTTTAATCTAAATCTGTTCATCTTAACAGCATGTTCATATTGTTTTTTAAGAAAATGAGGGTTTTTCAATAAATTGCAACACGCTTTGTCTATACACCTGAAACGTGCAGTCGATTTCACAGGCAACCTGACAAGGATGTCTGATTGAATATCCCACGGTAAGTTCGCCATTCCTGCAGTTCAAACAAAGCGAAGCAAATAATTATTAAAAAAAAAAAAAAACACGAAGCAAATATTTATTTTCAGCGGTATTCATACGATCTTGATAAACATAACCCATCATTCATTAAGTTCTAATTCATTGAATCAGTGGGTAGCTAGAACGGCATTTTGTATTTATTCTGAATCGTAAATATTTAGTCAACATTCAATATAGTTGGTGACTTAGGAAGAAATGGCAACTTCTTCTTATTGTGTTTGAGAGAGTGGAGAGCAACATCAAATTGCTTTTGCAAATTTTGGATTCAACTGTGAAATTGATTGATAAACTCTAGGATGCCCAACTAGTAGTTGTAGTGAAATATGAATCCAAAAGTCAAAGCACCATTAATTTGTTAATTTGCACTATCTGAGATGTATCATTGTGATCAATCATATTAAGCTGATTTTGACTAGGATGACATTGATATTAGTTCTTCTTCTCTAATTTGAACCAAAACGAGAAGTTTCAAATCTTAAAAACACAAATGATATTGGAACTTCGAGATTGAAAGATTACCTGTAACTGAAAGAACAAGGGAATTTACTGTTTGCAGTGATGAATATAGGGAGCTTTATCCTAATTCTTTTCTTATTTCCCGGTGAGGCGGCATTCAACCAGACGAGTTAGACTGTCTATTAATTAAGGTCATGTGTCAATCCACAGTACAGCCTATCACGTTGTGTCTTTTTTCTTTTCTTTCTTTTATTTTTACTTTAGAAACAAATATTATTCAAACATGGATTAACCGAACTTAATTACTGTTACAGCAGCGTATCAAAATTATATAAATGTTCAAAACACACACCTAAATTACCCAATGCAATCACACTTTATGTTTCCGGCAATTCTAGTATCATGATATTAATGTTTCCAGCAGGTTTAGTATGCTAAATTGAAACAAAGAAGTCATTAATTGATACAAGCACGGGCGCATTGCCGAGCCTCCAAATTGTGAGAACATAAAATACAAAAATGAGGACATGGAAGACCCAGAAATGACTCACTTGCACCCACTAGATTTCAAGTTTCAATAATGAAGGTTTTTGTTTCGATGTTTTAATGTCTCGTGGGTGCAAATAATTTGAAATTTGTATTAGTAATGCAGCCTCTAGTGTTCCTATCAAGTAATAATATCGATGACCCTTACGTACAGTTGCATCTACCTGACAAGAGTCACTTACCTCCACCTTGAAAACGAGGCAACGTATACTTACCAATCAATCACAAAGTATAGTGACGGGCAGGTTACTTATGACCGTTAAGCATACTGGTATACTTCCCTTTCGAGTTTGTCACACGGATTTAATTACCTATCGTTTTTAGCACAAGAGGTTGTAGTCCACCCAAAATGCAACGTGTACGTATATACCGGTCATAAAAGTGAAGACATGCAAGTACTTAGTACGACAACCACAAGCTGTGTACACAATCAACTACGTGGAAACTGCTTACACCATAATCTCTAACGAACAATCAACTGTTAACAATTTGTCCACATGTACATAATCTCTGGTTCTTAATAATGCAAGGGTTTAGCATAATTCACCAGACACATTGAAACAATGACGACTAGTGCTCCTATCCGAGTGTTTGTCATTTGCTTATCGTTCCATCTATTGTGCATGATTCAGGATTCAGAAGCAGTCTCAAGCGGTAAGCTGGTCACTTATCTACCTGGATTAGCAGTACAACCTCTTCCTTTCCATCTCGAAACTGGGTTTGTATTATAACTTCATCACAAATTAAACAGAATATCATGTGTGATGATAAGCGACGATTATTCATTAGACGGTCGTGTTGGTTGATGATGATGCAGGTATATTGGTGTTGGCAGCAAAAGTAGTAATTCCTCAACACAGGACGATGTCAATCAACTTTTTTACTACTTTGTCAAGTCGGAGAGAAATCCTAAAGAAGATCCTCTTGTTTTATGGCTCACTGGTGGTCCTCGTTGCTCGGCGTTCAGTGCGTTAGCTATTGAAATTGGTCCTATTTACATTGACAAGGTAGTGCAATACAACAATGGTAGTATACCTACGTTGTCATTAAATCCAAACTCATGGACTAAGGTATTCGTCTAACTAAGAATGGATCGATGTTAACCCATAACTCTCTACTACCCCCAAACACATAATTTGATTCAAGAATAATTTTCAGATTGCCAACATAATCTTCTTGGATGAACCTGTGGGCACTGGATTCTCATATTCAAAGTCCTCGCATGAATCGACAATCGGAGATCTCGAATCTGCTGAAAATACTTATGAGTTTCTTGTAAAGGTAGGATTTTCTAAAAGATACTCCCTCGGATTCAAGAAACCTGAAAATATCACTTTTTCTAAAACGGAAGTAGTGTGTTTTCTACCATTGCAACTTTAACAAGAACTTATATGTCAGAAGACAAATCTGATAATTCACCTTCTTTACGTGGCAGTGGTTGACTCAAAATCCTGAATTCCAATCCAACCCACTTTACATTTCCGGTGATTCATACTCAGGCATAATAGTCCCAATTATAGTTCAAGATCTGATCAGAGGTGATAATTGTTTTACTACTATCATGTCTCCTGTAAATGATAATTTCATGGTAATATTTATAATTAATACCCTTAATATTTTTATAAGATTGCAGATATCGACAATGCAAAGTACCCTTTTCTAAACTTTAAGGTTTGTCATATTTATTTTCATCAGAAAATTAAGATAGTGAACAAGTTTTGAGTTTTGACCCTAGATCGTAGTTATTATCAGTATAACATTTTTACCAATTGTTGTTACCGGAGGTAAACAAAAATGCGTGTCATTCTAATATTTGAAGGAAGCTCATGTTGTTTCCTCAACTAGGGTTATACGTTGGGAAATCCGGTTACTGACACTCGAATGGAAGAAAATGTAAAAGTAAAATTTGCGTATAACTTCGGTTTCATATCTTATGAACTCTACCAGGTAATGCCTTTACTATATCTCAGTGCTTAAAATCATTGTTTTGGCACTTTTTTTTTCCTTGTTTAAATAATCTTCAAACTTATGAATAATTTATCCTTTCGCAAACTAAGTACAGTCAATGAGGCTAAATTGTCGAGGAGATTTTCTGGATTTTGATCTTTCAAACCGGAATTGTTCGAACGACCGCCTAGTTTATTACAATGTGGGTTTAAGTTGTTTTACAATACAACATATTCTGGAAATAACTCTAATAAGCAGGCAAAAATATAGAACGAAGATTTTAAACACGAAAAAAGCGATACACCAACTAAAATTGTTGTTTAGTTTTATCTCGGAAAAGGTGTTTGAAGACGCGTCTCCTTTTTTATACTCTGTTGGTCCCATAAAAAACGGGTCTTTTATTTTTCTAATTGTGCCTCACATTTTGCGAGCAGAATAGGTAATATAAGTTAAATTTAATGATCTTATAATGTTAATGATTTGTTGGCCCTTTTAAAGTTAATCTCAGGAATAAATCAAAATCAAGTCATGGAACCGCTTTGTAATAACAGCCTCATTACTATACCACAACCTAACAGAAGGCGAAGGTCTCTTGTTAAAATTGGTGAAAGTTTCCTCACAGGAAATCATTTTCTTCCTTATGGTTGCTCTCGGGTACGTTGTCAGATTTTCTTCTTTGTGCAACTATAGAGTGTTCTGGACTGGACTTTACTTGCAATGTTATATATTCCAAAAAAAATGTAGAATTATGGTTCAGTGTTGTCTGATTATTGGGCAAATAATGATGCGGTTCAAAAAGCACTCCATGTTAGGAAGGTATGTACACATGTTTTCAGTCAATTGATTTTGATTCTTAATTTCTATTAATTATTCTTAACGGTTTCTAAAACCGGGTGTTGAAAGTGTGAGATAATGTGATTGTAACACTTTGAGTGAATCCTCCTTTGTTGAATATTATTAATTAGAAAGAAATAAAAAAATTCTTTACACAATTTTGTCCCTCATTAATTTTCTCATCGTTGAAGCGATTATCTAACGATTTAGGTTTGAACACAGGGAACGATTAAAAAATGGGTTAGGTGCAACAATGATTTACAATATAAGATGGAAGTTACAAGCAGTATAGAATATTATCAGAACATAAGCTCCAGAGGTTACAAATATCTCATCTACAGGTGAGGACTTATTTGTGTATTGTTTTGTCGTCTCTCTATATATAGAGCCATATGGGATTTTATTACTCTGTTTGAATGTTATGTTGCAATAATTCTCTAGTGGGGAATTCCGTTGTTATCCGGATAAAAAGTTAAATTAAAGTTGAAAACTATAATCCCAGGCTTATGCCACATGTCTAAAATGGGTTCACTGGAACATTCTTAAACTAAAAATATAGTTCCTTACTAGTCCCATATTCGTCCAAGAGTAACTTTTAATATGAATATGAGAAACTCTTTTAAAGCTGAAATTTACAGTTCCAAGCTTATGCCACATGTCTAAAATGGGTTCACTGGAGCATTCTTAAACTAAGGATAGTGGAATACATATTATTTACAGAGAAATATATTAAAAGATCTCGTTAAAGTTGTTCTCTTGAAAATTTTCCAAAAAGATAATCTTAAGTATTTTTCTCTATCGGAGCAAGAGGAATGTTATGCTCATTAGTAAATCTGCTAAAGAGATGAAATTTATTCAAGATGTACCTTTTTGATTAGAGGTTGAATCAATCTTTAAAAGAAAAAATCAGCCAAAAACTAGGATACAAGATTTCACTCAGAATTTTCTCTGATAGATGTAGCATTGTTATTCATTTCTCTTTTATTATTTTTTACTTAATGCTTTGGCATGTAGTCTGGTTAGTCTTACCCTAATATTATGATGTTTTTGATCCAAAAATTACAGTGGTGACCATGACATGATGGTTCCACATATATCCACGGAAGAATGGATAAGATCACTTACCAACTTGACCATAACAGAGGATTGGCGTCCATGGAACGTGAAAGAACAAGTAGCAGGGTATGTGATTTACGATAAAAAACTATGATAAAATAAGTGGGGCCAAATGAACGAGGTTCAACATAGGGTTATTAAATTTTACGAAGATTACTTTTTTCACTAAAAAATAACCATTCAATCATAAAAATAATTTTGGTAATCGCGTAGAATTTAATAACCCTTGTAGTTTGCTTGTTATTTAATGCACTTGTTTTAGTTATTGATCTTTAAATTGTGTATTTTGATTTATTAAGTATAACTCTTTGAATTTCTTGTTGAACTGCGTAAATTTGCATGTTGTCCGATTTTTATATTTTTTTACCCCCACTCACAAACTTGCAAACCTCATGGTCAACTAGCGAGTGTCTTACTCTCTGAACTCCTAAAAATTAAGCACATATAAATACGATGCCGATAAATTTGTAACTCGGGTCACAAATATCAACATTTAACCACTCGAATTGATTTTCCAAAAATTTTGACATTTAATTGAGGTTAATTTTTATTGAATATAAATCTGAAAAGTTATTTTATTTTATTTTATTTTTTTTGTAATAATGATGATAAGTTCAAAGTTCTCTTATATTTAATAATTATGTTTAATCATGTCCTGGTTTATCTCATTTTGTAGGTACACAATGACATTTTCTAATGGTTTAACATATGTTACTGTTAAGGCAAGTAAACCTTACTATATAACTCCAGCTAGTTAAGGTTAGAATATTTTTACTTAAATATTCATCTTGATAAATTGCATTTTGCAAATATCATGACATAAAAACTGCTAGAATGAATAATTATTATATACAACATGTCTTAAATAGTTATTATTTGTTGTTATTATATTTAGGGAGGTGGTCATACAGCTCCAGAGTACAAACCCGAAGAATGTTATGGCATGTTTGAGAGGTGGATTTCAAATACTCCATTGTGAATAAGGAGTACTACACATTCAATAGTTCAGCCTCCCTCCGTTTGGGAAACACACAAAACCAACATCCATTTTAGGAAAATAAGATGTCAAGTTTTTTTTTTTGGCCTGGGTAATATTGGATCTGAATAATATGTTGTCATATGGAAAAATCATGATATGTAAGAACATGAAACAGTAGTATTGCATATTGGGATGAACCGGTCATTGTTTATATAAAGAAGATAACATCCATAGTGTGAGCTAACGTAAGAATAACATTAATGGATAATAATGGTGTAATTTTATTTTATTTTTGAATCTTGTCAAATTATACCCAACTAATCAGATACAAGTTGCGCTTAAATCAAATACATTTGAATAAAATTGTATGAAAAAACAGATGATTTGTTATTTAGACCAGCCAAACACCGATCCAGTAATCCAGATCCCACATACCAAAATAAACAAAAGTATAATCTAGGCTACTTTAACTAAGAGAGCAAAATTGGTCAATGACATTGTACAAAATCAAAGATGTATGTTGGTTTATAAGTCTCTTGGTCCTCCTGGAATTTTTGGTCAAAATTAGCTTTTCACCATTTTCAAGTTTGTTACGTAATTCCCAAAAGAGTTTTTATCCGATCAAACTATCCTTGTACTATTTTTTATCTCTTTTGAAGTTTAGGTTTTTGATTTTGTTTTTAGAAACAAAAAAAAAAAAAGTGTCGCTCAAGAGGTTACTGCAGGATTTTTGTGTTATTTGTTTTTGTTAAATTTCTAGTCATATATTTGCTTGGTTTTCTTCAAGAGTTTCAAAAACATAAAACATTGTTGTCAATACTATCTTCAATCAAAATGTTCAGAGAATATTTTATTCTAGAGTTCCTTTCGGCATATTTTCTCAACTCCGGATTTGAGACATATTTGTAATTTGTTAGTCTATTTTTTTTTTTTTAAAAAGGAACGAAACTGGAACTTTATTCGAGAACTTCATGTTTTGGATTTTATTGAAGACAAAGGTGATAGCACACAAAAAAAAATTCAAAAATTTGCATCGAGTTTGGTGAAGTGAAAGAACAACCACAAGATAATACTAGAGAAGAACACTAATTAAGCCAAGAAATAGAGACACATACATTGTACCGAAACTTATTTCCTATCGGTATCATGGATATCGAGCTCCAAAGGATACTTGCATCTTTAAAGTATTTCTGTAATTCTTGAAATTGAAAAGTCTAAGAAGAAACTTTGAAAGGGAGCAAACAATATGGGAGTTTACAACCTTGAGGACAAGGTTTCTTATATGGGCGATGGAATGTTATGTGCCTATTATGTGTGTGCTTGGATAAGCATTTGTAGTTATCTTGTAGTTATGAAATTTGGTAGTTATTTAAGCAGTTTTCTTCTAGGATGTCATATATATGTGTGATAATGTAATAATAAGGTTATGAATTGAATTATGAAAGTTTGAGAGTTCTTCTCTGATTAGGACTTTGATTACACTCAAAGCAATCATTGGGAGGTTTGGTGTCCCTCTAATGATGCCAAAGGTATTGGTGTCCCTCTAATGAGACCACAACAATCGTTTATCTTTCATAATATTCTTCTACTTGTAGGAGAAATCAAGACAAATTATGGAAGTACATAATCGTTTATCTGTCATAATTTTCTTGAATGTGCCTTAGACAAATTATAAAGTCCGAACATGCACCTGTTCTTCATGGGGATAGATGGAAGAGAGGTCCTTAATGATTTCACTAGCTTCATGGAACGGAGATTCAATCCCAACCAATGCCTCCTCAAGAGAAGAAGATCGATCTCCGCCAATTCTGAAGTCCTTCTCCGAAGAGTTAAAGGCGCGGTCATCCTTGGAGGGTCCCATCATACACTGCAAAAAATGGGGAAAATGATCAAGTTCCATCCTATCTATACACATATAAAAAGAGGATAACATGAACATAGAAGAAGAATAAAACATACCGGTATGATCTTCTTAGCCCGAATAACCCTAGTCGGGGTGCTTTTGCAAGAGTCATACCTCGCGCCTTCACTTGGAGAATCTGGCTCTTTAGAGGATGATTCGTCTCTAGGCAAAGAAAGAAACTCAACAAGAAGAACCTTTTCTCAAAAAAGGGAGACGGTACAATTGCGTTGGGTATGAATACGGAACCTTAAAAAAGGAAAGGAAGCAATGAGGGACATAACGCTTCCAGATTTTAACATGGATAATGCCCTGATTGAAGCCGCGCGTGAAGGAAGGAAAAATAAGGAAACTTTTCTATCTGTAGAAACACCTACTCCCTCCTTGTTTACACTGGTCCCATCAAGCTCGCGCCAGTTTCCAAATCTCCCAAGCCACACCGGTCCCACCAATTGCGCCAACTTCCCAATGACCGCCCAAGTCGCGCCAGCTAGCACGATCAGCTTCCGCACCTTGCGCCGGTCCCACTAGCTTGCATGCTCAGTTTCCCAACTCGCGTCAACTTCTCGATGCCGCCCAGTGGTGAAATTTCAGAATATTCGCGTCTAAACTAAGAATAGTGGTGTGCGTAGCAGTGGTCCAGATCATCCTTGTTGTGATGATTCATACAGTCAGTTTGAAAAACCCTTTAGTAGACATTTTCATCAGAAAATCCATAAAAATTGATCATCATGATCATCAAAACAATCCCTTCACAGAAACTCAAATGAGGAAAATTCAAAAAAACCAAATTCCGCCTAATTTGATGTTCGATTACACCCGAGATTCAAGCGATCATCTGACCTGTCAACTCACTAGTCATCCCTTTCCTAAAATAGAGCCAACCAAAATTACTTCCCATTCACCCCAAAATCATGCGCTAAAAATACTGGAAAATTATATGGTTTTAACTGCAGATTGTCATTTTAACCAACATTGTTACCAAAACAAATCCATTTCAGTATCATCTTTATTTTCAAGCGATACCATACGATATTCGTGGGATTACTTTTTAACCTTGAAGATTTTGTGGAAGAGTGTATATATTATCCATCCTCTAGAGAATTACACAAAAGAGAAACTTATCTTTTGCAATACTGTAGCAGTAAGATATTGTTCTAAGTTCATCACAAAAATGGCAGAAAGCTCAAACTCTTGTGTTAACAAAATCACTCAGTTATCGATACACCTAAGGAACGCATCTCTGGAAATACCAACAGAAAGAAGAAGTGTTGTAGGAACTTCTCAAACTACTACTGAAGTTGTTGATCAATGGTCTTATGCTCTGCTGGGAAAACTATGTTTCAAAGTTAAGATCCCGATGACACAAATCAAAGAAGATATCAATTCCTTATGGAGGCAGTACATGAACAAAAAAATAAGGTTATGGGTCACAACCTAATGTTAGTAAGGCAGAACAATGAGGAGGAACAAGATGAAGTCATCAGAAATGGTCCTTGGATTGTAGGAGAAGCTCTTTTCTTAGTAAAAAAGTTTGTACCTGGAAATTTTGCACAATACTATGCATTTTATCATCAAGAGTTTAACATTCAATTCAAATATCTCAAGATGGAACATCTAAATCAAAGTGTGATAGATGAAGCAATAGGTTTCACGGGGAAAAAAATCTGGACTCGTCCAGAAAATTGCAGACCAAATATTGTGAAAGCAAGATTGGAAATTGATCTTAAAAAACCTTTACATCGTGGTGGATGGTGGAAAACCATTACTGGTGAAGATGTATGGATTCATTATCATTGGGATTTACAGCCAAAGAAGATCTGCGACAAGTGCTTTGTAATTGATCATCAAGAAAACACTTGTCTACAAACATCCTACCTTTTATATTTGGATAGTTTAACAACTGAAGAATATGAGACTGCTATGCAAGAAGAGGCGGATGTCCATGAAGGCAATGAAGATGGCAGAGATTCAAACACCATTCTGGACGAAATGGCAGAAGAAGAAGTGGCAGATGAAAATAGGCAATCAAAAAGGATGAGAAACTCAGTTCTTAACCAAGAACCCTCCATGAATCCACATAACATCCATGTCAACCCCCCTACTGTCTTAGCAACTGAAACTGCACCTAGTATGAATCACAATACACAAGAGATGGCTTACAATGTAATGGGGACGCAACTTCTAAACCCATGAATGGCTGCCAAGAGGACACTACTCAGGTATACACACAAACTCTCTCAGTTTTTAACAAATTCAGTTTTGCTTTTACAGTTTTGGATTTTACTCTACACTCGTTTTCTTTAGATTGTCCATTTCTTCCTTTTCAAAGCAGAAATATTACAGCATATCTACAAGACTATTCATGAGAATTGTAGCCTGGAACTGCAATGGTTTTGCAAATAAGGAAATTAGAAACTATGCATGTGATTTTAACAAGATGCTCAATCCTGATATAATCTTTTTGCAAGAAACAAAAATAAACTCAGACAAAATCCTAAGATTTACAAAACCATCAAATTTTCCAAACTCTTTTCATATCCCGTTTATAGGAAGGTCTAGGAGGATCTGTCTCTTGTGGAAAGACGGATTTCATTTAGACATTATTTACCATAACAACAACATGATTCATTGTCTTGTCAATAGTAACCCATCCAAACCAAAATGGCTTTTTTCTTGTGTTTATGGATCCCCATATCCTCAAAAGAGAAAAGAACAATGGAATTTTCTAAACTCCATATGTGAAAACTTTGATATTTCTGCTCCTTGGGCTCTTATAGGAGTCTTAAACTTAACTTTGCATAATAATGAGAGAACTAATAGTAATGGATCATCTTCGCATGCTTCAACTATATCTCAAGCTGTGTATGATACAGGCCTTAGTGATTTAGGCTTTCATGGGAACCCTTTCACTTGGACTAGTAACAAACACGGCACGGGAAAAATTAGAACAAGGTTAGATAAAACCCTAATAAACCCAGATTGGATAATATCTTTCTCAGAATCCTGTCTCAAACATATACCCTTCCTAGGATCAGACCATTCTCCCATACTATTGGATTTATCTCCTAATGATATTCATAGTTCCAAAAGTTGGAAATTCTTTGAATGCTGGTTAAGAGATGCAAGTTGCAAAACCGAGATACACAAAGCTTGGTCAAGAAGTTTCAATGGATCTGTTGCTTATACGTTGGATAGAAGACTGTCTGAGACTATAAGGACATTATCACTATGGAATAGAGAAACTTTTGGGAATATTCAGGAGAAACTCAAGTGTCTACAACAACAACTTTCTGAACTGCAGCAACCACATCAAAGCAGTGTCTACAACAACAACTTTCTGAACTTCTATAAGTTGAATGGGAGATTGAAGAATGGCATGCTCGAGAAGAAGAATTTTACAGGCAGAAGTCTAGAGAGACTGTGTTTCATGAACTTGATCAAAATACCAAGCATTTTCATCTGCAAGCGAACAAGAGAAGAGCAAGAAACAGAACAGAGACTCTTCAAAAGCCAGATGGTAGCTGGTGTACGGGAAGGCATAATCTTGAGAATCTCTTAACTTCACATTTCAAAAACATCATGAGCACAACTAATCCTCCAACTGATACCAATATGCTGAATATATTGCCACAATGTATCTCTGATGCTGATACATTGCACTAACAAAGGTTCCAGATGAAGCAGAAATTCTATCTGCTCTAAAGTGCATGCAACCATGGAAAGCACCGGGCCCGGATGGTTTCCCTCCGGGTTTCTTTCAATCGCAATGGTCAGTGGTCAAAGAAGATGTAATTAATATGGTACAATCCTTCTTTAATTCGGGAAGACTATTGAAGAAGATGAAAAGACAAACTTATGTCTTATTACTAAAACAAACCTTCCTCACAAGCCGGGAGACTACAGACCAATTGCATTGTGTAACTCCACATACAAGCTGATCACAAAGATAATGGCAACAAGATTGAAGACTCATCTCAATAAATTCATCTCTCCAATGCAAGCTGCGTATGTTCAGGGAAGACAAATAAGTGATAACATCACTTTGGCACATGAGTTAATTCACTATATCAAGAAAAAAAAAAGCATTACTTGGCTATGAAGTTAGATATGAGCAAAGCATTCGATCGGGTAGAATGGAGTTTTCTAAATGACATCATGCTAAAACTCGGCTTCAGCAACAAATGGTGTGAACTTGTTCATGAATGCTTGTCAACCACAAAAATTCAAGTACTCTTGAATGGATCACCTTGCCAACCTTTTAAACCAACAAAGCATGCTCCACAAATCGACACTTACTTTTTGCAGATGACTGTTTTCTTTTCGTCAAGGCGGATATGCACAATGTTTATAATCTGCTGCAAGTTATAAACAGGTTCAGTGCAGTATCAGGCCAACAAATCAATTTTGAGAAATCAGCTGTTTTTTTCTCAAAACACTTCCCATCAAGGCATTGCAGATTACTCTTGAGAAGACTACGGATAAAGAAGATGAGTTTAGAGGAGAAGTACTTGGGCATTCCACTATTTCTCAAAAGAAAGAAGATAATTTCTTTCTCCTCACTTGTCAGTAATTTAAAGAACCGTCTCAAGAGGTATCATGGAAAATTTATAAATCAACCTGGCAGATCTGTTATAATCAAGCATGTTTTAAACTCTCTTCCATCTCACAACATGGGAGTGTTTAAGATACCCAGTACGACCATCAAGGAAATATATAAGGTGCAAATAGATTTTTGGTGGAACAAACAAGAGAGTGGCGGTTTATATATTGCAGGTTGGCCTAGAATCTGTCGAGACAAGGATACAGGTGGTATGGGTTTCAGGGATATGGCTTGCTTTAATCAAGCTTTGTTGGCAAAAGCTGCATGGCGACTGTGTCAACAACAAGATCAGCTTCGGGCTTCTGCACTCAAACAAAGATACTTTCCAGCTACATCAGCACTGCATGCAAGGAATAAGAAAGATTCTACTTGGGCTTGGCAAAATATACAAAGCAGTATGGAGTTTGTCAAGAAACACAGTTTCTGGATTGTGGGGAATTGAAAAAATATTCACACCTGGAAAGATAATTGGATACAGGGTATGCTCAACCCACCAATACCAGCTATTAGTGATGAGGATGCAAAGAGTTTTGCTAAAGTCAGTGATCTAATAGACCATCAAAGCAAACACTGAAATTCGACCTGATACGAAGACTTTTTACGTCATCTGATGCAGAAAGAATTCTTCACACTAGAATTGCTGCGACAAACTCTGACAGATTAGTTTGGGCTCTAACACGCAATGGAAAATTCACTGTAAAGTCAGCATATAACAAGCCGGTGGATATCAAAACAAACAGGCAGGAGATATACGATGCAGATACAGCAGCAGTGTACAAGAAAATCTGGGCAATGAATACTCTACCAAGAGTCAAGTACTTTATATGGAAGTGTTTCAGTGATCTAGTCCCAAGTAATGAAAGATTGGCAAGACCCATGCAATGCATGGGTGAAGAATGTAAGATTCGCAACCAAGGCATAGAAACAACATCTCAAATCCTGTGGGAATGCCCTTTCTCAAGAGCAGTTCTATTATCTATTCCAGGAGCTAGTAGAAGTGTGCAAAGAAACAACAACTCTGTTGGTGCTTGGATCAGAAGTTGGTTTGAAGATGTGTTGATGGTAGTTTTTAGACAAGGGGGTAAAATCGTAAAACCCCATGACCTAGTGTTACCCGCAACACATTAACTAAGAGCATTTAACTCGGTGTAAATAATTAATAGGGGTATTTTTTCAAAATACCGATTAGGTTTTCAAATACGTAACCCTAATTCCAAAAACCAAGCCGCACCCTCGCGCATCATGGCAGCAATGCTAAACCAAGCCGCATATCGCGCACCATGGCAACAATGCCAAACCAAGCCGTACCACGCGATCATGGCAAGAATGCTAAAACCAAGCCGCATATCACGCACCATGGCAACAATGCCAAACCAAGCCGCACCCTCACGCACCATGGAAACAATGCCAAACCAAGCCGCACCTCAAGCATCATGGCAAAGAATGCAAAACCAAGCCGCATATCACACCATGGCAACAATGCCAAACCAAGCCGCACCGCGCGCACCATGGCAACAATGCCAAACCAAGCCGCACCCTGTGCACCATGGCAACAATGCCAAACCAAGCCGCATATTGCGCACCATGGCAACAATGCCAAACCAAGCCGCACAGAGCGCGCCATGGCAACAATGCCAAACCAAGCCGCACCCTGCGCACCATGGCAGCAATGCCAAGCCGCTATGCCTTTGGCCCATGCCAAATATAGCGCCCTAGGCTTGCAAGACTTGCAACTAGGTCAACATGGCCGCACGTGCCATTGGCACATGCCAACACGTGTCGCAAGCCATATTTCCAAGCCGTTATGCCTTTTGGCCCACGCCAAATATAGCACCCTAGGCTTGCAAGACTTGCAACTAGGTCAACATGGCCGCACGTGCCATTGGCACATGCCAACACGTGTCGCAAGCCATATTTCCAAGCCACTGTGCCTTTGACCCATGCCAAATATAGCGCCCTAGGCTTGCAAGACTTGCAACTAGGTCAACATGGCCGCACGTGCCATTGGCACATGCCAACACGTGTCGCAAGCCATATTTCCAAGCCGCTATGCCTTTGCCCACGCCAAATATAGCGCCCTAGGCTTGCAAGACTTGCAACTAGGTCAACACGGCCGTACGTGCCATTGGCACATGCCAACACGTGTCGCAAGCCATATTTCCAAGCCGCTATGCCATTGGCCCACGCCAAATATAGCGCCCTAGGCTCGCAAGACTTGCAACTAGGTCAACATGGCCGTACGTGCCATTGGCACATGCCAAACACACACGCTGGTAACCTAACTTGCAAACCGTGCAACCTACCACCAAGGCATTCCGCACATGCCATTGGCACATGCCAAACACACACGCTGGTAACCTAACTTGCAAACCGTGCAACCTACCACCAAGGCATTCCGCACATGCCATTGGCACATGCCAAACACGCACGCTGGTAGCCTAACTTGCAAACCGTGCAACCTACCACCAAGGCATTCCGCACATGCCATTGGCACATGCCACACGCACCACTTGCACTCAAGATGCAACCAACACTCGAGACATCAACACAAACTGGGGGATGCTTCTTTAGGGTTTTGGTTTGGCGGTCACAGCATGCAGCGTACACTACGCTCACATTAAGAAAGCGTGAAAAGGAATAAAGCGGTCAAATAAAAGAGGAAATAATGGTGAAAAACGTTTTCACCCATTAAACCATGCGGTTACCACCTCCTCCCATTATTTCACCCTTTACTCTCTTCCTTCATGAGGCCAGGGTACGTTTCAATCTCGACTTGTATAAATAGGTCTTACCTATTTCCACCAGACAACACACGTCTCGGTCAGGAGAAAAATACTACACTCTCGGAGGGCAACTTTGCAAGCTCTCCCAAAAAGCTTTCATCTCTTGCAAGCTTCCTAAGCTTTCACTTTATGATACAAGTCGAGATACTACTCTCCTCAACACCTTTCTTTGCTTCCCTCCCCAAATCAACCCTTCTCCTCCACTTTGTGACCGAAGCAAGTCTGGAACGGCCATTTCTTGGTTTAGCCGGACTTGTACGAGATTGATCTCTCGAATCTATAAAGTGCTCACGTGCAGCACATTTATTTAGGGTTTGAACCAGTTTCTCAGTCACCTACCGAAATTACCGAAATCAGCAGAAACGATTTTTACCCATAAACAAGATGATATGAACAAACTGGATAAAGATTGGGGGAAAAAATGGCAAACTCAGTGTGGGAGATTTGGAAAGCACGATATAAGTTTGTTTTTGAGAATATCAAACCTAACCCAATACAGGTAATCAATATCATTCAACAATTAAACCTGGTAATAGGAAAGAAGATGAAAAAGAAGAAAGATCCAGTTCACAACAGCACAGTCGCTAGCAACAACTCAGTCCAAACTTGTTGGACACCACCGAAACTCCATACTTTTCAATTTGTTGTGATGCAGCTTTTAAAATAACAGATAAGAATCACTTAGGAATCGGACTAATACTGCGTAATTTTGCAGGAAAATTCGAGCAAGCAAAGTGTGCCTATGCAGATGGATACTTGAACGCTTGAACAAGCAGAGTGCGAGGGATTTCTTCAAGCTATGAAGTGGGCTGAAGAACTCAACTTACAACATGTAATTTTTGAGTTAGACGCACAAATTGTAGTGGAGGCAGTAACTCAAGATCTGGAGAAGGCATCTTGGGAGAATTTTTCAATTATTCTAGAGATTAGAAACATACTTAGCAGCCATCCACTATGGAGATGCAAGTTTATTAGAAGAAAATGTAATAAGCCAGCAGACTTTCTGGCTAAACATGCTAGAATCTTTAAAATTTGTAAGACTTGGCAAGGTTTTCCACCATCTTTCATTGCCAATGTAATATGGGAGGATGCATATTTTGCACCCAGCACATTAAGCACTACAATTCATAGTTTTGCATAAAAATAAAAAAAGAATAAAAGTCTCATTCATATGGATTTTGGGATGCACAAAAAAACACTATGAGTGGTAGTGGTTGAACCACTTCTCACAACTCTATCGTTAACAATTTGCATAACTATAATAACATATCTTCTTCTTTTTTTTTTGATAAATTATAATAACATATCTTTACCGTGTCTCTTCCATTACAGTGGACGGTGACAAACATTCATGGGCTTAAACGATCACGAGCTTCTCGTGCACCATAAAATATTGAATATATTGAGACAAATATTACAACAAATATTACAACAAATTTAACGCGATTTTGTCGTTATATATGGATCTACAAAATTAAATAACGTTGTGATAATTTAGATTTAACACTATTTTATTTAGAGATTTCATCAAAAGAAAAGTATGGTATTATTTTATTTTCTAATATACATTCTGATTTTGGTTTTACCTATTTACCACCCATAATTTTCCTATTTACCACTCATCTTAATTCCCACCCCTGATTATCCTATTTACCACCTATAGAATTTTTCATATCCCCTAAATACTACTCATTGACTTTTTATTTACACCCATTATCTCACACCACCCAACAACTTAAATAACCCTATGTTAAAAATCCAAACTATTTCTTCTTCGTCTCCGCCCACCTACCAGCATCTCCTCTACTTCGTGTCCACCAACCCGCCACCATCTTTTGATCTAAAGAATTTTTAGTGCGATCTATCAATGCTTAGAGATCCATCTAAATAATAATGTCCAATGTACGAAAAACAGAATTTTAAAGTTTTATCACAAGAGTTGATCTTCCATGATTCCACCTATGTGGCAGCAACTTTTACGTAAGACTTGCTCTGGCTTCTCTATGTGAAAAAATGTGTCCAACTTGTTTCCAACATTGATCAGTTAACAGTGATTAGTTTACTTTATGTTACAAATGGGAAATGTTAGTCTTTAGATTTTTGGTTCCTAAATTCGGAAATAATATTCTTTTGTCTTGCATTATTGTTGAGGATCGATAACTCCCCAGCACCTATCCTATCTACAGTTGATCGAAAAAGCTTTACAAGTCTTCCTGATTCCTCAAATCATGTTTTCACGGGAATAAACAAATAAATAAAAAATAATTTCCCGAAATGGAGATTCTCTAATTAATATGGAGGGAGAGTTTCTTGAAGTTCATCCGAGTTTTTTTTCTTTTCTATTTCTTAATCTTGTTCAAGGTGCCGCCTCTTACCCTAGATTTTCAACAATGGAAACCTCCATTACAATGTTTTATTGATTAATCATGGATTGATTCATCTATGGTGTGTCGTATAATTATACATAATTTTAACTAGGGTTAACAATTTTATTTTAATGGACTTTTAATAAAAAGAGAGATTATTGAAGAAGAAGAAGGCAAAATAAAGATTATAATGGCTATAGTCAAATTTATTTGACTTTTATAGGTGGTAAATAGGAAAAAATAGAAATTAAAACTAGAATTACTTTGGAAATTGTGAGGTGGGTGGTAAATAAGAAAACCGTGAGTGGTGAATAGGGGAAACCCTGATTTTTATAGAAGGGATAGCAAATTAAATAAATAGTTAACAGACACTCTTAGATGGACAAAGTCGGACAAGATACCAAAAATGAATGCAATTCGAGATAACAAACCTGACCATCTACCGATCTTAATTTCAACCGTTAATTTTGAACGACTGATGTTCAAAGGGGTAGATGGTGGTTTTATACATCTCGAATTATGCTCATTTTTTGTAGAAATGTAGAGTCTTATAAGAAGAACATACCATCAAAATATTAAACTTAAATTCATTATCGTTTGGGTTTTGCGGAGAAAATGACGCAAATCTTGTCCGACCTTGTCCATCTAAGAGTGTCCATGGATCCTCCTCTTATAAAAATTAACTAAACCGCATAAGAGCAGGAAGGAATTGCACCAGTGTATTTGAGTCTGCTTATCTTTCATAACTCAACGCTGCAGGAAATATAAAATAACACAAAATTATGAGAAGCAAACCTTGTTGCATATGGACTAGCAAAATACGCGGTCGACAAGCAAATACAAGTATGCAACTAGGACCCAAATGTTTCGTCATATGAATGGGACAATACATGTCCACCTTTCTTAACTGAAATTGTAACCGAGGACTTTATGTGACGTCCTTATCTCAGGGGACGCCAAACTTACAACCTAGCTAAAAAAAGAAAAAGCCAAAAATGTTGGACAATTAACTCCATCCTAGTTGATCTGATGTATCGCTTGATCTACCTGATTGCTAGATTCCAGCAAGTTACATCTGGCCTTGAGCACCACAATATTCATCATGGTCATTATTATTCAAATTATTATTCAAACAATTAGTGTTACTATTGTTTTGGTGGACATGACTATTCTCGCGCTATTTCACAATTTTCGAAGTCATTTTTTTTCTATTTTTTTGGTCATATATTTCTCTTCTAGTACTTATATTCTTACAAAAAAAATAAAATCAGCATAATCTGACAACAAAATAAACTAATTTTTATAAGAAGAACGTACAAACAGAAAAATAGTGTAAAATTTTGTTGTTTGAGTTTTTATAGAATTAGCTTGAAAATTAGTGTCGAAAATGTTTGATTACGTTAGAATAACCATGTCAATGAAAGTCTTCCCCGATAGGCCATACTTTACTAAAAGTGACGATGAAAAACCAGTCATGACCCAAACTTATACGATTGTCTAAATTTTGCCTCCTGACCCGGATTTGAAAGCAACATTTCCAAAGAATATGGAAGATGATAAAGGTATCAGTCTTCCATTAAAAGAAAAAAAAAAAAAAAAAAGAATGTTCACTTCCCTTGCAACCTAGAAAGACACCTTAATTTGACAGACAGTCATACGTCAAAATCCAATCCATATATTTCTTTTATTAATCGACAATTACCAAATTAATAATTAGTAGTTAGGTTGTTCAGGTACCACTGGTTTATATATTAATTGCCGTGCACCAATAGGTTTCACTATCAAGGTTTCTGAAACTAAAAAAAAAATAAAAAATTCCTCATTCACTCAGAACCTCTGTATTGTAGTATATCTCATCAATGGAGTTCTCGCTGAAGTTATTATGGTTACCTGAGCCAATTACTGCTAGTATTGTTCTTGTTATAGTTTCTATTGTTCTTCTATACAACGTCTTCTTCTTGGTTACGAACAAGAAGAATAAAGCACCAAATGCATCAGGATCATGGCCATTGATAGGTCATCTCAGTTTATTCATGAACGATAAGGTAACACTGCATAAAACACTAGGAACCTTGGCTGATAAGTACGGACCTGCATTCAACATTCGATTAGGTAACCATGATATCCTAGTTGTGAGTGATTGGGAGATGGTAAAACAATGTTTTAATACTCAGAACGATCCGTTATTTTCGAATCGTCCTCTTACATTAGGTGTGAAATACATATTTAACGAGAGAACTTCTATCGCGTTTTCACCATATGGAACATATTGGAGGGAACTACGGAAGATAGCGGCGCAACAGTTACTCTCTAAACAACGTTTAGAATCGTGGAAACATTTGAAAATCAAAGAAATAGATGCTGCATTTAGTAGACTTAACGAGTTATGCGGAGCTACCCCAATTAGGATGGACGATTGGCTTTCTGAGTTGAGTTTCAACGTGTACGCAAGAGTTGTCTTTGGGTACCGCCGTGGAGGAAAGACAGCAATAACTGGTAACATCATGATACTCCCTCTGTATCATTTTAAGTGATCATATTTTGTTTCTTTATTAACTTGACATTTTTATCAGGTGAACCGGCATGCAACGGGGACAAATACAAGAAGACATTAGAAGGAGCTTTTGGTCTTATGTCAAACGCATTTGCAGTTTCAGATGTATTTCCATGTCTAGAGTGGATAGACAGATCAAGAGGTCTTGTAAGGGACTTAAAACACTTTAGAGATGAGTTGAATTTGATTGCAGGGTGTCTTATAGAAGAACATCGCCAAAAGAGATCACAATCACTATCTAAAAGTGATAAAGGAGTTGGTGATGAACAAGACTTCATTGATGTTCTCTTGTCGGTTGTTGAACAGTCGCAGCTTCCTGGAGATGACCCTGATTTGGTTATCAAGTGTATAATCCTGGTAATGTTATGTGAACTTATTATGTCTATCGACTGCACTTGGTTGTTTAACTTTCATACATTGCTTATGAATGCGCAGGAAGCCATAGCAGGTGCGCTCGATACCACGGGAAAAACCTTAACTTGGATCCTCTCTCTATTATTGAATCACCCACAAGTGTTAAAGAGAGCAAGAGAGGAGGTAGATATGCACGTCGGACGCGATGGATCCATAGATGAGTCGGATATTTCTAAGCTCGTCTACACTAACGCAATTATCAAAGAATCGATGCGATTGTATCCAAATGCCGCGTTGATAGATCGGCTTACGTTTGAAGAGTGTGAAGTTGGTGGATTCCATGTACCAGCTGGGGGACGCTTAATGGTGAACGTTTGGAAGATCCAAAGAGATCCGAGTGTGTGGGATGATCCTCTGGAGTTCAAACCAGAGAGATTTTTGAGTAATGATGATACGGTGGATATGGATTTCAAAGGTCAAAAATATGAACTGCTGCCATTTGGGATAGGTCGGAGGATATGTCCCGGCGTGCTTTCGGCATTACAGGTGATGCATATTGTTGTGGCACGTCTTATTCACGGGTTTGATATGAAACCAGCAAGTGCCGGCGGGAAAGTGGATATGGCGGAAAAGCCTGGCATGGGTTGCTGTTTGATGACACCTCTTGAAGTCATGGTCTCGCCTCGGGAGTAGATGTTATTGCCTTGATTGATAAAGTGATGTTTCCTTTATGTCGAATAATTTGTTAACATTATCTGTTAGTATATCAAGTTCCCTTTGTTATCTTTTTTTTTTTTATAATCAATCATTAGTATTTCATTCCATTAAGAAACGTATATGATATATAGTTTTCAAGAAAACGAGTACATCATAAACATGAAATAAATGGAATAAGAGATGCAAAACGTAAACAAACCGCGAAGAGAAAGAGCGCATCCAAATCTTGTATGGAGAGATTGGAGAAGGAATGATACTCGAAATCACGGTTCGACCATTTTGATTGATTTTCTTCTGATTTTCTTCTTGGAAAAGAGATACTCCTATTAGAGAGGAGTGATTTGTCCAAAAACTCATGTTTAGCGAGAAATCCGGAATATCTAGATTTATTATTATGTTGAAGAAGAACTTGATCTTGCCTCCGTCAAATCGCCCTATATACTCGTATCTAAAAACCCGAATCACGAATAAATCGATAGAAAGAAACACTATAAAAGTGTAGATAAAATCGCTCAACTAGCGAAGAAAAGAATCTCCTAAATAACGAAGAAAAATATTGAAAACGTAAACAAAAACTAAAAACAAAAAATCTTTGCTCAGATTTAACCCCTAAAGGACTAGATCTGAGCAAAGCAAAAATAAAATAATAAGGTTTTCTTCAATGTTTTTGAGAAGGTAGAGAGAAGAAGATGATTTAAATGAGTTATCAACACTTTTGCCAAAAAAAATATTCATTGCATCGGAGGGATTAGTTCGATCATTATTAATCAAATTTTATTATCTTCAATACAAATAAAGTAAAATGAAATAACTTTTTAAACAGCACATTATTCGGTTAGTTTGCTAATTAATTATTTTTCAACAATTATTAGGGAATACCCAAAATATTTATTATATTTAGTAGACTCGTCGACCACTTTTATTAGTTTTGTTAATCAGAGTGAATAATTGTTCTCTTGGAGTGAGAACTATTAGGAGGGTCCTCTTAACCTATATACCCGTATAGAGGTTAAGGAGCATTTAATGATGCACTTTTATCTTGTTTTTCCCACTTTTTTATCCTAAAAACGAGATACTTATTTATAATAAATCTGTTATATTAAATAATTATCAATTTACATAATTACCCTTGAAGTTTATTAACGAAATTTAAAAACTTGGGTTCCACTATCAGGTAGGTTCCCAAGCAAATTCATCCACTGCAATTTGCATTTAATCTTGTAACTGTTATTATGTGTCCTCTTAAAGACAGTCGTTTTGAATTCTTCTTCTCCCCTTTGACCTATTGCTTGAATAGAAAAATTAGCTACCTTAATTTATTAGAGATAATTCCAAATCAATGGAGTTGGGAAAAATCAACGGGAAAAAAAAAAGGAATGTTAGATTTTCTTAAACAGTATCATACTTAGAAATTAAAGAATAAAGAAAATTTTGTAAATCTTATATTCGTATCAATTCGATATCATAAATACACGACATCTAATCGTAGCACACCAAATAACACACACGGTATGTAAGAAGAAATAAAATAGACGTACAAGTAGTTGCAGTGTAGGAAAAGTAAGCAGAAAAGAAGGAAGGGCTCTTTATAGCCCAAGTTACATAGTAGACAATTAATGTCCACGTATCTCCCCACATATCTTACTTGTGCATGGTTGTAAGTCAATAATTATCTTTACTTGACCAAGTTAAGCTGGTGGACAAGATAAATTAAGTTAATTAACACCCAAACAAATGGTGGGCCACATGTATATTTGACGTGTTAACACGACAGGACAATAAAAATAATTTATTCATGAGATTTTTTTTTTTTTTGGGAGGACTTCATGAGATATCAAGGATAGAAATGAGATTACGGTTTTGTAAAATACATGTGGATCTTATCCCAAGATAATAATAACTCCAACAAAAAATCATCAAATTTCAAGATAAAAAGTGTATCATTAAATGTCCCTTAACCTCTATACAGGTATATAAGTTAAGAAGACCCCTATTAGGACAGGTAGGGTGGAGAATATATTAATTTGACACATTGTGATCGACTAGGAACAGTCTAAAATTATTATTTAAAAGAATTTATTGGAGTTTATAGTGTAGTATTTTTTTAAGCAACGGCCTAGAACAGGCTAGAGGCGTGCATGCATCGACAGTTAGCATAAGCCATATTTGAGGTCTAGACCAAAAAAAAGAATTTGAATTATCTTTGGCTCAAGCAGCCAAAAGTGATCCACATTGTTACATGTTCTTGGTAGAAAATAGAAAATACAAGCTACTAAACTAGAACTAAAAAAGAGAAATATCCTTAAAGAGTGCATCCTTCGATTGCCTTCGAAATTTCCAACGAAGAATTGGTCGATTAGAGCATTCGCGTCGCTTTTAACAATTATGTGAGTGAGTTGCAGTTCTTATGCTTTGTTTAAAAATACCCAAATGGCCTTGGTTTCCGCTTCTTCTGGAGAATAAACTTCAAAAGAGATAGTAGCATAAAAACATGGTTCCCAGCAGAATCTCTCATAATTAATGTAGCATACACCATTAGCCCTAACCGCACTAAAAGGGAATAAAATCAAAGCATGCGTAGCAGATTCATTGCAAGACAAACATCTAGTATCAATAGGCATTCTAGTATGCATAACATTTTCTAGTAGGTAAGGCATTCTTGGATGATTTCCAAATAGAAGATTTAAATACGATGTGGGACTCTAATTTTCCAAATGCACTTCCGAAGAATGTTGTTTGGGGAAGATATAAAACCTATGAAACCCAAGTATGTGCATTTAGAACTAAATCTACTATTCTTTTTAAGCTCCTAAGCGCTCCTGTAAGGAGTGCATTAATGGCTTAAGGGAACAGTAACAATCTTCTCTACGGAAGCATTGTCAAAATGGGTGTTCAACCTGACAAGATTCCAGGGTCTAGTATCAGGATCAATGAAATAAGAGACTTTCAAGTTATGGGATGGGGGAACAATGGGATCGGGCTTATCCGAGACTAAAGTAGGAATCCAATCATCACACTAAGGGTCAATAAACTGGTCGCCCACAATCCAATGTATGAAAGGTTTTCTGAGTTCTTTAATGGTATGGATCCATCTTCAAGACCAAATAGCAAGAAGAAGGGAATTAAGCATTCAGAAAATCAGTATATGTGAAGTATCTGGATCTAAGAATGGTGCCTAAAAGAGAGTTAGGACTTTCAACAAGTTTCCAAGCATTTCTACCTAACATAGCAATATTATTTAATTCAACCTACCTAAAACTTAAACCACCTTCACTTTTAGAGGAGCAAAGGGTGTCCATCCAAGTAAGTGAAGTCTTCTATTCTTAAGGTCATTAATTTACCCCCACTAAAATTTACAAAGATGACATACCATTTGCCTACGAAATTCCTTGGGGATAAGAAAAGCATTAATTCATTTGATATATAAATGGTTATGGCTTGTTCTACATGTTTGACTAGAGAGGTTATGCCATCCTGGGACAGAAGTTTGTGGAACCAGGAAGTAATTCTAGCACCAACAGAATGCAAAATACTCATATGAGTCAAGATTTTAGACTTTTGAAAACCAATATGAGTGCCAAAATATTTCTCACCTTAGGTCAAGAGAGCTAATATTAAGGATAAAAGAAAGTTGTTAGATTAGTTGAGGAGGAAGATTCTTACTAAATAGAATCCCAAACTTATCAAAATTAAAGTTTTGTTCAGAAGTAGAGTAGTACTTATGAAGATCATCTCTAATAGTATTAAAATACCGAACAATAGCTTTAGAGAACAAGTCCTGCAAATTTTAATACCATGAACTAATTCAATCCTAGTGAGTTTCTCAATATTGTAAGCAGACAAAGCTTTAGAATAAAGAATGTAAATATAGGGGACAGAGGGTCATCCTGTCTAAGGCCCCTTTCAGGTTTAATCATGCATGTGGGAACTCCATTAAGTAAGACAGAATAAGAGACAATAGCTAGACATTAGATGATCAAAGATACCCAATGCTAACATAGATCCATCTTCCTAAGAACTTTCTCAAGGAAATTCTGTCCACGCTTATCATAAGCTTTAGACGTATCAAGTTTGATGGTTGCTAGACCTTAATGTGTTCAGTGTCGAAACCACTTCATTAGCAAGGAGGATGTTATCAGCAACACTTTTCATAGACACAAAACAACTTTTCTTTTGAGAAATCAACCCATCCATTAGGGGTCCCAGTCTATTAGAAAGGTTTTTGGAGAGGATTTTATAAGCAAAGTTACACAACCCCATGGGTCTATATTGGAAAACAACCTCATCCATGGGGTTCTTATGGATAAGAGCAATGTTGGTACGGTTAAGAAATTAACTTAGCCACATGACCAATTCTAAAACAAGTTTGCACCATCTCAATGATAGAATCACTTACAATATCCCAGTATTTTTGATAAAAAGGCCTGTGAATTCGTCTGTTCCTGGGATTTCCCCCTCTTTCCCCCCTCCCTCAATATTTGAAAGCAACATGTTTAATTTCTTCATGAGATAAAGGAATATTTAGGGGATTGTAATTATCCAAAGAGAAGTTAGGGGGAATGTCGGGTAAAACTTCTTCTTGAAAAAATTTGGGACTAAAAGAGTAGAAATTCTTGAATTAATCAATAAAGGAGGCACTAATACTACTTCTATCAGTAACGATATGTCCAGAGTTGTTCTTCATCCAACCGATGGCAACATTGTGAAAATAGAGAATATTTTCATCTCCTTCCGCCAAATTTCTCTAAGCCTATCCTTCCCGGTGAAGCTCTTCTAAAGAGTACAAACAGTTAAGTGTGTTTTCTAGTGTAGTTGAAGAGCTAAAACAAACTTGCATTATAGAGGTTGTACTTTAAACTTTAAAGTAAAGTAGGATGTCACGAAAGGAAAATAAAAGTAAAAGAAAAGTAATGTATGTTACTCTACAAAAATCTGGCCAGAAACACTAAGCAGTTGATTATTGAGGTTCAATGTTTGATGTTTATTGGACAATAAACACTGATACTTTTAAAGACTTCAGTTTATCAACTTCGATATGTAATTATTAGGATGTTGTTATTCACGTACCTAAGTAACTCTTCTCTTTATCACCTTTTTGCTGACGAATAATTTTTTTTTTTTTTTTTTTTTTTGCAAATTTGCTTTTTTCGATAAAAAAAATTAAAATAAAAAACCTTATTTTTATAACCTAAGATAATGCCCAACAACTCGAATATATGTCAGCTGAGAAGTCACATTTTCATCTTGTGATTATGTCAGTTGGAATGTTAGATGACAGAAACGTCATGCGTGGCAGGTACAGTACCTTAATTTTATAACCTATGATAATTCCTACCATTAAAAAAAAAAGAAAGACTAATTGCTCAAGTAAGCTAATCGAGCGGACAGTGTCACGGGCATCCCGTGGTTCAGAGGGATTAGCTGTAGACGAAATAATCACCTGATAGTCAAGGTCGGAAATTGGACAATGAAGACCCAAATAAATGCCGACTCATGAGTTCGTTTTCGCTTCACATCACATCACCAATCGATCAAAAGGAAAAAACATGAATCTACTTCTTCTTCTTCATTTACAGCCAATTTTTGTTACACTTGTTATGATTGCACTAGTTTTTGTTTATTAGAACTATGGAAGAAGAAACCCCAGCAAAAAACTAGCACCAGAAGCCTCAGGTGGGAGACCTATAATGTGTCATGGCGGATACTTATGGTCCAGTTTTCAATATCCGATTCGGTTCGCATAAAACGTTAGTTGTAAGTGATTGGGAAATCGTTAAAGAATGTTTCACTACAAATGATAAGCTCTTCTCAAATCGGCCGGGCAACTTAGCTGTTAAACTCATGTTTTACAGTGTCGATTCGGTGGGTTCAGGGCTGGTTCTGAAGGGTAACAAGGTGTGCTCCTGTACAAGGGGTACCATTTGTGAATGCGTATTTTTATGCAGTGTTCGTATTAGGCCCAACTGATTCACTATCTTTTTTTGGTAAGAATCTTTTTCTGGTAAGAATCGAACTAAAAATAGCCCATTTTGGATTCTCTTAAATCTAACGAAAACCCTAGAAGGCAATCAACATGCATCTCAAAATAAAATTGAAACCGGAGAGACGAGAGAAAATTTAGTCCAACAGGTTAGTCGACCGGGCCTTTTTCGTTTGAGTTTCCTTGTTTGAGCTCTTTTGTTCTTTTAATCCAGGTATGTCGAGAACTACCTACCTAGTGGGGGGAAACAACATCGGAAGTTGAGAAAGTGAAAGAGTGTTTGGTAGATGGCTATTTGCCTCAGTCTGTTTTTGGATGTAGTTTAGTTCTCAAATTTTATTTTTATTTGGATTCGTTAATCAACGTAGTTTAGTCCTGAAGTAGTTATGTCTTTGTTTTCATTTCTTATGGAAAGTTTCCAACTTCTTAATACTTTTTACCATACTTTCTTCTTAAATTGTGTGACACAAATTATTTTGATTTGATGCTATTAAGTAGATTTTATTTATTTGTGAAAAAAAAATTTGGATAAAAAGGCGTTCCGATCTTTTTCGCACAAGGTCGTCGAAACTTCAGAGACGGCCCTGGGTGGATTATGCCCCATACGGTGCTTATTGTAGAGATTTACGAAAGATTTCGACCTTAAAACTTCTTTCAAATCAACGAATGGAGACTATAAAAAACTTAAGGAGTTCTAAAGTCGAGTCATGTTTTGAGTCGCTTTATAATCAGTGGAGAAATAGAGAAAACAGGGGCGAAAAGACAACTACGGTGAGAATGGATAGTTGGTTAGACGATTTGACGTTTAACGTTGTGGCGAGAATCATTGCGGGGAAGAAGAACTTCTCGGTTAATGGAGATGCTGGAGCTCGGAGATATTAAGCAGCAATGGATGAAGCCATGAGATTAACGAGATTATTCGCATTTTCCGATGTAATTCCGTCGCTAAGCTGGTTAGACAATTATTTTAGGGTGAAAACGGTTTCTGCTGATTTTGGTAATTTCGGGTGTGTGGGTGAGAAACGAATTTAAACCCTAAACAATGTACTGCAAGGGAGTACTTTAGATTCGAGAGATCAATCTGTACAAATCCGGTCTAAACCAAGAAATGGTCGTTCTAGACTTGCTTCGGTCACAAAGTGAAGGAGAAGGGTTGGTTTTGGGGAGGGAATGTGTTGTGTGGAAGGGGCAAGGTGTGGAAGATTATCCATTATGCTATTTGTTGGTCATTGTGGAAGGAGAGAAATGGGAGAGTTTTTGGTGGTCGTCAGAAGAGCACAAGGGAGATTATTGATATTATAAAACAGCTTGTAGTCTTATGGTCACGTGACACCAATACTTTCAATTTTGTTCCCCTAGTCTCATTTGGAGCAATTAGGAAGACCTTATAAGCGAGTGATTCTATTTGTACTTTGTAAAGGTTTTCCTTTTTCTTTTTAATATAACATTTTCTTCGGAAAAAAATAAATACGCCAACCTCTCCCTTTCAGACGGTTTACCAAATGTTTCAAATGTTCCCATACCTAAAACAGGCATCCTCTTGCCTGAGCTCAGAGTGATTACAGGTACACGGCAACTCTCCATTTTCTTCTCTTTCTTTCTCTCTCTCTCAATGACTAACTACACACACAGCATCCATATACATATATAATAACTCACAATGTCTTTGCAAAAGAAATGATAACAGCCAACATGTCAGGAGTCCACCATTGCTTCAGCTACTAACAACATTTTATATTTTGAATTCTGATACGATTCGGCTACTAAAATCAAGAGGAAAATCAATCATGGGAGGATATCACATGGGAGCCCAGGTGAAGCACGTGGGAGTTCCACTGAAGCATTATATTGTTTTATTGCTTTTTTTATAACACTGCAGATGCATAATAACATGCTACCCATATTAGTCCTAGGGTCTTTAGGGTCGACCCCAAAAGAATTAGGGGCGACACAAAACGACAAAAAATGTCTTATACGGGAGGTTAATCCATAATCGGTAAATAATTTGCGGGGCATTTTTTTTAATGCCAAACTACCCTTTACAATCGGTAGATAACTATACAATCGGTAATTAATCAACAATCGAGAGTAAATTTAGTTGTATAACTTCCGAATATAAAGTATCCCCAAAATAAAATCCTTTATCTTTTGAATTTTGACTATCCTATAATCGGTAGTAAATAAAGTTATCTTGACTCCCGATTAAAGTAGACCTTTACAAAAATGCTACCATAATCGGTAGGGAATTTAGGATATTTAACTCCCGAATATAGAGTAGCCCCGAAATGAGATTTTGCAAAAATCCTTTTTTTTGGAATTTTGGTTGAGCTTATAATCGGTAAGAAAGGAAGAGTAATCATGACTTTTGATCACCGGTGATGGAGCAGGTTTTGGGCCTTTGCAGCAGCGTTTAGCTCATTTACCCATCAAGGATGCTGGACTTGGCATTTATACTATAGCAGACACTCGCAACTACTGCTACCTTGCCTCCCAGAGTCAGACGGTTTCGGTACAAAAGTTGATTCTTGGTAGCTTATTCCCATCAGACAAAGTTTTTGCTTATCAGTCGGCTCTTCCGAACTTCATCCAGGTATTTTTTTGCCTTCTAACTATTGCGTTGATGATACTGCACCCCTTTCTATGCACTCCCTGGCAGTTACATATTTTGACGCGGTTAGGAGGCAAATCCCCACCCAAATTTCTATGTCTGTAAGAGATTCCGTTCTGTGGCAATGCAATCGGGTTAAGCATGCTCAAGACTATATTTTTTCCATACCTATTACTGGTCTGAATCAATGCCTTGGACCAAGAAACTTTAGAGTTGTAGTTTGTTACCGACTTGGTATCCCCTTGTTCGTCGAAGGTGGCTTATGATCAAGCTGCAATAGACCTATGGATATTTTTGGTGATCACGCTCTTCACATGTGCCAAGGATGTTGGGATCAAGTTTCGGCATGACCATGTACGTGACGTTGTTGCTAATATATGTTACAAAGCTGGTGTGCCTGCTCGCAAAGAAGTTTCCCTTGGTTTTTTGTCGGATGACAATAAGGATTTGCGGCCTGCTGACATCCTTGTTCATAGTTGGGAGAATGGCCAAGATGTTTGTATGGATGTTACAGGCGTTTCCCCCTTCACAGGTGAAGGTTTTCGTGCTTTCATTCCGGGTCAGGCTATTGCGAAGGCTATTTTGTGCAAACGTGCTAAATATTTAGATCAATGTGTTTCGCATGGTTATGGGCTGAGTGTTTTAGCATTTTCCACGTTGGGAGAGCTTGGGATGATATGTTGTTTTTTTTTAAGAAGTTGAAGAATTGTCTTGTTAGTAATGATGTTAGTAGGGGTGTAGGTAAATTTCTTTTTCATAAATTAGGGGTTGCTATTCAAAAGGTGTTGGCGCCCAGCTTGTTGCTAGGCTGCCACCTAAAGTATTGTACGACTAAGTTTTCAATCTAGAATATATTCCTCAGTTCAAAAAAAAAAAAAAATCAAAATATAATTTATTATAATTACAGTGTATTTTTAAAACATGTCTATTTTCGTCATTAATTACACACCGACACTTTAAAATACCAATTTACGAAACAGTATTTATAATTTGGTAATTTCACAGCGCTTTTCAAATTAAGTTTACCAAATATCATGACGCTTTATTTTCACAGCACAGCACAACAACGTACAATACAGCACAACAGAAAAACAGTTTTCGAAAACTCAAACCAATACCAAACTAAGCTTTAAATAACATAGGGAATGGACGGAAGAAACGCATAAATGGATAAAAGTCTCATTCAAATGGATTTTGGGATGCACAAAAAAACACTATGAGTGGTAGTGGCACAACCCTATCGTTAACAATTTGCTTAACTATAATAACATATCTTTACTGTGTCTCTTCCATTACAGTGGACGGCGACAAACATTCATGGGCTTAAGCGATCACGAGCTTCTCGTGCACCATAAAAATTTGAAAATATCGAGACATATATTACAACAAATTCAACGCGATTTTGTCGTTATATATTGACCTACAAAATTAAATAACTTTGTGATAATTTAGATTTAACACTATTTTATTCAGAGACTTCGTCAAAAGAAAAGAAAAGTATGGTACTATTTTATTTTCTAATATATATTCTGATTTTTATAGAAGGGATAGCAAATTAAATGAAAGATGATTCTCTACTGACCGACCGAGAAAAGGACAAGGGGAATACCGTCGGACTCAGTGATGGTTCCCGGTGGGCCTCGCCCATGACAGCAGGGGTCTTAGTAATTGTGAGAGAATGTGCCTCGGTTTTTTTTATTTCGTTTTTTTTTTTGTGGTCTGGGAAAAATTTGTTAAATAAATAGATAACGGACTTATTTATAAAAATTAACTAAACCGCATAAGAGCAGGAAGGAATGATCCACAATGTTATATAAAAATTGAAACTACAACATTTATTTATAAGGAAATAACAACAATGTTATATAAAAATTACATTCGAACCAAAGTGTGGGCGATAAAAACAAAAGTAGAGGAATGATCCGCTCACGTTTTATTTTCACACTATATCTCATTTTGGGCGTTTTTTTTTATTGTGTTTAGTTCCAGGATCCCGTTAGGAACGGAAGCCACCTCTTTATACTGGGTTCAATTTTTGTTCCAGCAGTAACAAAGCAAAACCATCACATCCCTATCAGTAAGATCTCAACAATGTGACATTCGAATCCACCAGATGAACACCCACCCAAAGATTGATCAGAAAGGGAATTGATTCTTATGTCCCATATAACCTATAAATGGAATCTAATCACCAAACCAAGGGTCAAAAACAATCTCATTATACCATAACTGGTAGGTAGGGTAAAAAGAAGTTTAAACCTACGAATTTTATAAGAAGAACATATAGACAGAAAAATAGTCTAAAATTTTGGTGTTTGAGTTTTTATAGAATTAGCTTGAAAATTAGTGTCGAAAATGTTTGATTAGGATAGAATAACCATGAGTCAGGGGCGGAACTATGCCCAGACTAGGGCTGGCTTAAGCAAGCCCTAGAAGCCCAAAAACCCTTTTTTTTTCACTACCTATTTTGCTTGGGCTGATAAAAATAAGCCCATTTAGTAGGCTTAAGCCACCCCTAAAAACCCGAAGCCACCCCCAAGTTAAATTTCCAGTTCCGCCACAATGAATGTCTTCCCCGATAGGCCATACTTTACTAAAAGTGTCGATGAAAAACCAGTCATGACCCAAACTTATACGATTGTCTAAATTTTGCCTCCAGACCCGGATTTGAAAGCAACATTTCCAACATTTCCATTAAAAGAAAGACACCTTAATATATTTGACAGACAGTCATTATCCACGATGAGTAGTGGTAGGCCAGGTAAATGACGTGGGTATTCCAATAATACCTCAAAATCCAATCCATATATTTCTTTTATTAATTAATCGACAATTACCAAATTAATAATTAGTAGTTAGGTTGTTCAGGTACCACTGGTTTATATATTAATCGCCGTGCACCAATAGGTTTCACTATCAAGGTTTCTGAAACTAAAAAAAAATACTCAGAACCTCTGTATTGTAGTCTATCTCATCAATGGAGTTCTCGCTGAAGTTATTATGGTTACCTGAGCCAATTACTGCTAGTATTGTTCTTGTTATAGTTTCTATTGTTCTTCTGTACAACGTCTTCTTCTTGGTTACTAACAAGAAGAACAAAGCACCAAATGCATCAGGATCATGGCCATTGATAGGTCATCTCAGTTTATTCATGAACGATAAGGAGGCACTGTATAAAATACTAGGAACCATGGCTGATAAGTACGGACCTGCATTCAATGTCCGATTAGGCAACCAACAAGTCCTAGTGGTGAGCAACTGGGAGATGGTAAAACAGTGTTGTGGTACTCAAAATGATAAGCTATTTTCAAATCGTCCAATTACATTAGGTGTGAAATACATGCTTAACGAGACAGCTTCTAGCGCGTTTTCACCATACGGAACATATTGGAGGGAACTACGAAAGATATCGGCGCAACAATTACTCTCTAAACAACGTTTAGAATCGTGGAAACATTTGAAAATCAAGGAAATAGATGCTTCATTCGATAGACTTAACGAGTTATGCAACGACAACGGTACCCCAATTAGGATGGACAATTGGTTTGCCGAGTTGACGTTCAACGTGTTTGCAAGAATTGTCTTCGGCTACCAGAGTGGAGGAAGGTCGTCTACACTATCAGGTAATATGATACTTCCTCGATCCATATCAATCTAAGTGATTTTTTCCACTAACTTTGAGATTTGTATTAGGTGAAACGGCATCATCGAATGGGGAGAGATACAAGAAAACATTGGAAGAAGCACTTCATCTTATGTCAAGCTTTGCAGTTTCAGACATATTTCCAAGTCTAGAGTGGGTAGACAGATCAAGAGGTCTTGTAAGGGACATGAAACGCTTTGGAGATGAGCTCAATTCAATTGCAGGGTTTCTTATAGAAGAGCATCGCCAAAAGAGATCACAATCAGTATCAGCATCATTATCTAAAAGTGGGGTTGGTGATGAACAAGACTTCATTGATGTTCTCTTATCGGCTGTTGAACAATCGCAACTTCCTGGAGATGACCCGGATTTGGTCATCAAGTCTACGATGTTGGTGAGGCTATTATTGATCCCTACTCTATTGCAATTTGGGTATGTACCTAGATGCTTATTGCTTCTTCTGACTTTCGCCTGTTGCATGCATATGGATGTGCAGGAATCCTTATCAGGTGGGAGTGACACCACATCGACAACCTTAACTTGGGTACTCTCTCTGTTATTGAACCACCCGCAAGTGTTAGAGACGGCAAAACAGGAATTAGATAAGCACGTTGGAAACGATAGGCACGTAGAAGAGTCGGATATTCCTAAGCTCGTGTACATTAATGCAATTATCAAAGAATCAATGCGATTGTATCCAAACGGGGCATTGATTGACCGGTTGACGTTTGAAGAGTGTGAAGTTGGTGGATATCATGTACCGGCCGGGGGACGCTTATTCGTGAATGTTTGGAAGATTCAAAGAGATCCGAGTGTATGGGAGAATCCTCTGGAGTTTAAACCAGAAAGATTTATGAGTGGTGGTGAGAAGATGGATGTTGACCCAAAAGGTCAAAATTTTGAGTTCATACCATTCGGGATAGGTCGGAGGATATGTCCTGGTATGCTTTCGGCTTTACAGGTGATGCATATTGTGGTGGCCCGTCTGATTCATGGGTTTGATATGAAAGCTGCAAGTGCCAATGGAGAAGTGGATATGACAGATAAGGCTGGCATGGCTTGCTATAAGATGACACCTCTTGAAGTTATGGTCACGCCTCGACAGTAGATTTTTTTAATTTGCGTTCATTGTGATACGTCCATGCTATCTATTCTATTATATCTATGCAAATGTTGGATAGATATGGTATTCAATGTGTTGGATGGTTTGTGTCGGTCAGTGAGTGAATAATGTAATCAAGTGGTAACCCGAGCTATATCGGGTGACCGGCCAACATTTGCTTAAAGATATCTAAAATTTACAGTAAATTATTTACTTTCGTGATTAAATGTGATGTCACCCGATGTATGCCAGTCAACCGGTTGTTACCTTAAAGCTAAAATTTATCTTCTTTTTGATCAAAAAGACAGCACACACACCATAGTTTTTGAACGATTTACAATATGGACGGACCCAGGAGTTAGAGTTGGGTGGGGCTGAACAGCCAATTTTTATTTGTTTGGTTCTGGGTTGCACGGACGCTCCATTTCTTGAGCCGTGTCCGCGTCCGACTCGCGGCGGACACGGGACGCGCGTGGGACGCTGATACGACGCGTGTCCGACGCACCAATTTGTGCGTCCTGCGCGCGTCTGGTTTGGACGCACCGATGACGCGTGTCCGACGCATTTATTTTTCATTTTCATATAAACTTTTTCCTTTATTTTTACTGTTTTTAACCAAATGAAGAAAGACAAACATTTAGATCAATAATTTAGGTCTTTATTAGGATTTTGTAATTGGAAATGACATCACGTATACCCTTAGTTGGACATGTGTTGATCTAAGAATGCATTTTGATTGTGCTATGTGTTTAATAGTGACCGATTATTTGACATTCTATGTGTATAAACAAACGATATCTTCTTTTCTTTTGAAATTTATACATATGTAACACCATTTTCTAATTTTTAGGGTCGAAATACTTGACTTTGCTGTATAAATACATGATTATATATATAAATAAAATATGTATATACGTGTCCGCGTCCTAGTTTTTTGAAAATTTTGTAGTGTCCGCGTCAGCGTCGTGTCGTGTCCGCGTCTACGCGTCCGCGTCTGTGCAACCCAGACTTTGGTTCAATGAGAAACTAAAAAAGTAGCTCTGAACTAATACTTTTTTCTTGGTGCAAATATATCATATCTCGCCTGTCCAACATCCAAACCCTTGATTCACAAGCTTTATCGCAATCGGTAGACTATATATCACCTCACCTACAAGGTTGCAACATGAATCACCAAAAAGCTTACAAAATTCAAAACGGTTAGCTCCGTAAAATTAACAAACCTTTAGCAACCAAAATTGCCTTCACTTTGAATAAGTACTTAGGTCAAATGATTGCATACTTTATAACAAAAATATTGTTATACATTAAGATTTTAGAAGTGGGTAAGTACATGTATAACATTTGAACCATAAATAAGAAAATCTTTGATCCAATAAACTTGCTACGATTGCTCGGCTCCAATGATTCATCATTACCTCTAAAAGCACAAGCATGAAGAGCAAGCACTCGAACCGTCTCGATTCCGGTCTCGAGGCGTAGTCTGTTCTTCGCTATCATCTCTTTACTTTGTGTACTTATAGCTCTATCAATATAGCGAGATGACCAACGTAGATTTTCATAAGCTTCAACATTTTTCATTTGTGAAGATTCATCATCTCCAACATGTGCAACAAATGAACATTTTCTTCTCTTAGAGTTAGGATCAGTCACCTTCCGGGACGAAATTTATTATTTACTTTCGTGATTAAATGTGATGTCACCCGATGTATGCCAGTCAACCGGTTGTTACCTTAAAGCTAAAATTTATCTTCTTTTTAACCAAAAAGAAAGCACACACACCATAGTTTTTGGACGATTTACAGCAGAATTTAGAATTTAAAATTGATCTTCTTTTTAACAAAAAATTAAGAAAAATGAGTTTACATGATTAGATTGACATGATTCTATGACCTGTAGCCAAGGTATTAAAATGGTGAATTTGTTCGCGACTTGTTTCCCATTTTTAAGAAATGCTTAATATGTTGAATCGAATCGAAGATTCATGATCAAATTCCAAAATTGTTAACAAGCAGTGTCAGGCAGGCTGGATAAATATTGTTTTGATGGATCGTGTGGGTTAGTGATTGAATAATGTAAATATGTGGTGACGCGAAATATATCGGGTGACCGAACATTTTCCTAATGATTTAAATTTACTTCTTAATTAAATACTTTTTGATGTCATCCTAAGTATGCTTTTAATTAATAATAGAAAAAGAACCATAGTATTTGGACGATTTTACAACAAAGTTTATAATTCGAGCGGATTCGGAATACATTGTTTTGCTTTTTTATGTAGAAAAATATTATTGGGAAAAAAAATTACATAAGAGTTGGGTATTATTGTTAGGTGTTGGACATTTGTCTGAGTACCAATGATAAAATAACTCCACTGAAAACCCACCACAACTCGCTTGCTTATCGTTACTTATAGTTTCTCTATCGTCTAGACTCGCCACAACTTATGATAAATGATTTATTTTTCCACGATTTCGTACTCCTTATAAAAAATCATTGGTGTTGGAGTAACCACTTCTATACGTAAAGAAAAACTTCCCCCTTTTGAGCACCTTACCGTCATTGGCGCCGATAGCAGAACCAAAAGAAAGCGAGTTGCAGCAGTACCCTTTTGGCAAGAAAGGTATTAGCTTAGTTCTGTTATTCACCAAAAACCCAAACAATATCTCTTCATTCTCACTTTTTTTTTTTGATCGGTAAAGAATTTGATGTTGGCGAGTTTCGAACTCAGCTCACTGATATCATAATTCAATGACCTTACCACTGTACTACAATGACATCGGTCATTATCATTACCAGTAGTGGTTAAATTCATCGGAAACGCGTATTATTGCTACCCAAACATGATTTAATATCGCGTGTAACGATGATATTGTTGTATTTTGTTTTGTTTCGAGTATTATCTAATTGAAATATCAAAGGTTGTGCATATTTCAATCAATTGGTAAATCCGACCTTTGGTTGTTAGATAGAAATAGATTGACGCTTGGACATTGGTTTTTGATACCGTCCAAGTTATTCTCATATACCAATCAGTTCACGGATTCATTCCTGTTGATTTTCTGATTGATTTGAGAAAGAGATATAACTCTTGGATATCTTTCCTTAATTGAGTATGACTGTCTAGTTAATTCTCTTGGAATTATATTGGAGTTAGTCCATACACATTGCCGAACGAAATATTGGGTGTGGTTGTTAGACCCCCGCTTTTTCAAATCGGATCACATGTTAATTTATATAAACCGATTATTGTTAGTGAAAATTCAATTTTTTTACTTGTCTTTAATCGGTTTATATTGGCTAACATAAATATAGATTCTTGGCGGCATAAAAACATGATCAGATCGTATGGACCTTCGAGAAGATCGATTGTGCCAAATTATTTCACTTTTTTCGAAAAAAACTAGTCGTTGGGGTCTTTCTCTATATATAGAGACCTAATCCTTGGACCCCATTTGCCCCAAAATTGCTCATTCTATTTCCTCCCACTTCATATACTTCACAACTACTCGTTTCATACCTCCACATACAAGAAATGACAGCGTTTGACTTTGCCGAAGATTTGGAAATCACCAAAACATGATACGCCGAAACTCGAATTAAAAATTAGTCCTCCGTAAGAGCAACTGCAGTGGTGCGAGTATAACCAAAGACCAAAGATCAAAAAAAAAGACCAAATTTTAGTTTAGTCTGGTGTGTGACGCTACGGGTAGAAGACTAAATTTGGTCGAGTGTATACTATACGTTCGCCTGGTGTGGGGCGTGGACTATACATTCGCCCGATGGGGGGATATTAAAAAAAAAAAAAAAAAAAAAAAAAGGGCGGAGGTATAAAGCCCGCCCCACTATAAAGAGAGTAAAAAAAGAATGGGGCGGAGGCTATACGTTCGCCTGTTGTGGGGCGTACATTATACCTTCGCTCGACTATAATTTGGGTTTAGTCTTTGGTCCCCGACCAAATATAGTCTGGGATTTGGGTTTAGTCTGGGATTTGGTCGATAGTACGTCCCACTACGTCTCGTTCTCAACCCAAATATTTGAGTTTAGTCGCCCACTGCAGTTGCTCTAAGGGTGGATTCTGAAACCTTTTGGACAAAGATATATAAGCAAGATTTTGGGAATGCGAATGGAAGAAGTGTTCAACAAATCCCTGATAGGCACCAAGTCATCGCAAAAGCGATACTTTCTTATTTAGCTATCCAACATCGGATTTTGAACGCTAGCTACTTTAGCTATTGTCCATTGAACAATTTGTAAGTGTTTTTGTGGTTTATTTTACGTAATCCATGTGGTTTGATCTTCCAATTAAACACCACTAACAAAGTAAGTTTGTGTCGTGTTTTTGTAGCACCAAGTCATGAAAGCACGCTACTTGGAGGAAAAGGTGGAAGCATTCACATTCGATACGATCTATCACTTCATGGTATCCAAAATTCTGGAGTATGCCCCGGGCTCGGACGAAGATTGATGGTTTTAGAAGTTTTTGTGTAGGTTTTGTGGGTACATCTCTATGTAAACCCTCATGAGACTATAACTCGTCCACTAGGGTCACCTAGGGGTTCAAAGACATGATGCACGTGCTGAGCGCATCCATGATTCCTGCGAAAAGGAGTAGATTTAAAATGAATGGATTTTTTTTTCTTACGAATACGAAACAATCGTTTTATATATTACGCCAACAAAGACAAATTTTGAGAATCGGGTCTTATCTACTGTATCATTAACCGATTCCTAGTGTCCTTCATAAATACCAAAGAACACTACCCAGAATCGGTTTACAAGTACATGAACGTAAACCGATTCTGGTTAGTGTTTTCGGGAAAAAAACAATTTTTTTCGGTTGTTTGGTGTTTTGAAGATCGATTTGCATTAGTTAATCGCACATCAAACATGATTAATTAACACTAATTAATCAGGGGTAAAATAGATAGTAAGAAAATAGTTGGATAAAAGGTTGTGTGAAATTTCGTTCTTATGACCTATTTTTTTCATCTAATAACAGGTCCCAAATAATTGGACTAGGCCCCAAACTAGCTAGGATAAGGAACCTGGGCTAAACATGGGCTAACACCTCTTTGAATTGGCAGCCGCCTTTAGTTTTGAAATGGGTGTTTTTGGAGAGGCCACATTTATCGGTGGAAGTGGCTGGAAGACGGAGAGAAAACTACAAATTTCTATTTTTTTATTGGGCCGACCGAGCGAAGCGAGGGAGGACCTTTATATGGCCACTTTTTTGTAAATCTAAGTGATCAATTACCACAAAAAGATTGAGAATGGTCCATGATGAAAAACCAAAAATATCCCTCTCTTTTAGTCCAATTACTATAACCCCTTATATATCCTATTTTTTTAAGGGTATAATTGGAAAGCAAACTTTAATATAACATATCTAAAAATCCGTGCCTTGGAATTTTACAAATTTTATCTTGTTGGAAAGCTAATAAAAAAATCTATCCAACGAGCACAAACAACAATATCAAATTTAGAGTTTTTACGAAAAATTCGGAGGTATTTATCATTTTAGGCACAATTTTAGAAAATTAAATGTATATTCATTATGCAAACCACCACAAAAGATACATAATACTTTATGTAGCAAAATTTTGGTTTATGCATCAACTAATTTTCCGTTCCAACTAATAAAACGATGTACTCCCTCCGTTTCAAGAAAAATGATACTTTAATTTTAGGCACAATTCTCGAAAATTGAATGCATAGCCATTATGCAAACCACCACAAAGGATGCATAACACATCATGCAACCATATTTTGGTTTATGGATCGACTAATTTTCCGTTTCTGAAAAAGTGATACTTTCACAACCGTTTCAGGAAAAGTGAAACTTTCGCTCTGTTTCGGGAAAAGTGATACTTTCGCTCGTTTTGGAAAAGTGATACTTTCGCTTTCTTAGGAAAAGTGATACTTTTTCAAACCGGCGAAAGTATCACTTTTTCAGAAACGGCGAAAGTATCACTTTTTCGAAACTGGCGAAAGTATCACTTTTTCGAAACGGTGAAAGTAATCGCAGACGAACCCCATGTTCAGATTCTTTTTCGGTCGGCCCTCCCACCGTGGCAACGGTCGTACTAGTATATATCTGAAAAATATTGCTGTCCGTACGCTATGACTATGAAAAATTTCCCGATGGCAACCTCTGTGTCAAAGATGAATTAATTGATTAATATTATCCATTTGATTCACTTTTCAAAAAAATAGAATTATTAATATACTGCATTATTGTTTTTTTACTTTACTTTTCCCCCACTCCATTATTATTATTATTATTGGTAATTTAACGGAAATGTTATTCCAAGCAGTCTTCACCATACTAATTACCACTCAAATGCTAGTTGTTGCACAGGTAGTGATCTAATTTATTCAGCCATGACCCACCGTTAGAAAAAAGTACACCATTTGAGAAATGTATGGTTTAGATGTCGTGAGCTGTGAGTAGAGTGGTGTTTTGTGTTGTGAGTAGCACCACCGGTAATTTAATGACACGTTTTGCCATTCTTGCTATTTGTCCATGTCAAATGCCACAAACTTGAACTTACAAAATCTATAAACATAAGCAGCAGCAGCCTTTAACTCGATCAAAAACAATCGCACATAAGTACACTTTCTGCATACGCAAGGTACAATTTGTCTATCAAGTTATCTATCAATCTAGTTGTTATTGTTGTTTTATCATTGTCGGTGCAATGGGGATCAGGGGCATGGCTGGAAAGAATCTAAAAGCTCCAAAATTTATTCTACTGATACTTTACATATCAATTATCATCACTCTATTCATTCAAATCCTTCAAAGTCTTTGTTTCCCAAAGTTGGATCATTCAGAAATTACGCGGCCCCCTTATACGTACCCACAAACAACATCTCGTCATTCAGTTATAGCATCAGCTAATCTCATAAGAAAAGCTCAACTGGATGTGAAATTTGAGGACTTGATCTTAACAGGTAAAATTGATTTGCATAGCAGTTGTCCTATTTGTCTGTGTGAATACGAGGATCAAGATGATATAAGACAGTTGATGAATTGTCGCCATATTTTTCATGGAACTTGTCTAGATCGTTGGATGATTAACAATAACCAAACAACTTGTCCTCTTTGTAGAACTTGTTTAATGAGTTCCAATCTAGATGATCAACAAGGCTTCTAAGGACAGCAATTTGGATGTATGATCGTTAGAGTTGTAATCTTATCAACAATTGTGATGTAGTTTTTATTTAGTCTCTTTCTTGCTTTCCTTTTCTATCTTCTTTTTCTCTGCAACCGCCTCTCTTTAAACAAGCAACACAATTTTGAGGTGAAGTTTTATCTCATTAAGGGATAGACCCAGAGATCTGCCTAACAACATGTTTGTTTTTTCCACTGTACATGTAGAGGGTTCTACATAGAGGTTTATCTCTATATCTATATAAATATCACTATATAATGTCTCCTAAAATCATGTTGGTTTGACCATTATCTAATAACTCTATATTGTGTAGCTAATTTTATATATTTCTCATTTTACCATTATAAAATTCAAAAAATCCATGAAGATCCATTATAACCAAAGATGTTCAAAAATTTCAAAAAAAAAAAAAATGTATTAAAAAATACAACCAAAGATGTTCACTTTTTCTTAAACGGGACGATAGTAACACTTTTTCTGAAACGGGTAAAAATATCACTTTTTCTGAAACAGGGTAAAATATCACTTTTTCTGAAACGGGACGAAAATATCACTTTTCTTGAAACAAAGCAAAAATATCACTTTTTCTGAAACGGGCGAAAGTACCACTTTTTCTTAAACGGGGCCAAAAAAATCACTTCTTCTGAAACGGGGCAAAAATATCACTTTTTCTGAAACGGAGCAAAAATATCACTTTTTCTGAAATGGGGCGAAAGTATTACTTTTTCTGAAACGAGGCTAAAGTGTCACTTATTCTGAAACGGAGCAAAATATCACTTTTTTTTGAAACAGCGCAAAAGTATCCTTTTTTCTGAAACGAGCGAAAATATCACTTTTTATGAAACAAGGGAAAATTTATATTTTGACTTAAGGAACTATTTTTGGACATTATAAGTTTGTTTGAGGTTATATTAGTCATTTGAAGGTTTAATAGAGGTAGAGGCTCAAAGATAGCACCTAGTTGGTGATATTTGATTTCCTCTATATAGATAGAAATCTCTATCTACATAGAGATAGTGGAAAAAACAAATACCAATATAAATGGGACCCATCACTATATAGAGGCTAATAGAGGTTAGCCTCTACATAGAGGAAAAAACAAACATGCTTTAAGATATGGCTACAATATCCGTAGTTGCCAATAGGCCGAAGGCCGCGACAATTTTTTTTTGGAATGAGTTGCATAATTAGTGGCTAAATGGGATCCGATCAAAAAATACCAGTATACAGATCGACAAATAAAAAACTAAAATGTTCAAAATTAATATCAGAAGGTACAGTAAGAACTCCATATATTAATATACTCTACGAAGACCGGGAGAAATACTGAGTCAACTCAGTGTCTGATGATTTAGTTTAATTTTTTTCATTTAGTCTTCCTAAGCATTCTTTGCAAAAAAAAAAAAAGTCATGTTAATCCATTCATCACTTTCTTGCATCCATAGATAGAATCATTATTGGGAAGATATCGGAAAAAAGACATAAGACTTATGGGACATAATCTTATGTTGGTCAGATTAAATAATGTTCAAGAGTGTGATTAAGTTATTGTTGATGGTCCGTGGTTGGTTGATGTTGTTCTTTTTCATGTCCAGAAATATTATGATCATATTCCTATCGAGGATTATGCGTTTTACCCAGTTACAGTTACTTCGACTAAGACCACATCTAACAGTAAAACCAAAAAACCCAACTATAACTGGTTTACAGATGGGTTTTTCCCAATTTTACCTAGTTACGGTTGGGTTTGACTAAAACCAAGTCTAACCGTAAAACTAGAAAACCCAACTGTAACTGGTTTATAATTGGGTTTCCCCAATTTTACCCAGTTACAGTTAGGAGTTCATCATCAACACTCTGAAAAGTTACAAATTCAATCTTTTACGTAGTTTGAGAAATAAAAAGAACATTGATTTAAGGTTTTAATTTGAAAGTAATCTCTAAAAAATTTCTTTTTTTTTCTACTTTTTCTTCCCAGCAAAATCGTACACTTAATCTAATTTTTTTTTCCACCGACTGAAAATCTTATTAATTTAATCATTAGCTAATTATATTATTGACACTAATTAAATAAGGATTATTTAGCCATTATAAAAATATATTTTAGATAAGGAGACGATGAAATTACAAACTAGTTGTCCATTTTTGTTACCAACTAGTGATCCAAAATAAAGCAGGATGTCCCAAAGATGAAAAAAAATACATACCTAATTTTTTAACATAAGATAATGCCTAACAACTCGAATAAATGTTAGGTGACAGATCACATTTTATCTTGTGATTATGTTATTTAAAAACACTAGTTTAATGTTAGATGATAAACATGTAAAGAAAAAAAAAGTAGGATGTCCAGAAAATGAAAAGTAGTAATCTCCTACTTCTGTGACAAGAAAATAAAGTAGGATGTCCAGAAAATGAAAAGTAGGATTCTCAAGTAAGCTAATTGAGCAGTCAGTGTCACGAGCATCCCGTGGTTTAGAGGAATTAGCTGCCTGATTATGGAAAGCCAAATAGTAATCACAAAATTAGTTAAAAAGACTAAATCAACAATTCCTGGATGAAAAAGATATGTAAAACTTGATACTGTTTAAATTGACGAAAATGTAAAAATAGCCAGGATGTAAACAGTTTCATCCTACCCATTTTCAAATATTTTTTCTTGTTTTTAATTTACATCAGGATGCGTCAAGTTTCATCCTCACTCTTTTTTAAGTTTAAGCAAGATGAATCCAGTTTCATTCTTGCTATTTTTTGTGTCCATTTCACCCATACTAATTTTTACTCGTCCATTAGAACCATGTTTTAAAGATATTTGGACAAATAACCCAATTTCCGAATTTTAATCGCCTGATAGTCAAAGTCAATATATATTTATATATATATATATATATATATATATATATATATATATACTTTCTTGATATACTTCTTCTTCATTCACCACCAAATTCTATTACATTTGTTGTGATTGCACTAGCTTTTGTGTATTGGAATTATTGACGAAGTAACTCCAGAAAAAGAAAAAAAACTGAAGGATACACAGTTAAGGAGGGATATAAATGGCATATGCAGAATATGCAAACTGGCAGCGTACAGTCGTTTCAATATATATGGAAAAAGCACATCCCTCCTAACTAAACCTGGCTAAATTGGGGCCTATGCCACTTAGGCTTAGTTGGTATTGCTGCAGCTTTTGTAAAAGCACTTTTCTGTTGTGCGTTGTTGTCTTTGTCTTTGTGAGAAAAAAAAAAACGTTAGACGTTTGGTAAAAATTAATTAAAGTTAAAGTTGATTAAAAATGCAATCAAAGTGTGTTTGGTAAAATATGAGATTCAACCACTGTTGTTGTAGCAAATGACAAAAAACTGACAAATTTCGGAAAATAGTTTTATTCAATTTTATTGGGATTAAAAATAATTAATATTTCACTATTAAATATAAATATATGTAATATTAAATTTACTAATTATCACTATTATTATGATTATTAAAAAAAATTATTTTACTTAGTCACTTATATATATATATTTTCAAACAAAAAGTCAAACTAAAATAAAATATATTTTTTATTTTTTATTTATTATTATTGACAAATTAAATGAAATGGTATATAAAATAGTTTGAAAATAAAAAGTAATAATATTTAAAGAACAAAATTTAAAATTTAAAAATTGATTGTATAAAAATTTAAGGGTAACTTTTGTCATTAATAAAATAAATAGGGATAAAAAAGATAAATCATTAAATTTAGGTGGGACCAAAGCTTATGCTTTTGTAGCTTTTAAAAGCTCCTCCACCCCAGCTTTTGAAAATTGAGAAATTTTGGAAGTGTTTGGGGTAAAAAGTGCTTTAATTTTTTTTTACCAAACACTAGTTTCAAAAATTATTGACATATATAGGTTTTGAAAGTGCTTTTGTAAAAAAAAAAGCATTACCAAACCCAGCTTTAATTGGGGCCTATAGAAATTTTGTTTCCACCTCAAATAATGATGGGGGTGTTTAAAAGTTAGATGAAATTACCAAATAACCCTACTCTAAAATATTAAAACCTAATACACTCTTATAATCATCACTGCCTCCTTCACCGTGAACTTAATACATCCGCCATCTCCATGATCACTGTCGTCTTCACAAAAAGTTCAAATCACAACGACTGCAAAAAAAAAAAAAAAAAAAAAAAAAAACTTCCAAATTAGATGTGATGGCTAAAACCCAATCTCAGTATATCAAATTCACACTCGAACAAGCTCGAATCCAATCTGAGATTAGGCATAACTGTAGAAATTTCTTCAAAAATGATGAACGCAAAAACCCATAATCGGGGGATATGTTGCGATATGTTAACCGAAAAAAAAAAGCCAGAATCGGTAAATATGTAGCAACATATTCCCCGATTCTGCATTAATTTTTTTCTTTCTATTTTTCTTGCCACAATCGGATTAAGTGTCATGAACAAATACCGATTTTCTATCCAGCACCAACACCTCTTTAATTTAATTTCTCAAAAACAGTATTATTACACTAAACTATTTAGTGCACCAAAAACCTCTCATCAAGGAAGAGTTGCATACGTTACAATGATAACTATTTAAAGTTGCTCAACTCAAAGTATGAATAATCACTCAAAATCAGCATCTGTTTGCTGCCATCAATGGCTGAGATTGAGACTTAGATGTTGTATTACTACAACAGTTAGACAAACAGAAGGATAGAATTGGTGAAAATCACCTCCTAAATCAAGAGATTCAGGCCAAATCTGAGTTCAGAAAACACACGACCATGAGAAGAACAAAGTTCTAATTTGGATTAATAATTTGATTAAGGGTTTCATTACACAGACTTGAGAATATATAACTCACTCACTCTCTCAATATGACGGATAGTGATAGACGCATTTATGTGTCTAATTTGTCCTCAATGTTTCGTATTGTTGGTACTCGTTTTTGTCCTTATTATGGTGTTTTGTGTGTTTGTAGGTATTTTTGGGAAATAAAAATTGTTGGAAAATTCGGCTCGAAAAGTTGCTCGGAACACCCCGGAGGAGACGTGTTATTCGGACTCTCGATTTTGGATAAGGGGCACACCAATGTATAAGGGGCACCCACATGCTATTCGCACCCCTGCGACTTGGCTAAGGGGCGGGCCTTTCTTCCTCGTTTGAATTTATTTTATTTTTTGGCGGGAAACTGGTTTGTAATACCAAGAGAATTGAAAGTAAAGATTTTGGAAGATTTCCAGCAAGACTCAATCACTCCAATGAGTTTTATCGTTCCTGTTACACCTTATCAGAACTAGTTAGTCCATTGGATTCGACAGAATTGGATAGACACGTGATAGTTATGCTCGGGATTCTTCCGGCTATTTTTAGATGGTTGGCGCGTGGGAGGATGGAGCTGGCTGTGATCTAGAAGGTGTTGGGTACGTGATTGGAGTGAGCCAACTACAACAGAGGCGTGAGAATAAAAATCAAAAGAGAAAAAGGGAAAGAAATTTCCCGTATTTGCATGGAGATAAACCGAGTATATTTGATTCATTGTGGGGAGATTTTGAGAGGTATGAGGAGAGATTCTCAGCCCTGTTGAGTATAAATAAACTCTTGGGGTATCAATGAAGGGGATGGAGAGTTTGGGGAGGTTTTGGAGCAGAACAGAGTGAAGATCAATCGATGGGCAGAATAGTTTTCTGCTGCTGTTACACCAAGAACACGAAGAACAGACGGCCAAAGACCGTTGTTCTTCAACAGTGCTAACGACTCGCTTATGTGGGTCGCATATTGAAGGCAGACTTAAAGAAATAGTAACATCAACGGTTAATATTTATCGATCTACTATAATGATGGTTTGTAACGTTTTCATGCGTTGCGAATTCACGGTTTATTTGATCTCTCTCCTTTTCATCATTTGCAAGCGCCTTTGAGCAATAAAATCATATTTTGAGCGTGTTTCCAACATGATGAGCTAAACCCATCCTCTGGAGCGACGGAGGAAGCCATTCTTTCAAGAATTATGTGGTAACATTTACTTTATTAACTTATGCAATATTTTTATATGATTAATTGCATTGATAATAAATGAATTAAATGATTTTTATTAATCAAATGTGTTTTCTATTGATGATGCATGCTTAGTTTTAGACTCTTGATGTGTTATGCTTGCGACTAACATTTGATATTTTGAAAATCTGATTTTGGCAATACTTTAAAATCAAATCAATTGTTTAAATTGCATGATATAAATTAATTTAAAACCACATAAGTATTGATGAATGGTGAAATCCTAGCTCTATCCTCTCCATAATTTTCACAACATCTTGTATTTTGAGTTTGTTATATTTTTGCTTTAAAAATTAAGTCTAAAAATCTGCTTTCACAAGTCTCAACGAACCTATTACTACAACATCATTGAAAAATACCATCAATTTTTGGCGCCGCCGACGTGGTCTTGTCTTTAGGCTAGAGTTTTTAGATTTTTTTTCTTAGGTTTTTTATTTGTTTTTATTTTATTTGTTCTTCTTTACGTTTTTGGGTTTTTGTCTTTTCCTTACAGAATTTGGAATTCGGAGCGAAAGAAAATTTTGCCAAACCTTTTGGTGAATACTTAAAGACTGGGAGTAAAAGACAAAGCGAAAGGAGCGAAAGGAGAAGATTTTTTTTGTTTATAAAAAAGAGAAAAAAAAAAGAGAGAGGCATTTTTATTTTTTATTTATTTTTGTATATTTTTATTTTTTTTAGACTTTCCTTTTATTTTGCACTTTTACTTTTTGGACTTTGGACTTGGACATTTGGACATTCTTTTATTTTTAAACCCTACGGAAGGGTAGTATTAAATATAAACTGTGTGCAGAGAAGGACGGTGATTACGATATCACCTTGGCCCCTCGGGTTCGTAAATGACATAGGAGTCGTGGCCCGAGTCGACTACAATGGTTCATCCCCCGTCTGGTACAGGAGGTAAGTTTTTTCGAAACACTCGCGAATCCCCTGTCAGCGAGTTACTGTATTCCTTCGTTTGCATATATGCTGAGGACTTGAATACGGCTGTTTTTATTTCCTAGTAAAGGGCAAGGACTGGCCATACAAGATAAGGGTTCGGATTTCATCACCGTTCTCTTCTTGCCCGCCTTAGGAAAACAATACTTAACGCTAACCTAAGCTTTAAAATTTGGAATCGAACGAGACTGATAGGGTAACGAGCTTAGTAGGAAAGTCGCTCGAAAAATATTGGTTATTCTTTTAGCAAACTTCGAAGTTCATGATGGTTTCTGTGAAGTTGAATGCGTGACTGCGCCGCCTTGTAATAGCGGTGAGGCCTTGGGTATCAAAGCTCCACGTAGCTTCCCTCGCCTTGATTCAACTTACTTTGACTCGGATTGATCCTAAGGGGTGTGCTTAAATTGTAACGAATTCCCTTTCGAACGATTAGAAGCTGGTCTAGAAACAATCTAAGTGGAGCCATCATGCTTTTTGTTTGCTAGAATTCAATAGGTTTGATGTGGTGGAGTCAGCCTTGTTTGTGTTTGCATAGAACCTCTCTTCTGTTAGGAATTTTATTTTGTTGTTTTTCTAGTGTATGCCCGAACTCATTAGAGAACGGGCTTGGAAAAGAGACAATCTAGGTCGATTGATTAGTGAAAAACCTAGTAATTCTTCTTGCGGAAGCGGGGAGCTCGAAGACTCTTCTTTTGAGAGCCCCGTTTTTGGAAACTTCAGTTTTGAGAATCTGTCTCTTTGTGAGGAAAGTACCCCTAGTACTTCACCTGTGCCAGCGATGGCTACTTTGAAAGATTACATGTTCCCAACTAGGACCAACCGAGCTTCGTGTATTAAATTGCTAGCCAATACGGATAATTTCGAGATAAAACCTAGTCTTCTTCATATGATCCCTATATTCTTAGGAAAAGATGATGAGAACCCTTATTTTCATATTAGAGACTTTGAGGAAATTTGCGGGACAGTTAGAATAAAAGACCTTACTGATGAAGTCTTGAAACTTAAGATGTTTCCCTTTTCCTTGAGAGATAAAGCCAAGACCTAGCTGAACAACCTACCATCTGGATCCATTGAAATATGGCAGGAAATGATTGCATCTTTCTATATGAAATTCTACCCTAAGCATAAAATTGCATCATTAGGCGAGAAAATTAGTGCTAGCGTGCAACAAGAGGGAGAGTCTCTTTATAGGTTTTTAGAGAGATTCAATGATCTCCTATCCCAGTGTCCTCACCATGGATTTGATAATATGAAACTTTTGGAGATTATTTATAATGGTTTAGACTATTCGACTAAATCCATGGTCGAGTCTATTTGTGCCGGTGAATTCACAAATAAAACTGATGATGATGCTTTTACCTTCTTAGGAACTATCGCTGAAAAATCCCAACAGTGGGAGCCTTGTGTTGAACCCCCCTAAAAGACTCTTGGTCAATAGAAGTGGCACCGATGTGGTAGATACAAGCTTCGAGTCAGATGCTAAGTTTGTTTTTTGTCTAAAAGGTTAGAAGCTTTGGAAATGGGTCAGTCTAAAAATAGGTCCCTTGTTGAACCTAATAGAGCCTCTCAAGTCCCTAGTTGTGTAATAGAGCCCGATAACTCATTTTGGGAAGGTCATGTTAGTGAAGAACAAGCCCACGCTGTCTATAACAATGCCAGGTTTGAGAACCGTCAGAAGTCTGACCCCTACTCAGAGACCTAGAACCCTGGTTAGAGAAACCATCCTAATTTTTCTTGGTCTAATGGCCGGAATCAAGGACAGTCTAGTAATTCTCAGCCTCCCCTGAGGTTTTGGTTATACTCGGAACCCTTCGAGTCAAACCCAGTTTGAGAACACTTCGAGAAAAGATCTCTACCTTAGAAGAAGCTCTTACTATGTTATCAGCCAACCACCTTAGCTTTCAACAAGAAACTAGGCAGAACCATAAGGATAATTCCCAGACTCTTGCTAAATTAGAACTTCAAGTCGGCCAAATAGCTAAGTATTTAAGTGAGAGAGAAGAATGTAAGTTTCCTAGTCAATCTCAACCCAATCCTAGGGGGGTCCATCAAATATCTTTAGTTGGTGAGGAATCATCAAACCATGTGAACTCGATAAAAACCCTTAGGAGCGGTAAAACGGTAGACAACAAGGTAGCCATGCCTAGTGGACATACTGTAGTTCCACCTTCTACGTCCCAAGAGGAACCTGTAGCTGAGGAAACTGAAATAATCCCTAAGGAGTCCCAAGAAATTCCTGAAAGGACTACCTTTGTGCCTAGAGCCCCATATCCGCAGCTTGTTAGCACCAACAAAGAAGGAGTCGACTTTCAACGAGATAATGGAAACATTTAAGCAGGTGAACATTAACATTCCTTTGTTAGAAGCAATTAGGCAGATGCCTGCTTATGCCAAGTTCTTTAAAGATCTTTGTACACGAAAGCGTAAGCTTAATGTCCAAAAGAATGCCTTTTTAGCTGGTCAAGTAAGTTCCATTCTTCTGAACCAAACACCCCCTAAGTATAAGGACCCTGGATGCCCCACCATTTCTTGTGCGATTGGTAATCACATGGTCGATAAAGCTTTACTTAACTTAGGAGCTAGTGTTAACTTACTCCCATATCATGTATACACCCAGCTAGGTCTTGGTAAGTTGAAACCGACTAAAATGACACTACAATTAGATGATAGGTCTGTAAAAGTCCCTCGTGGTGTCATAGACAATATTCTGATTGAGGTTGATAAGTTTATTTATCCAGTGGATTTCGTTGTTCTAGACACCCAACCCGTTCAGGACCCAAGTGCTCAAATCCCGGTGATTCTAGGTCGCCCATTTTTAGCCACATACTAACGCTTGTCATCAACTTTAGGATTTGGGCTTATGAACATATCCTTTGGTAATATGACCACCGAACTAAATGTCTTTATTGTTACTAGACAAATTTTTCCGAGAATGATGATTTAGAAGAAGTGAATATGATTAGCACTTTAGTTCGGGATAATTGGCATGACACTTTCTTTGGGAGATTCTTTAGATGAATTTGAGGAAACCATTCTCTTAGACCAGATATGTGATCAATCTTTAGAAGAATCCCTTGAGTATTTTAAAGACTCTACGGACCCGAGAATTCCGGAGCAATAGTGTTAGGTCTTTCGAGAATAATGATGACCCTAAGTTTGGGGGTAGAGAACTAGAAGAATCTCTTGAGTATTTTAAGGACTACGAAGATCCGGAAATTCAAGCAACAGTTAGAGGTTTGTCTTTGAGTAGTGAAAACCCTAAGTTTGGGGGTAGTGATGGTTCTTGTGATCGTCAAATATCCCTAATTAGAGTCCCTAACTTGGTACTAGAGCCATGTGCGTCTGAGATATTACTCGAGTCTATTCGGACTCGGCAGAACCGATCCTCCCGATCTTGTCCAGGGATGTAACCCGGGTATTAGAGACCCGTCTTTCGGATGAATCTATTTATCAAGATACACATATGAAGCTCAATTATGCTACCCAGATGAACCTAGTTGTCTTGGATGAAACCTTAGACGAGGATGTGCTCCTTCTATTCATTTATCCGAACCCGGTGCGGTTGTTCTGCGATATTGGTGTTAGCTCTATTTGGTCTTATGGACCCACAACTATTTCGGTTATTGGTGTATGACTTTGGAAAGTGAAGATCCTTTTTGAGGTATTTGATGTCTGGCTGAAGACTTTAAACTTAGCACTCATTGGGAGGTATCCCTTGCTCATGCAACACGGTAATATTTTTCCTTATTTCCCTCTAATGGTAACAGTTTCTCCTTGTTCATGCTTTTAATTTCATCTTTAGAACATTGAGGACAATGTTAGATTTAAGTTTGGGGGTATGGGAGAAACATTTTAGTTGCATTGTTAAACTCTAGAGCCTAGAAATTTATGCTTATTAAGGATGGCACTAACCAATCTAAGTGGATGGAAGCATTTTGGTTGTAGGAGTTGAGGAACCAATCTGATTAGATGGAAACATCTAAAGAGTCTATTCATAAAAGCACAAAGCTCAGGTGTTAGAAATAACATGATAGTTTCACCATATCTCGTCGAGTCCTTTTCACTTCTGTTTTTATTTTGTTTTTAAACTATGTTTCTCTAAGTGATTAGGTGGGGCCCACGAATCAAGTTGTTACTAATGCTAGAGTGAAATAGAGTGATTGAGATACAAAAAAAAAAAAAAAAAAAAAAAAAAAAAAAAAAAAATTGAGACCAGACCATCAGACCAACCAAAATAAATTCAATAAAGTCGACCACTGGAACCCTTGTATATTCCAGTGGTGTTGACCTAGAGTTAGGATTATCGACCACTTTGGTTCCCTTGTATATGCCCGGTGTGTTGATATTAGTCGAACTAGTATCTCATTCCATTAGGATAGGTTCATTTTGGCGGAGGCCTTGAGACGAGATATGGGAAACACCATTCACTTAGTAAACATCGAAACCATCTATGTTTTCTCTATATCCATCTTCTTGATTTATTCATGTGATTAGTTTTGACTCCGGGTATTGATGTACATAGTGCGACTATCTGAGTAGAGCTCTGTGACTTATATATGAATTTTAGTATGATTGAGTGCAAACTCGTGTACAACAATTGGAATTTCGCATCGGGGTACTTCCTCCTATAGTCAATAAGTATGCCAACCAAGGAGATTCTTTAGTGCCTTCCAAGGTTCTGCGTATATAGCTAGGGTCTGGAGTAAAGGTTTTGTGGGTACACCTCTGGTAAACCCTCCGGAGACAACACTCCGCCACTAGGGCCACTGTTTGCACCCAGAAATATTTCCGGGTACTAAACACGATGATTTTGGTGTTGTTGATGTAAACGGGGTTAAAAACATGAAACTAGAATAAAGAAATGAGAAGCAGATTTTACGTGGTTCGGCATGGTTTGCCTACATCCACGGACGAATCCCCTTGGGGAGTAGTGTTTTATTGATTATGGAAATACAATGCCTTTTTTCTCTCCTTTTTCCTCTTTCCTTATGGGTTATAATTCCCCTTATTTATACAACAGTGAATTATCTCCTCTCTTAATTTTGAAATAACATAAATTGAATTAAATTTCCCTGCATGCCTCCTGCATTAATCCGCCATGCATAACTCCTGTGCATGCCTCCTGGCATTAATCCGCATTCCCTTGCATGCCTCCTGGAATTAAGTTTGCTTGAAACTGCCTTGCATGAATTGAGCAATTGATGTGTAGTTAATTCTGCATGAAAATTCCATGCATGCCTATTGACTTGCCCGGAATGCCTTCTTGTATTGATTTACGTGCCTACCGTGTATTGTATACATGGTACAAACATCGCCCCCTCTTAACCTCCAACTTGTTGGGGGTTAAGAATTTTGTTTTCCTTCGCGTCGATCGTCGATGACGTAACTCGTCGATCGTCGATGACGTAACTCGTCGATGACGTAACTCGTCGATCGTCGATGACGTAACTCGCCAGCGTGAGTAGAGACATTACAAAGACGCCCCCAACTGTGGTAACCTGCAATAAAATTTGCTCACGTGCTAGGTGAGACTTTTTTCCACGTGGTGGACTTGTGATGCTCGATAGCTAGTCGAGTCTTGAGTAGAATGTAGTGTGTGCTTGCGGCTGGGGAAAGGCTTTTTGCTCGCAACGTAACAAGGCTAGCGCTTGCTGCTTGGGCAGGCTGGCTGTTGCTTGTGTTGAGTACGAGTCTTTGGACCAATATCGGGCATTGGGCTCGTGGTTCAGACGAGACTTTATGCTTGCCAAGATGCAAGTCTTTCATACTCGCGTGCAAGACAAGATTTTATGCTTGCGATAAAAGCAAGACTTATGTGCTCACGTGCAAGGTGAGGCTTTAGGTGCTTGCGAAGTGATGCAAGGCTAAATATTGTAGGGTCTATGCAATCCTCATCTCGAACTCGATCATGTCGCTATCCACGAACCTCGAACTCGGTCATGTCGTTATCCACGAACCTTGAACTCGATCACGTTGCTTCCCCAAGTGCATATAAAAGTTTCTCGATCACAGAAATGTTTGCTTTCATGCTGTAGGGAATTAACAAATGTCTGTAGACTCCTTTACATGTGCGTTTCTTAATGCCCGGGAATTTCGATTACTCAAATGCTTTTGGATTTCTCTAAGCATGCACACATTCATCTGCGCAATTTAATTCATGGAATTAAATTAAAAATAAAAGAGATTTAAGTATTGAAACGTATGCTTTAACTCACGGAATTAAATCAAAAATAATTTAATGAGATTTAAGGATAAAACCGTATGCTTTAATTCATGAAATTAAATCAAAAATAATTTAACGAGATTTAAGGATAAAAATGTAGGCTTATCTCTTTTGCATGTGTTGTCCGTGCAGATCCATATTGACCAATACGAGCTAATTAATTGATTCCAGAAGTTTGGATGTCTTTGAATCACTTATGAGTTGGCCGGTATGAGACGATGAAATCAGCCAAATTTTTCCTAAGCTTTGGTATTTGGTCTCGTGCGATCACGGTGGCTGCATCCGGTGTGATTCTAATCGAGCATTTAAGATAATTCCACGTTGACTCTGAAGTCGTTGAAACGTTGTACAGGAGATGGCGATTTTATAGATGTTCCTCTTATTAAATGAGGAAATTATGGTGAGAAATAAGAAAAATTCCAATGAAACCTCAAACATCCGTATGATTTGAAGCACGACCAGAAAATAAAGAAAATTTTTATTTTTCTCCTATGTGAAATCCTTTGGTTTCTTTTCTGCCAAATACTTCCTTTGGATATGTTTCACGGAAACGAACTCAAATTCTTTCACGAACATAACTTCAAGTTTTTGAAATACTGTTGTTTTTGGTAGAACACGAGGATCTTTTCTCGAATCCCCTTAGTCGGCGCCAATGTTTGCACCCAGAAATATTTTCGGGTCTAAACACGATGATTTTGGTGTTGTTGATGTAAACGGGGTTAAAAACATGAAACTAGAATAAAGAAATGAGAAGCAGATTTTACGTGGTTCGGCATGGTTTGCCTACATCCACGGACGAATCCCCTTGAGGAGTAGTGTTTTATTGATTATGGAAATACAATGCCTTTTTTTCTCTCATTTTTCCTCTTTCCTTATGGGTTATAATTCCCCTTATTTATACAGCAGTGAATTATCTCCTCTCTTAATTTTGAAATAACATAAATTGAATTAAATTTCCCTGCATGCCTCCTGCATTAATCCGCCATGCATAACTCATGTGCATGCCTCCTGGCATTAATCCGCATGCCCTTGCATGCCTCCTGGAATTAAGTTTGCTTGAAACTGCCTTGCATGAATTGAGCAATTGATGTGTAGTTAATTCTGCATGAAAATTCCATGCATGCCTATTGACTTGCCCGGCATGCCTTCTTGTATTGATTTGCGTGCCTACCGTGTATTGTATACACGGTACAAACAGCCACCTAGGGGTTCAAATGAATTTTATTTTCTAGAATAAATTTGCTCGAGGACTAGCAAATAATAAGTTTGGGGGTATTTGATAGACGCATTTATGTGTCTAATTTGTCCTCAATGTTTCGTATTGTTGGTACTCGTTTTTGTCCTTATTATGGTGTTTTGTGTGTTTGTAGGTATTTTTGGGAAATAAAAATTGTTGGAAAATTCGGCTCGAAAAGTTGCTCGGAACACCCCGGAGGAGACGTGTTATTCGGACTCTCGATTTTGGATAAGGGGCACACCAATGGATAAGGGGCATCCACATGCTATTCGCACCCCTGCGACTTGGCTAAGGGGCAGGCCTTTCTTCCTCGTTTGAATTTATGTTATTTTTTGGCGGGAAACTGGTTTGTAAAAACCAGAGAATTGAAAGTAAAGATTTTGGAAGATTTCCAGCAAGACTCAATCGCTCCAATGAGTTTTATCGTTCCTGTTACACCTTATCAGAACTAGTTAGTCCATTGGATTCGGCAGAATTGGATAGACACGTGATAGTTATGCTCGGGATTCTTCCGGCTATTTTTAGATGGTTGGCACGTGGGAGGATGGAACTGGCTGTGATCCAGAAGGTGTTGGGTACGTGATTGGAGTGAGCCAACTACAACAGAGGCGTGAGAATAAAAATCAAAAGAGAAAAAGGAAAGAAATTTCCCGTATCTGCATGGAGATAAACCGAGTATATTTGATTCATTGTGGGGAGATTTCGAGAGGAATGAGGAGAGATTCTCAGCCCTGTTGAGTATAAATAAACTATTGGGGCATCAATTAAGGGGATGGAGAGTTTGGGGAGGTTTTGGAGCATAACAGAGTGAAGATCAATCGATTGGCAGAATAGTTTTCTGCTGCTGTTACATCAAGAACACGAAGAACAGACGGCCAAAGACCGTCGTTCTTCAACAGTGCTAACGACTCGCTTATGTGGGTTGCATATTGAAGGTAGACTTAAAGAAATAGTAACATCAACAGTTAATATTTATCGATCTTCGTAACAGTGGTTTGTAATGCTTTTCATGCGTTGCGAATTCCTGGTTTATTTGATCTCTCTCCTTTTCATCATTTGTAAGCACCTTTGAGCAATAAAATCATATTTTGAGTGTGTTTCCAACATGATGAGTTAAACCCATCCTATGGAGCGACGGAGGAAGCCATTCTTTCAAGAATTATGTGGTAACATTTACTTTATTAACTTATGCAATATTTTTATATGATTAATTGCATTGATAATAAATGAATTAAATGATTTTTATTAATCAAATGTGTTTTCTCTTGATGATGCATGCTTAGTTTTAGACTCTTGATGCGTTATGCTTGCGACTAACATTTGATATTTTGGAAATCTGATTTTGGCAATACTTTAGAATCAAATCAATTGTTTAAATTGCATGATATAAATTAATTTAAAACCACATAAGTATTGATGAATGGTGAAATCATAGCTCCATCCTCTCCATAATTTTCACAACATCTTGTATTTTGAGTTTGTTATATTTTTGCTTTAAAATTAAGTCTAAAAATCTGCTTTCACAAGTCTCAACGAACCTATTACTACAACATCATTGAAAAATACCATCAGCTAGTAACACTCCAAGTGGGTTAATCTAAACCAAACATTAAATACTACTAAGGACAGGCGCTATAACTATATGGGAACCCCTTAACTAATTATTACCAGCACACAACCTGATAGCCCCTACCTCCTACACCGTGACATTCCACTCCCCTTGAAAACATCCTTGTCCTTAAGGATGAAAGTTGAGTGAAGCACCAAAAGTTGTGGAGTCCGCGCCCGCCATACCTGGAGAAGCACCAAATGTGTTTGTATTCGATAGATTCCCCTCCACTTGTGGTCGTCATAGCCCCCTGGAATACACATAGAAGCACAGGAAAAATAATTCTAATGAACCCAAATGTGAGGCTCGTATTTGTCATTTACCTAAGGCAAACAGGTGGTGTATCTTCATTACTGGCAGGTTGATCAGCACCAACACATACACCACTTGAAGAATCAATCATAGTTGCTGAGGCCGGAACATGAATCTCTCTGTCTTTATCTGTGCAGAGAACCCTATGATCATAAATTTTGATGCATGGTTCTGTCCAGCTAGCAATCTTGGTAGGGAAACAGCTGAGACCCCTTAGTTGACTCAAAATGATTCCAACTCCCTCGACATGTCCCTTGTTCCATAAGCCATTTAGAAGCAATCTGAACTTCCATCTTAAGTAATCCACCCGTATCCACACATAGAGAATTTGAATTACCTGGATCCAGAGTGGAGTTTGCTGAATCCACCTGAGAACATGGAGCTGATCATCAAAATTTGACTCAAGTTCCTGGAGCTTGTAGATTCTATTTCTCTCGTGATTCTCCAACAGCTCTAGGGGCTGAAATTTGAACCCCAATCATCGCAACTGTAATAAAGTCTATATTTGTCCCTTTAACATTTCTCCCACTCCCAAAAGCTGCAGGAAGGATATGAAATTCCCACTCCAAGAAGAGCACCAACTTCGACACAGCTGGATTGTTGGAAAAAATTTGCACTGCCATCTGCCTTCCATCGAACTTGAGCCGGGAGTAGCCACTTGTTGTTAGACAGGTCAGACACCATAGTCGATGACAGCAAAATAGCGGAATAAGAGCAAGAAACACAAATTTCTAATGTTCTTGAACTATCAAAGGTGAGAAAACCAATAAAAAAAGTGTCGATCGACTTTTAACAAGCATCAGAAGAATGTGGAACTATGAATGTGCATTTGCTCCCATACTAACCTTCAACAGTTCACCAACTGAGACTTTTTGAGTAATCCAGAGAATATAATCATCACCACCATTCAATCGCCGCATTAAACTCCCAACCGATGTATAATAAATTTCTTCTGTCAAAAGCTGACCAGGAGTAAAAAAAAACTTGGTTGTAAGCCCCAATTCAACCGTTAGCTGCGCAAACCTTTCAGTATACAATGTCATGACACAAGTGGCCATAACCAGAAGTCTGGAAGCATAAAGTTGCTGGAAAGATTATATATGTGCAGATCCATTAGTAGCTTCGAACTGATTACGCCTTTCCAGCAGTACACAAATGAGCTTGGAAACAAAGTTTGTAGCAATTTGATGACAAATCCTAGCTTCACAGAACAGATTACTCCACCAACCACTTGAGAACAACTTGTATTTCCACCGCAAGTACTCAATGCACAACCAAACAGTTTCACTCTGAAGTCCCATGAGCAATACCTGGGTCCTTAACCTACCTTCATAAGTTCTGGTACATGCATAATCATCTGTTGCATGATATACCAAACCCCACCAGCAGCTGTAAACAGGAAATGAATATTGATGGGCACCAAAACCAATCACCCGAGTGCAACAATAAGTAGGTGGTTGAAAAAATTCAGTAGATGGTAAACATACAAGGTCTGAATTTAAGGTTGCAGTTATAGTCCCCTCTCGAATTTAAGAACTCTAATACGCTTCAAAAATAAGCAGTAAAAATTGCAAGATGAGCTCGATTCGAGAGATATAAGAATTATTTTGTTCAACTTCATGTAAAAGGGTGATACTTGTAAAACACATGAGGATAATTAGCGAAATCGCAGTCATAAATCCCTAGGAAATAAATCAATTTTTTATGCAAAATTTTCTGCACAACTTCCTCAAGATGTAAAAGACTACCATGGACTATATTTAGAAGCAGAAGAGAGAGCAAAAAGAACCTGATTCTTGAAAAATAAAATTGAGCTGTAGCAATGGCATGAATTGAGAATTGAACTGTAATATCATGAAGAAAACCACACTCCAGCTGCAATACCAGAATAGCTTCTCCCTTCATCTCAAGCATTTGAACTAGCAACTGACAAGCTCTCCCAATATGAACTATTCTAGCCAATAAAAGAAACAAAAATCCATTTCTATTTGACAATTCAGCAACCAAATACCATTCACCGACAAGTTCAACATCATAGATAATTCCAAGCAGCAACAAATTCAAAAAACATAATTTAAAATCATCCACAAAATGAGAAAACCCCTGATGAATTTCAATTCCTTTTCCACGATCAAATACCTTTTTATGTGACTTGTCACTGCTCCATGTACAAGATACACTCTCGGGCATATGAACAAACAATTCCTGTGCATTCCCATGTGGAAACATCCGTCTAAAAACAAGTGTAAAAATGATATTTCTATCTGGCATTTTAACAAACAACTTCCTCTCATCATAAACTTTGGAATCATTAACACATAAAAAATGAAATGATTGTACAGATGAAAAATCTGATTTATACCAAAAGCTAAGAAGTAATCGAAGAATCAATCTACCAACACATTTACCTCGATCGAATAACAAACGAGAATCATCAAGTTTAAAGCAAAAACAACCCATACCTAGAATTTTGCTGTGGAGAAAGAAAAATTCGTCACAACTTCCCTGTTTTTTTGAAGAAGAAAATTGACGCAATTTCTCACACGGAATTCATTCACGCCGATGTTAATGAACTGATTCACTTCCCCGATTCCAAATTGATTTGACCTAATGACTTCAACAACATCAATATTCACCACTTTCTCATATTATAAAATATCACCAGCAGAAAAATCATTCTTCTCATGAAACAAAAGTGATGGGCTTAACCCTAAATTGAGAGAATCGTCTTCTTCGTCGATAGCGGAAGGAATGGAGTTAACCAGAGTTGAAACTTCTTCAAAGAAATAAGCAGGAATCAACTCCGATTTTAAAAATTCAACAATATATGTAGAAGAGATTTTCGTTCTGCGAGGAGGCGGATGAGATGAAACAGTATCCTTAAGAAACAATATATGTTCCCACTTGTCGGATGCCTTGTCTAACATTTTTCCCCACCTCCTACGGCAATACTCTCGATCTATAGAGTTATTATTTTGTTTATAAAACCTATACCACGTATGAAAAATGTTCAATTCTTCTGTTGCTAACCTTTCTAATTTCATTATAGGAACTAGTTTTCCATTCATTTCAACCATTTTTCCTCTATTAAATCCATGATAGGAAAAAAAAATTAAGCACAATTTTAATGAGAGAACGGCTCTGATGCCAATTGTTGTATTACTACAACAATTTGACAAACAGAAGGATAGAATTGGTGAAAATCACCTCCTAAATCAAGAGATTCAGGCCAAATTTGAGTTCATAGAATACATCCATGAGAAGAACAAAGTTCTAATTTGGATTAATAATTTGATTAAGGGTTTCATTACACAGACTTGAGAATATATATAACTGACTCACTCTCTCAATCTGACGTCTAGTAACACTCCAGGTGGATTAATCTAAACCAACCATTAAATACTATGAAGTACAGTGATGTGTTTTTAACAAGTTGTTGTAGAAAGTGGTAGTAAAGTTCGATTCTCGGACTTGTAGAGATTTGATTTTAGAATTATATTTCAAAATAGAAAACTCAAGACGAAGTTGTTATCAAGATTTTAAAATCACTGAGACTCAGGATTCCACCAATCTGCAATTTTTATGTGATTTAATCTAATCAATATTCGTGCAACTCTTTACGTTTAAAGTGATTCTTATATTTTTGCCTAGACAAGTAGATTCTCAAAACAATAGTTGTAAATCGGAAGCATGGACCATCAAAAGACTAAACCTAAGCATGAACCATCAATTGAGAACACAACCATTTCATCAGAATCATATATTCGATTTCAGTTCAGTGCAAATAATCATAAAAGAAATTGCAAAAATCATTAAAAATAGAGATTACCACATAAATATTGGAAAAATGGCTTCCTCCGTCGCCGCAGCTATAGGGTTTAGCTCCTCATATTAATCATGGTCTCAAGATATGTGTTTATGGCTCAAAAGATGATTAAAAGGATGAAAAGTGATAAAACAGCCGATTCGCAACAGTGTATATGTGTTACAGAATCTCTATTACAAAGGGGAACAGTAATTAAAAACCACTGTTGATAAACGATATATACGTTCCGCTGTTGAATAACGACAGTTTTCTGCGACAGATGCTCGTGCTTCTTATGTTCTTCGTGTTCTTGATGTTGCAGCAGTAGAGAAAATGTTCAACTCATGATTTTAGCTTCCTGTTCTCTTCTAAACCTCCCCAAAGTGTACGTAAACTTCAATACCCTTCCCTGGGACTCGAGCACACCTTTTATAGACCTCCAAACCCTTCAAAAACCGATTAAATTTCTTCTCTTCCTTTCGTGCAAGTCACGGCAATAATATATCTGCCGACTTACTTACGCAATTCTAACCTGTCCAAACCATCCCAAACTCTCTATTAGGTAATTACGTATCTTAGGAAGGATTTTCTGCGATTTAGTCTCCCCGAATCTTCCAAAATCAGGCCAACAGAGACCCGTAACTTCTTTCAACTCTGTTTCCTTTTTCCGGCTTATCCAGCCCAATTTAATCGATTGTAACACTTGTACCAGGCCTGTTAGGCTCTAACAGGTCCATCCCATTAAAATCTGGTGATTGAATCTCGTTAATACCCATTCAAAAAATCCAACCCTAATCTGCAACTAGTTTTCCCGCCAAAACTCATTTTTGAATTGTTGAAGAAGACCTCCCCCTATCCAGAGTGGGGGTGCGAATAACAGCTTCCTTGGGGTGTCCTGAGGGTTCCCCTTAGTAATTTGGGTACCCCTTATCCATAGTGAGGGTCTGAATAGTAGGTGTCCTCCGGGCGTAACTTTTTGAGCCGATTTTTCCAAAAATGTTTATTGGCCAAAAATACCTACACACACATAAAACACCATAATAAGTACAAAAATAAGCACTATCAATATAAAGAATCGAGACAAATTAGACACAAAAATGTGTCTATCATACAGGCACTATAACTATATGGGAACCCCTTAACTAACTATTACGTACTGGCACACAACCTGATAGCCCCTACCTCCTACACTGTGACATAAGAGATCTAGAGAGAGGAAAAATCATGAAAAGTTAATCAAAATTCAAAAGTCCAACACATTTACCAAATCAACAATAACAGGTACCCAATTCTTCAAGCTTTGAATTTTTAATAGTACACAATTGGAGAACCAAAATTAGGAAATCCTTGATCCTTAATTCAATATCCATGAAATAAAAAGTCAACAAATACCATGACTTCCAAAAAGATAACAGCTTACTATTTGATTTATGAATTTGAATATGATCATGAGTGATTAATAGCCTGCGTGAACGAAGGGGGACAAAGAGGGATCAACTGATAGCAAGGAGCACAGAGTTTAGGTTTGGGATTTTTGTGTCTCTTACTTTTTTTTTTATATGAACTAGTAAAGACACATGTGCGATGCACAAGCTTGAATTTTACTCATCCAACAATACTGTTTGTACCGTCAATAAATTGTTGGAAAGCCCGCTAGCCAAATCCCGTCTAGCCCGTTCAAAGAAGATTCCATAAGTCTTGTTGCCTAAGTTGCATGCACATCAAGTTTATATCATAATTAGGGTTACATAAACTATATAAATACATGTATTAATAAAATCACTCCCTATGGGATTCATCAGTGGATGTAGGCAACACTTGCCGAACCACATTAAATTCTTGTCTTCTCTATTTATCTTCGTTCTCTATCCCTAATATCGCATAATCATCATTAAATCATCGTGTTTAGTGCCTAAAAGTAATTTTGGGTACAAACAAATACTAAATTTGAAAGTCATGAATTTTTTTCCTCAACAAAAAATTATTTTTCTTATTTGTACTCGTTACGTAGATAATTGAAAGAGCTTTTCAAATATATAAATTTTACAAAAATCCGGTGTTTATTTTGAAAGATATTAATTTTTTAAAAATTTTGATCTATTTTAATACAATTGTATTTATGTAAATATGTAAAAAATAGGGACAACTTAGTAATTTAGGGGGTCTCCTACCAAAAAGAGCTATTTTCTTTATATTAGTATAAGATGAATTCATATTTACACCTGTATCTCATGCGGTCATTTGTTGCAACACTTGGAAGAAGGTGCCTTTTAATTCAACCGCCCATTACATTTTATACATACACCCATAATCGGTCTTTCTATATGTACTAGTATATGACCCGTGTTGTAACGTCCCGGGATGATGATTGTTGTTTTTGTCATAGCTTAATCCCTAATAAGGCCATAATTATTTTTTTGAAAAAATTTGGCCACGAAATTACTAACCCGAGTTTCGAAACTACTAAATAATGGGACCTTAATAAAATTGGGGAACATTTCCAATTGCTTCTGGAAAACAAAAAAAAAACAACAACAAACATTTCCAACTGCATGTGAAATTCATTAGTCCTAAGGTTTTGGTATTTTACATCGAGTACGAAAACCTGAATGAGCATGAGGGCACTCAATGATTGGTATTGGCAACACGGTTTATCATTTGTAGGTTAGGAAGCTAGAGTGTTTTGGGAAGCTAGCCTCTTTTGAGACCGTGGAAGGTTTGGAGCAACCTGATTGGTCAATGAAAGTAGGGGACCAGCAAGCTTTGGCATAGTTTAGGCGCGGCCAAAATTAGGGTTTGGTACAAACCGTGATGTTTGGCCTTGTGCTAGAAGTTTCCATGCGTTAGGTGGTGAACTTGGATGGCTAAGATCTTCATCTCAGATGGAAGGGTAGCCGTTGATCGTTGCAACCCTCCGTTTGGCAGCCAGCGGCATGTGGTAGGGTCGGCATAACTTTGACATAGTTTAGTCGCGGCCAAAATTAGGGTTTGGTACAAACTGTGATGTTTGGCATTGGGCTAGAAGTTGCCATGTGTTAGGTGGCGAACTTGGACGGCTGAGATCTGCATCTCATATGGAAGGGTAGTCGTTGATCGTTGCAACCTCCGTTTGTCATCCAGAGACATGTGGTAGGGCCGGCATAGCTTTGGCATGGAGATGTGGCTGGCATGGTTTGCCATTCTAACGGTGGTGCGGCTGGCATGGTCGGCATGCCTTGGCGCGGAGACGTGGCTGGCATGGTTTTACATTGGCACGGTAGTGCGGCTGGCATGGTCGACATGCCTTGGCGCGGAGACGTGGCTGGCATGGTTTTCCATTGGCACGGTGGTGCGGCTGGCATGGTCGGCATGCCTTGGCGCGGAGACGTGGCTGGCATGGTTTTCCATTGGCACGGTGGTGAGAGAATTAGGGTTTGGTATATACGAAGATGTTGTCGGTCAATGCTAAGGGTTCTGTTGTGCAACATGACACATGTATATAAAATAAGGTACCCTGGTAATTCTTACATAGGCATGCTGATTGTGTTGCGGGTAACACTAGGTCATGGGGTTTTACGATTTTAACCCTTGTCTAAAAACCACCATCAACATTAAGTCCCCTGCTTAGCTCGGAATAGGGGCTTTGTTGCGAGGTAAGCATAAGATGGTGACAAACTATTAACAGCAAACCGTAAAGAAAATTGAAAGAGGCTTGTCTAACCTTTTATAAATAAGATTTGGAATTCTTGCCTCTGGTAGTTTTGCACAAATCAGGAGGCTGGCACAATTGGTGGGCCCGTTGCAGCTTAGGCGACGTTGGGAAGTTGGCGTGAGTTGGGAAACTGAGTGGGCTAGCTAGTGGGACAGGCGCAAAGTGTAGAAGCCGTGCGTGCCTGCAGGTTGGCGCAATTGGTGGGGCCGGTGCAGCTTGGGCGACGTTGGGAAGTTGGCATGAGTTGAGAAGTTGAGTGTGCTAGCTGGTGGGACCGGCGCAATGTGTAGAAGTCTTGCGTGCTTGCAGGCGTGACTTGGGCGGCCATTGGGAGGTCGGCGCAATTGGTGGGGCCGGTGCAACTTGGAATCCGTGCTTGCAGACGTGACTTATGTAAATAAAGAGGGAGCAGACGTTTCTTCAGACAGCAAAGTTTCCTTATTTTGCTTTCCTTCACGTGCGACTTCCATTAGGGCATCATCCATGCCAAAAAATCTGGAAGCATTATGTCTTTCATTGCTCCCTTTCCTTTTTTAAGGTTAAAATATTCATATCCAACGCGAATGTATCGTCTCCCTTGTTTGAGAAGGGGTTCTTCCCTGTTGATTCCCCTTTTCCTTTGCTTTGCTTAGGTGCGTTTTCTTCTTCTTTTTGTTCACGCCATCCTCTTTTTATATGCGTATAGACAGGATGGAATTTGATCATCTTTCCATTTCTTGCAGTGTATGATGGGATCTTCCAGAGATGGCCGTGTCTTTAACCTTTTGGAAAAGGACTTCAGAATCGGTGGAGATCGATCTTCTTCTCTTGAGGAGGTATTGGTTGGGGTTGAATCTTTGTTCCATGAAGCTAACGAAATTATTAAGGACCTCCCTTCCATCTATCCTCACGAAGAACAGGTGCATGTTCGGACTCTCTTGGGTTCAGTGGACGCGGAGGAGGACGCCATGATTCTTGATTTTGATGTGAATGAACCAAAAAACTTCCTTCGAAGTGTCGATGAGAAAACTTTCGAAGGAGTATATGATAGAAGCGAGACAGCCTTTGAAGTTGATGTCAAAGGTGTTATTGATGATACCGGAGGGGTCATGGTGGCGTATGCTGGAATAGTTATCGGGAGGACACCTGCTGCTGTGTGGTCGCTTGGGATGGGATGTTGAGGTTGCCGTTTGCTAAAACCGCCGAATGGAACCTTTGTTGCCCGAAGGATTCTTGAGGGAAATGCTTGAAGATAGCTTTGCCCTAAGGGACTTGCGCTCCATCCTTCGAGGGCAAGTTCCTCCTTTTGTTTTTCTGTTAGCTGCTTAGTTCCCTGATGTTTTTCCCTTCCTTTTTTTTTTTTTGTAAACACATCTTTCCCTTCTTCCTCATCAGTAAACCTTTTGCTTCATATATATATATTTTTGAAAGGGGTTGTGGTATGATGGCTCTGCAATGGTTTTCTGGGTTTTTCTGATGTATTTCTCCGATATCTGAAGGATTCGCTCGGGAAGAGATATATTTATTTTATTTTATTTTTTTTGACAAAAGGGGAGATCTCCAGGGAAAAATACAAACGGTGTATTCATCCCTGGGAAGTACAAATATTAAGAGGAATGATTCAAAGGAAGTACTGAAAAGGGGAGTGATTGGGAAATACAACATTTTAGGGATTGGATTCCTTGAGCCATCGCGAGTGAACTATCACGCCTTCAGGTGTGTCGGTATTTATGATCTTGCAATATCCTCCCAAAAGGGTATCCGCAACCAGGTACTGCTCGCTTTCACCTTCCTCGGGCAAATCCATCTTTATTGTCATCCTCCCAACTTGAAACGAGCTTTCCTTAACCACTACATCTCCGATTGAAAACGGGTTCAGACGTCGTGTAACCATTTGAGCCTTGGCTTCGTTGGTTTCGCTAGAAGCTTCCAAGCTTCTTGCAAAGTGTTCGGATGGTCCAGCTCCCCATTCACATTTTTGACGAGCGTTCGTGCGAGGTTGTTGCGCCAGAGTCCCCATGACGAGAATGGGGGAAGAAAAGGCCGGTTGCGAGAAAAGGTTGCTCGGTCGACTTACTTGCATTTGAAAATCATGGGCTAGCGCCAACGGGTCCTCTTCGGACGCTTGGGTTTCTTTAATATCTCGTTGATGTGATAACCCGTGGGACGGTTTGTTGGGAATCCCTTCGGGCAGGGATGTCGGCAGAGGGTGTACGTCCAGTTTTGCTTTGTTGTCGAGCACCCATAAGCGTCCCAAAATCATGTCATGATCTAGTTCTTTGACAATGTGGAACTTGTTTGTGCGTTATAGCGTCTCCCATCTCGATCTCTAGGTTGATGTAGCCATGCGCGTTCAAAGCCTCTCCTCTCAAGCTCTTAATCACAGACGGGAAATAGGTAGCGTCTTGTTTTGTAAATCCGGCTACCTTTAGTGTCTTGAAAGTGATGATGTTGTGGTCAGAGGTCGTGTCGATGAGCGTGTCGTCAAATTCATTACCTCTTAAACGGGACGTGTTCAGCAGTCCCCAGTTCTCCGCCTCGTTTGTTTGGGAAGCTTGAGCCCTTGGCGTGGATTCCGAGGGGAGAAAAAGCCGTTTGCCGGATACAACACGATTGAGAGCTGCGAAAATATCTTGGCGCTGAACCTTGGAAAGATAGAGAATTTCGCATACATATCCCATCATGGATTGTACAGTCTCGTGCACAAAGTCCCCAGAGGAACCGCAGTTTCTTATTGGGAGTGGGTCTCGATGCACTCTTTCGTCTCCTAGTTGGAGCTCTCCTGCTTCTATCCTTTCTTTGAAAATATGCTTTAGTCTGTTGCAATCGCTAGTCGGGTGGTGAACGAACACTGTGGTAATGGCGAAGTTTGGGGTTTGCCATCTCGGCCTCGGTTGGTGGACGTCTGAGCGGTGGCAATCTGATGACATCATCTTGAACCCAGGCTTCTAGGAGGTCAATCACCTCCTCGACGGGGAATGGGAAATCAAGGATATTTCTTTCGGCCTCTCGATGCTGCACAGGAGTTTTAGTGGCGATCTTCCGTTGCGAGGGCTCCTGTTGCGCCGGCGCTTCACGTTTCGGCTGGTGGCTCGTAGTTGCGGCTTTCCTTTTTCCTCATTCGTTCACTATGTTCACGGAGGATGAGCCGGCATTAAATTGTTTGCTGATGAGGCGCCTACTCCCGCGAGTTTCACGTGCGTCTTCAGTTCGAGTTGGCCTAGTCCTTTCCAGTAATGCTGGTGCTGTTGTTGCGCATCGTCCGGCGGCCTCATGGAGTTCGAGAATGTTTGGAAACGCAAGTTTTCTAGCGGGCGCGGTAGATTGGGACCATACCGTTGATGCATGCGTTTACCAATTGTTGCTCGGTCACGTTTGGGTCGTGATGTCGAGTGCTTGAACCACGAACCTTTTGACGAAATCATTCGGATGTTCGTTATCCCACCGGTACATTCTCCCGAGGTCTGAAAAGGTAACTTGTTCGAGACACGAAGAAATACTTCTGTAAAACGGTGACCATGCTACTCCGGTTGGGAATGCTTTGTTCGGTGGGATCTTTGTTGTACCATGTATACGCCCTTCCTGTAAGTGATCTTGAAAATTCCCTTAAACGAAGAACGTGATTATATTCATGTTCACCCAAGGATTCCGGGAAACGAGAAACATGCTCGCGTGCATTCCGTACCATCGTACGGGGGTAAATTGAGGGAAGAGTACCCCCTTGGGAGAGGGATTCTCTATATTTCGGATGGGTAAGGGGGTTGGTGATGATGTACATCGAACTCATCATGCTTGATTCGGCCGCGTAGGAGTTGTTCCAAATCTTCTCTCGTGACGAAGTTTGGTGGTTGATTTCTCTCCAACGGGACTCTAGTGCGAGTTTCTTCATCCGTGGAGGCGTGCCTGCCGAGGTGCCGCTTGTCGGGGTTGTTGGAGATGCTTCTAGGCGTCTACGGAGGATGCGACTCACGGGGTAGTCGCTCTGTCAGGGTTTTGAGAAAGGTGAGCACCTCCTTTTGTGTTGAAACCATGTCTGTCTGGGCTCTGGCGAGCGTCTCCTGTCGTTCCATCAAATCGGCGATGGTGACGTAAGGGCGACTTCCTATGGTCCCTCCTCGTCTCTCGTCCCGTCGGCGGGGTAATTGGAGCCTTAGTTGTCGGAGGCGCCATCTTTGGAAGAAGCATTCGGGGTCGCGGTGGCGGCCCAGCTCACAGTGATTTGGGGCGTGACACCAAAGAGATATTATCATTGCCGTGATTAGAGGGTTGTGCAGAGATGCTAGAGGAGGCAGCGGCTCTGGCCCTGGTGATAAGCGGTGTTACACTTAAAGGAGTGCATTCGATGTTGCTGTTGTCAGCTGGTGAAGTAACAACGTTATGGGGAGAGACGTTAACATCAGGGATGCGTTCTGTGCTGATGTTCTCGGCAGCCGCTCCGGATCTGAGTTCTACCATGTTGGGATTTGACGTTCGGAAAACGAAATCAGGAGTTGGAGTTGGTATTGTAGCCGATAGATCAATCCTCCCGCTGTGGTCGCCAATTGTTTATGGGTAAAAATCGTTTCTGTCGATTTCAGTAAATTCGGTAGGTGAGTGAGATACTGATTCAAACCCTAAACAAATGTGTTGCACGTGAGCACTTTCTGTACAAGTCCGTCCTAAACCAAGAAATGGCCGTTCCAGACTTGCTTCGGTCACAAAGTGGAGGAGAAGGGTTGATTTGGGGAGGGAGCAAAGAAAGGTGTTGAGGAGAGTAGTATCTCGACTTGTATCGAAAGTAGAAGCTTGGGAAGCTTGCAAGAAGTGGAAGCTTTTGGGAGAGCTTGCAAAGTTGCCTTTCCCGAGAGTGTAGTATTTTTCTCTGACCAGAGACTTGTTGTCCGGTGGAAATAGGTAAGACCTATTTATACAAATCGAGATTGAAACGTACCACGGCCTCATGAAGGAAGAGAGTAAAGGGTGAAATAATGGGAGGAGGTGGTAACCGCATGGTTTAATGGGTGAAAACGTTTTCACCATTATTTCCTCTTTTATTTGACCGCTTTATTCCTTTTCACGCTTTCTTAATGTGAGCGTAGTGTACGCTGCATCTTTGTGACCGCTAAACCAAAACCCTAAAGAAGCATCCCCGTTTGTGTTGATGTCTCGAGTGTTGGTTGCATCTTGAGAGCAAGTGGCGCTGCTAGTGGCGCGTGTGGCATGTGCCAATGGCATGTGCGGAATGCCTTGGTGGTAGGTTGCACGGTTTGCAAGTTAGGCTACCAGTGTGTGTTTGGCATGTGCCAATGTCATGTGCGGAATGCCTTGGTGGTAGGTTGCACGGTTTGCAAGTTAGGCTACCAGCGTGTGTGTTTGGCATGTGCCAATGGCATGTGCGGAATGCCTTGGTGGTAGGTCGCACGGTTTGCAAGTTAGGCTACCAGCGTGCGTGTTTGGCATGTGCCAATGGCATGTGCGGAATGCTTTGGTGGTAGGTCGCACGGTTTGCAAGTTAGGCTACCAGCGTGTGTGTTTGGCATGTGCCAATGGCATGTGCGGAATGCCTTGGTGGTAGGTCGCACGGTTTGCAAGTTGGGCTACCAGCGTATGTGTTTGGCATGTGCCAATTGCATGTGCGGAATGTTGACCTAGTTGCAAGTCTTGCGAGCCTAGGGCGCTATATTTGGCGTGGGCCAAAGGCATAGCGGCTTGGAAATATGGCTTGCGACACGTTTGGCATGTGCCAATGGCACGTGCGGCCATGTTGACCTAGTTGCAAGTCTTGCAAGCCTAGGGCGCTATATTTGGCGTGGGCCAAAGGCATAGCGGCTTGGAAATATGGCTTGCGACACATGTTGGCATGTGCCAATGGCACGTGCGGCCATGTTGACCTAGTTGCAAGTCTTGCAAGCCTAGGGCGCTATATTTGGCGTGGGCCAAAGGCATAGCGGCTTAGAAATATGGCTTGCGACACGTGTTGGCATGTGCCAATGGCACGTGCGGCCATGTTGACCTAGTTGCAAGTCTTGCAAGCATAGGGCGCTATATTTGGCATGGGCCAAAGGCATAGCGGCTTGGAAATATGGCTTGCGACACGTGTTGGCATGTGCCAATGGCACGTGCGGCCGTGTTGACCTAGTTGCAAGTCTTGCAAGCCTAGGGCGCTATATTTGGCGTGGGGCCAAAGGCATAGCGGCTTGGAAATATGGCTTGCGACACGTGTTGGCATGTGCCAATGGCACGTGCGGCCATGTTGACCTAGTTGCAAGTCTTGCAAGCCTAGGGCGCTATATTTGGCGTGGGGCCAAAGGCATAGCGGCTTGGAAATATGGCTTGCGACACGTGTTGGCATGTGCCAAAGGCACGTGCGGCCATGTTGACCTAGTTGCAAGTCTTGCAACCCTAGGGCGCTATATTGGGCGTGGGCCAAAGGCATAGCGGCTTGGAAATATGGCTTGCGACACGTGTTGGCAAGTTCCAATGGCACGTGCGGCCATGTTGACCTAGTTGCAAGTTTTGCAAGCCTAGGGCGCTATATTTGGCGTGGGCCAAAGGCATAGCGGCTTGGAAATATGGCTTGCGACACGTGTTGGCATGTGCCAATGGCACGTGCGGCCATGTTGACCTAGTTGCAAGTCTTGCAAGCCTAGGGCGCTATATTTGGCGTGGGCCAAAGGTATAGCGTCTTGGAAATTTGGCATTGTTGCCACGGTGCGCGCGGTGCGGCTTGGTTTGGCATTGTTGCCATGGTGCGCGAGGTGCGGCTTGGTTTGGCATTGTTGCCATGGTGCGCGATATGCGGCTTGGTTTGGCATTGTTGCCATGGTGCGCGAGGTGCGGCTTGGTTTGGCATTATTGCCATGGTGCGCGATATGCGGCTTGGCATTGTTGCCATGGTGCGCATATCTGCGGCTTGGTTTGGCATTGTTGCCATGGTGCACAAGATATGCGGCTTGGCATTGTTGCCATGGTGCGCGAGTTTGCGGCTTGGTTTGGCATTGTTGCCATGGTGCGCGAGGGTGCGGCTTGGTTTGGCATTGTTGCCATGGTGCGCATATGCGGCTTGGTTTGTCATTGTTGCCATGGTGCGCGAGGTGCGCTTGGTTTGGCATTGTTGCCATGGTGCGCATATGCGGCTTGGTTTAGCATTGTTGCCATGGTGCGCGATATGCGGCTTGGTTTGGCATTGTTGCCATGGTGCGCAGGGTGCGGCTTGGTTTGGCATTGTTGCCATGTTGCGCAGTATGCGGCTTGGTTTGGAATTAGGGTTCTTGTGTTGAAAACCCTAATCTGGTATTTTGAAAAAATACCCCTATTAATTATTTACACCTGAGTTAAATGCTCTTAGTTAATGTGTTGCGGGTAACACTAAGTCATGGGGTTTTACGATTTTACCCCTTGTCTAAAAACCACCATCAACAGCAGCAAACAAAAAGATCATCATCTTCGTCTTCAACACCAGCAGAAACATCAAAAACGCATCTTCATCTTCGTCTTCGTCTTCAATAGTAGCAAAGAAATCAAAAATGCATCTTCATCTTCGTCGTTTTCATAATCTTTATATGATTCTTCTTCATCTTCATCTTCATCAAAAATCAAACACTAGCAGTAAAAACGGAGAAAGAAAATCAAGAACAGAGAAACTAGATCTGAAAAAATTAGGAGAGAAAACAAATCTGAAAATAAAGAGGAGAGAGAATGTAAATCTAGGAATGAGATATTTTTTAGTGATTTTGAATGTGGCCCCAAAAGGGTATTTCTGCCACCACACAATGACATTTACATCATCCATGACATCAGCCTGGGACCAAACCATAATTTCTAGGACCAAACTATAATATATTTTACCAAAAAGGACCAAACAGAAAGTTGACTGGGTCAACTGGACTTGACTCTCTATAATATATTATTTCCAGGACCTAATGGTATTTCCTACTAAATTATATCCTCCCCTTAAGTATCTATAAATATAATCAAATACTCCTCTCGGGAGAATCGATGACTGCATCTTTGATGCACCGCTAGTACTAGTACATCTGAGAATGATTAATTGGCTAGTTGTAAATAGCCCTAGGGCTATGGAACAAAAGATTATCCCGGATCTACACCGAGGTATTGACAGTTGAATTGTTTAGTATGTAATGGGGCTGTTTTTGTCTTTGAAGTATAATTTCAGATCTCGGTAGTAAAAAATGGCAACTGCAGAGTGAACTTTAACTACAAGGTAATTCGTTTTCTCATCCTCATTTTACTTTCTAGACCACGCGGAACGGCTGTGTTAGATTATCTACCGGTTCATTGTTTTCAAGCCCGAGAGTTTGTAGTGCTGGTGCAACTTCTAAGACTTCTTGATATAAGATCCCTGAAGTTTATTATTACCGGAGGCCAAAAATCTGAGGTAAATAACCGGAAAACGTGTTTTATCCATATTTCATCAACTGTGTCAAGTGCAGAGCAGAGCTCCTATTTCTCAACCGAATGTCAAGTATTGCGTGTTCGATTATGGACTGAAATTTACAGGTGGAAATAGGAGTAGTTTTGACAAAGCAAAGTGGAGGGGAAAGTTAACATGCATGGTAAACCAATTAATGCCGGGATAAGTTTCCTCTCGAGTTATTGAACATGGCCACCGCCACTCCACGCAATATAAAAGTACAATAAGCTATCTTGCTTGCTGGCTGTGATCGAGATCTAATTATCAGAACATGGTTTGTGTTACACGTAGAAGGGTTGACATACAGAATAGCGACCCTACATCCTCATTCAACCTCTCCATAAATGGCAATGTTTTTCTCTGTTATGAACTCTTGAAGAAAAGAAAAAAAGTTCATATTTACTTCTGCAGGTTTCATAGAGATGGCTAAAACCATGTCCTTGGCTATTGCTACCCTTCTTATTGCTGTTATGTTTCTCGCTTTTGAGGTTGATAGCCGGGTGATTGACAGAAACTTTTTGGTAGGAACTGTTGAAGAAACCGTTGGTGAAAGCAAGGAAGCTGGTGGTGAAATTATAGGTCAAATCGAGGGAAGGAAGGTAAATGCTGCTGTTCGTAACCTCGATGGACAATCTGATGCACTCAAGAGAGCTGCTCGTAACTTCACCCGTAAAAACAAGGGAACTGCCGGTAAAGGCAGTCACTCGTAAAGTCAAGGGAATTGCCGGCAAAGTCACTCTTAAATTCTTAATATCAAGGGAACTGCCGGCAAAGTTACTCGTAAAATCAAGGGAAATGCTGATAAAATTATTGGATAGACCTTCAACTATCATTTGTACTTGGGATGTTGTCTCGTCATTAACCCATTGTTTTTTTTCTTTTCTTGTTTTTTTTTTTTTTCTGTCATTGTTGTATGAGGCACTGACCTCTTAATAAAATTTTCCTTTGTTTAATGGAAAAAAAGTTAAAAAATCTGACAGTATTATTTTATATATCTTGATATATGTAAGTACTCACACCTTTTTTTTGTTTACAGCTAGCTGACTCAACTTATTTGTCTGGATCTGATTCGTCTAGGGTCTGACAGCAATCATCTGATTGGAACAGATCTGATTCAATATGTTTGTGTTTGAGTCAGATCTGACTCAACTGACTCAAAAAAAAAAGGAGTTATTGGCTTGGTCCAATACGTCAGTACTATTTTGTTATATGATTCAAACGAGTCCGAATTAGGGACTAGGTCTGAGCCAGGTATCAGTCACGCCTGACTCAAAATTCAAAACAAATAATCGGGTATCTAATTTGAGACGAGTCAGATTATTCAGGTCCAGATCGCCAGTCAGATACAAACAAATGGTGTAAATCAGATTTAATGAGTTAGTTTTGGATAAAAAATTTAGAGTTATAAAAATCTAATATCATGTTAGATTGTTGGCTATTTGTTTTGGATGACTATTTACTATTAATAGGACAATTTTGGATCAACTACCGGACCAAAACTGGTCAATGACATTCAGCAAGATCAATGGTGCATTTTATTATGTGACAAAAATATGGTTACCCCATAACCACTGGCTAAACTCAAAATGTGACATCCCATTATTAGGGCTGTCAATGGATAAAAATCCTTCAGATATTGGCAATACCGATAAGGTTAAGGTTAAGGGTTATCGGATATCCTAGATCCGATAAAATCCGTCGGAATTCAAAAATTCCATATCGATAAGGTTAAGGATAAGCTATCGGATATCGGATATTATTAGATAATTTCCGTTATCTACTCATGATACAAAAAACTTCCAATAATTTCCGATAATTTCCGTTAATATTCAATAATTTTCTATAATTTCCGTTAATATTCAATTATTTCCGATGTTTACTTAGGAGAGACGTAATCAAATGGCTAAAGAGTAAACCTAAAGGGTATTAGGTATCGAAAATTTCTGAAAATTTTATGATATAGTTATACACTAACGATATCGGATATTAACATAATGGAAATTCCCTTAACCGGTACCATTATGTTAATAAACGGATATCCGTTACGTTAAGGTTATCGGATATCGGATAACCGTTATGTCGGATATTAACCTAACGGAATCCGGATATTCGGAAACGGCTACCGGATATCGAATATCCATTGACAGCCCTACCCATTATTATATATACTTAATCCCCAAACAAACCTTAGGATCCTCCAATATTCCCCTTTATTATCCCCAACATTATCCTCCCATTTCAACCCCAACTTTACCAAGCACCAAACAGTCCAACCAACCCAGACAACAACTCCACAGTCCACACCCACACAGAAAAAATGGGTAATCAAGATCATCATCATCAACATTCAAATGAGCTCATCACCATTACTGATGAGAAACCAAACTTGTTATCAAATTGTCTTCTCTCTTCAGCATTTCTTCATACACCATTCCAACCATTCTCATCATCCCCTCACCACCCTAGAAAACCCAATAATAATCCTCTCCAAAATTTCCAAGCTTCTTTAATCTCAAAAGGTAATGAGTTTTTGAGGAATTTAGAAACCATTGCTGCTGGAAATCCAGTGGTGCAGAAGCTCTTCTCTTTCTCCAACAATATCAATGATTTCTGTCAGGTAATTTCTGGTCAAAATGTTGTATTTTTTATTTTTGATTTGGTTATCTGTGGATTATGAATTATGGGTCATGATAATGTTAGGATGAAAACCCATATCTTGGAATTTTTCCTTGTGGACTGAATTTTGCTGAATTTGGAATGTTTGACATTATTGGAGAATTGGGTTTTTTTAGCTGTGGTCATAGTTTGAAAATGTGGGATGTTTAGAATGTAGTTTACAGATAGAATTGGAAGAAGGATTACTGGTGGTGGTGGGTGTTGGTGGTGGGAAAGATAACATTGATGTGGTGGAGGTTGTAATTATTCAAACCAAATCAATGGTGGTGCTAAATATCGTAGACGTGGTCGAATAATATCCACATTTTAACCAACTATGCTGGTCTGTGTTATGAAAAAGGAACTGGCCTAGAGTTAGTGTTATGCTTAACACCCCATTTAATCAGAATATAGTTTTGTTCGTCTAAGAGAAAACATAGATGCTACCATCACATTGGTGCACTTGGGGTTGACTACACTACTGAACTGGTTATTAGGGTGGTGGGATCGGGTAGTTTAACTTGTGTTGGTGTGTTAACAGAACTGGAATTGGAGAATTTTGTTGCCCTGTTTAGTTATCTACTGTAACCCAGATAAGAAAAGATGGTGATATCACAATGTGTGTTGCTATCGGTAGATGACTGTTAAGATCTTAATTCCCATGGTACAACCAGAATGTAGTTTCTGCACCACCAAATAGGTACTTTGCTTAAGTCATGATCCAGACAGTGAATGATAATATCCTTCCAGGGTCATTTTTTTTATTACCGATGAGTTTCATGCTTGTGCCTGCACCTACATTCTTACCAACTATTCGCGTCTTCGATATAAACAAGGAACTGGCCCAGAATTAGTGTTATGCTTCACACCCCATTGCACCAGAATTTGGTTTTGTTCGTCTGAAGAGAAACGTAGATGCTACCATTACATAGGTGCAGTTGGGATTGACTACTGAACTGGTTAAGTCACCTCTATTAGGGTGGTGGGATTTCGTTTTAACAAAAATTGGATAGTTAACCTGTGTCAGTGTGTTAACAGACCCGTGATTGTAGAATTCTGCTACTCTCCTTAGTTATCTGCTCTAATCCAGATAAAAAATATGGTAATATCACAATGTGTGCTGCTTTGTATAAATGACTGTTAAGATCTTAATTCCCATGGTACAACCAGATTGTAGTTTTTGCACCACCAAATAGGTACTTTGCTTAAGTCATGATTGAGACAGTGTCAGGGTCATTTTTTTATTACCGATGAGTTTCATGCTTGTGCCTGCATCTAAATGCTATTTCAAATCTTTTGGGTCTTTGCCATGGTCTTTAAGCATCAAGTTATGCCCAGGTTATAGTATCTTCATGTGTAAATTATTCGGAGGCAAATGTACATGGGCTAATGTATTGTACTTTAAAGTTCCTTTCAGATGCGTCGCAGAGAATACATGTTGTCAAACTCGTTGTCCAAACACAACTTTGCTGCCGTTTTACCAGGAGATTCGGTTGCAGGTCTTGTGGCAGCTAATGGTGTTTTGAACTTCTTGAACATTTACAACACAATCTTGGTTGTCAGACTCGTTTTGACCTGGTTCCCTAACTCTCCTCCTGCCATCACTAACCCACTCAGGTACATTACTTCGAAACCATTATCACAAAATCTATATGCAATTTAGGACTTTTCAGGTCTTAGTGACATCTAAGTTCCTGGACTTCTGATCTTGCTTAAGATAGCTTAGAGTAAGATTCTCAGAAACACGTACATTACGTTTCCATCTAGTTCAAATCGTTATCAAGACCCGACATCAAATGTAACGGAACACATTTATTAGGCCAGTGTGGTGTTGATATTATCATTGCACAATGCATTATAAGAGTGAAACGCACGATGGACACTGTTGAAAGGTTGGACTTTAGCTTAGAAAAATGCTGCATTTAGCATACACTATTATAGTAGTAGAGTTTACTTTGAAATGCAGGTTTGACAGAATGAATCGGGATTGTGCTTCTGACATTAAACCTTGTTATTATTATTTCAGCACTATATGTGATCCTTACTTGAACATCTTCCGCGGGGTAATTCCACCACTTGGAGGATTAGATCTCTCTCCAATATTAGCATTCCTTGTTCTAAATGCATTGACCAGCGCTGCAACTGCACTTCCTGCTGAACTTCCCACCACAAACGAAACAACAACATCAAGACAAGACCTGTCTTCATCATCTCATTCGCAGTTTTTAAATCTCACCTCAACACAGAAGAAATGGTTAAAGAGGGTTTGCGGAAACAAATCAAAAACAAGTCCTGCTTGAACTCGGAAGTTTTGTACTGGTATGTATGAGTTTCTTTCATGTCAATTCTTTTGGATGCAACTTTCCTAACTCATAAAAATGTAACACTTTTCGGCGTAAATTGAAACAAGCAAATCAAATGCAGCTTCATAATTTTTCATTGTAATAAGGATTTCCATATTTTACTATGTAATATACTGTCTGAATCAAAATGTTACATGGATCAGATCATTCAGATGGAATCTATAATCTGAGAAATTCCAGTCCAACATATTATGTTTGAATTTTCAGGTGCGTCCCACAATTGTATATCAGACCCTACAAGCAAATCTCAGCCGTTCATCAATCCTAAACTCCACCACTATCAGAAACCACAGCTCATCATGTTGACTGTACTCTGATCCAAACCGTTGATTCATGAATCATATTGACTTTTCCTATTTCTTAACCTACTTCCGTGGTATGTTATCACCTACTCCTGCCACTCTGGCTATAACTATTTTATACTGACAATTGTACCCCTGACTGTTATCTCAAATTACCGATTATGCCCTCGAGAGAAAACCAAATAATCCAGAAATTTCTTCCCCAAATCGATTTCCCTCCAAATCCCAAACCCTACCACCACGACCGCCGCCGCCGCCTTCATCCATTCCGCAACCACCATCGCCGCCACTCCTCAGTCCATTTCCACCATAAAACCTATCAGAAAACTGCAAAGAATATGACAGAGATCTAGCATAAGAGGCAGCTTCATCAGATTCAGCTCGAATTGGATTTTCAATCACAATCTCCGCCGCTTCCTCAACATCACCACCACCAGCGCCACCAACAGAAACTGGAACTTCATCAGATTGAGCTCGATTCTCATTAATCCTTTCCAATTCCACGAAAACCTCAGCATCGAATTCCTGAACATAATACTCAAACGATCCAAGCGAGTAAGACCGATTCTGCAAATCGCTAGCAGAGAAACTTCCAATCTCAATTCTACTACTCCGACTCACACTTCCAATCTCAATCCTGAAACTCCTCGAAGACGACGAAATCATCTTCAATTCTCCATCATCACCACCTTCGCCGTCAACTGAAAATTTCACTTCAGATCTACAAATCGGACAATTGTAATTCGACAGCAAAATCCATTGATCAATACAATCAGAATGAAATACATGACAACAACTCGGAAGCAACCTCAATTGATCTTGTTTTTCAAATTTTGAAATACAAATTGCACAATCTAGCGTCGCCGCCGTCGTGATTGCTGCTGTTGATGTTGAAGATAAGGAGGATGTAGATTGACGAATTCCTTTGATTGATTCAAATCTGAAAGTAGGTAATGAATTAATAAGCTCCTGATTGTGTTGATCTGATTGGGGATTAGGTTGCGGTGAGATCTGATTGTTAAATAGAAATCTGAGTGAATGAGTACGGATTTGCGGCGGTGGTGAGTGAATGATTTGTGGTTGTGGTGACGGTGGTGGTAGAGATGATAATGATGATGGTGGAGTTGTTGTTGTGGTGGTGGTGGTGTCGGGAAAGTGACGGTGGATTATGTGACGAAGGAGTTTGATGGTGATGATGATTAGAACGATGATGATAACGCTGATCAATACTGCTATGCTGCTGTTCATTTTCGATGATGAGATGAAAATTAGGGATTTGGGAATTTGATTTTCTGAGGAAGAAGAAGAAGAAGAAGGAACAGAAGAGATGATTGTTTTTGGGGTTTGAGATTTTGGAGGGACTTTTTATATGGTATTTGAAATTTGAAATTAAAATTTTGAAGCCTGTCTGTATTTTAGGGTTCAGTTTTTGATATGGGCATACAAAGCCGACTTAGCTCAGTGGTAGAGCGCGTGACTTTTAATCCCGTGGTCAAGGGTTCGATCCCCTTAGTCGGCGTTATCTTTTTTTTTTTTTTTATAACATTTTGTACTCCTCCTGTTAGAAAATTTGCCTATGAGAAAGTTGAGAAGCATTAAAAATAAAAGTATCATTCATTCATTGTAGAGCTCGTATAAACAACTTGCAACAGTTTACCAGTAATTTAAGTCAGACGGCGACAGGCTCAGCGCAGTTCACTTGTTTCTGCATTCTATATGCCAGAATGAGTAGTTTTGAGCTTTCCGAATCCATGCCAGAATATGTTGAGGTGCAGTAGTTTTTCTGTTCATGCCCGAATGGAAGTAAACATTACATGGTTTCCTCTTCTCCAGCCAGTTCATCCTGGCACTGTCCTTTGCGGCTCAAACTGGCTTCAGAAGATGGTCCAAAATGAGTGTCTGGTTCTACCAGACAGAGCTTGTAGGAGTTCTGGTTAACTTCTGTCAGATGGTAACGAGCTTATTTCGCTTTCTCACGAAGGATGTGACTGTGATCCTGAGGGGAATGCATGAGATCTTAGATACATTTCAACTGAACTCTCCCCAGGAGTTTTTTTCAAACCTCTATCCTTCATCAAAGTTCTATATCTCGCAGCTTTCTCCGTAGTACCAGCTTGCGCGTAAATCTTAGACATAAGCACATAATACGTCTCATTCTTCGGGTCTAATTTGAATAAATGTTCTGCAACGCGCTCAGCCATCTCGACATTCTCGTAGATACTGCAAGCACTTAGGAGAGCTCCCCACACACCTCTGTCAGGTTCAACTGGCATTTTTTGGATGAATTCATATGCTTCTGTTAAAAGACCCGCTCGGCCGAGAAGGTCTACCATACAGGCACAATGCTCTACACTAGGAACAATGGAGTAATCCTTTTTCATGCTCACATAGTATTTTCTACCTTCTGCAACCAAACCGGAATGTTTACAGGCTGTTAAAACAGCGATGAATGTAAAACTATTTGGTTTCACCTTCTCTGACAACATTCTTGAGAACATGACAAGAGCATCATATCCATGCCCATTAACTGCGCAAGCATAAATCATTGCAGTCCAGGAAACCACTGTTCTATCTGGTAACCTGTCAAAAACCTTCCGAGCCAAATCTATGCACCCACATTTAGCATACATATCTATTAGAGCATTTGTGATTGATAAATTGTTTTCCAGTCTTTTACAAGTAACGAGATGACGAACCCATTCTCCATTGTTAAAATCCCCTGACTGAGCACAAGCTGAAATCACACTAACAAGAGTAATATAATCGAAATCCACATTCTCAGACAGCATTCTTCGAAATAACTTTATAGCATCAGACCCCAAATTGTTCTGTTCGTACGCAGCAATCATAGCATTCCAAGAAACCATGTCTCGAACAACCATCCAATCGAACAAATATCTAGCCCTGTTAACATTCTCATTGTTGCCATCAACTCTACATTTACCATACATAGAGATCAACGCATTAATGAACCAAAGATGCGAATCAACCCCCAGCTTAATTCCACACCCATGAATCATCTCACCCAAACTCAATAAGTTCAATACAGCACAAGCAGGAAGAACACTCACAAGCGTAACCTTGTTCGGGTGAATCCCTGAAGCCACCATCCTCTGAAAACCATTCAATCCTCCCATAAACAACCCATTCTGTACATACCCTGCAATCAACGAAGTCCAAGTGACTACATCCTTCTCAACAATTTCCTGAAAAACCATCTTTGAACTCGACATTTCACCATTCCTAGAGTACATTGCAACCAAAGAACTCTGAACAAAATCATTCGTATCAAACCCATGTTTAATCACATTACAATGCACTTCCTTCCCTTCTCTCAAACCCGATATAACCCCACAAGACCGTATAACAAAAGGAAAAGTATAATGATCTGGTAAGAACCGATTCTCATGCATTTTCTTATAAACAACTATAGCTTCTCTACAAGGACCTTTATCACTATACCCTCTAATCAAAGTATTCCAAATGAAGACATCTCTATCTCTTAGAGGAATTTCCTCGAACACGTTGCGAGCGTAAAACATGCTTTCTGATAAATTACAAGCTAGGGTGACTAATTTGGTCACTAAGACTTAGAATTAGATTTTGGTATGGTTTCTCAACTTAGAGAAAACCAAAAGAGAAAAATATATTTATACATGTATCATCACCGACAGTGGCTTGGATACAAAGACAGAAAGACTTGTACAACAAACATTGACAAATATAACACAGACTAATACAGGAAGTAAACCAAAAAACTAAACTAGGAAACCTTGTCTACGTAATCACTCCAATACTCCCCCTCGATCTAAGCGGATGATCAATGACATTAAGCTTAGAGCGAAGATAAGAAAAATGTTGTTTGGGAAGTCGTTTGGTGAAAATGTCAGCAAGTTGATCGTTGGAACATACAAAACGAACACTTAGCTGTCCTCGTTGAACTCTTTCACGGACAAAATGATAATCAATTTCGATGTGCTTTGTCCGACCGTGAAAAACGGGATTCATAGTAAGGTAAGTAGCACCAAGGTTATCACACCATAGAACAGGTGGTGTATTCACTGGAGCGCGAAGTTCTTGCAACAAAGATTCAACCCACATAAGCTCGGCAGTGGCAATAGCAAGACCTCTATACTCAGCTTCTGTACTAGATTTCGATACGGTTTTATGCTTTCGAGCACTCCAAGAAATAAGATTGGATCCTAGGAAAACGCAGTAACCACTCGTCGAACGCCTATCAGTTGGATCCCCAGCCCAATCAGCATCCGTATATGCATGAAAATTTAGTTTCAGTGAAGGAGATTTCCGAAGAGTAATACCAAAGGTAGATGTACCTTGCAAATAACGTAAAATCCGTTTGACAAGAAGTAAATGCTTGTCGGTAGGATTTTGCATGAACTGGCAGACTTTGTTAACAGCAAAAGCAAGCTCCGGGCGAGTAAGCAATACATATTGTAAACCACCAACAAGGCTTCGATAAACTGTAGGATTAGACAAAGGAGTTCCACCTGTAGGATGTATGTCAGTAGAAGTGCTTAACGGGGTACTCACAGGCTTGGCACCACTCATTTTAGCACGTTCTAATAAGTCTTCAACATATCGTCGTTGAGACAGGAACAAACCATCAGAAGTACGCGTAACTTCAACTCCAAGAAAAAACGAGAGATCACCGAGATCTTTAAGAGCAAACTCTTTTTGAAGAATATCAGTTAAAGATTGTAGACAAGCTAGAGAAGATCCTGTCAAAATGATATCATCAACGTAAACTAGTAGGTAAATAATACCATCAGATGATCGACGCATAAATAAGGAGGAGTCTGCCCGTGAAATAACAAAACCAATCTTTTGAAGAAAAACACTTAATCGAGTATACCAGGCCCTGGGTGCTTGTTTTAGGCCGTATAAGGATTTATGCAGTCGACACACATGATCAGGATATTGAGGATTGGTATACCCCGGGGGCTGCTTCATATAAACTTCTTCGGTAAGAACACCGTTTAGAAAAGCATTCTGAATATCAAGTTGCCGAATAGGCCAAGAGTATGTAAGCGCCAATGTGAGAACAACTCGTATGGTACATGGCTTAATAACGGGACTAAATGTTTCCCCATAGTCGATGCCTTCTTGTTGATTAAATCCCTTAGCTACGAGACGTGCTTTATAGCGCTCAATAGTTCCATCAGCATGTCGTTTTATACGAAACACCCACTTACAACCCACCAAGTTCATACCAGAAACCTTAGGAACATACGACCAAGTACCATTTTTCATGAGAGCATGATACTGGTCATCCATAGCCTTGCACCATTTGGGATCGCGTTTTGCCTGTGAATAACAAGTAGGCTCAAACAAAGAATCAGTGAGATTTGTATGTTTAGATGCCAATAATACCTTCTTTTGGATGATACCATCCTTTCCTCTAGTGATCATAGGATGATCATTACGAGTGACCGGGTCAGGAAAAGAAACACTAGAAGGATCAGGATTGGGAACTGTTGGAAGTTGACTTCTAGGTGCCGTTGGAACTGTTGGTATATGAGAACTAAGTGGATTTGGTAAAGGATAATTACCAGAAGAATGTGTATACTCAACTTCCGTAGCATTTGAACTCAAACCATCAATTTGATTGGGCATTGTAGCTGTGAGATGGTCAGCAGAGACGTCACTTACAGGCTGACGAGATTCCATGTGAGTTGTACTATCTGGACATGAAATTATGGAAGTAGGAGCAGATATAGCCGAGTTGTTGGGCAGAGAACATGTAGTGTCGGATGCAGTAGTGGATGGCAGCAATAATGAGGGAAAAGTTGGCCTTTGGTCAGAAGCATTAACATGATTTGGAGTAGACGAAACAGCGGAAGTAGGAGACGGAGAAGATATAGAGGATACGGGGATAAAAGAAGGATAAGAAAATACCTCTGTTGGAGCCGGTGGAGATAGTACTGATGGGTTTGCTGCAAAAGGGAATACTGACTCATCGAAAACGACGTGACGCGACCAATAAACTCTACCAGATGGAATGTGGAAACATTTATAACCCTTACGAACTGCAGAATACCCAAGAAACACACATGGAGACGACCGCGATTCTAGTTTATTAGACCGATAATCCCTAAGGTGAGGGAAACATAGACAACCAAAAGTTCGAAGAGATAAAAAATCTGGAACTTTGTTAAATAACAACTCATAAGGGGATTTTATACCAGTTGGGGTTGAAGGAATGCGGTTCATGAGAAAAGTGGAAGTAGAGAAAGCATCATACCAAAAACTAGGTGGAATAGAAGCCATCGAAAGAATTGTTAAACCAGTTTCGACAATGTGACGGTGCCGTCTTTCAAATAAGACCGTTACGAACAGATGGATGGGGGCAAGTAAATCGATGTTGGGTACCATTCTGTTGGAGAATTTTAGTGAACTTTCTATATTCTGTACCGTTATCAGATTGAAAAATTTTAATATTTATACTGAAAAGGGTTTTGACATGCTTATAGAAGATTTAAAAAATAGAAACAAAGATCGATTTAAGATGCATAGGATAAATCCAAGTAAATCGGCTAAAAGCATCAACAAAAATGATATAATACCGAAAACCTTCATTAGATAGAAGTGGAGCAGGACCCCAGACATCCGATACAATAAGATCTAACGGATTGTCATATATGGTAGAACTGGATTTAAAACTGAGTTTATGACTTTTATTAGCTAAGCAAGACTGACACATTGGAAAATATAAAGTAGATACTGGTAAATCGTGTTTGGAAACAACGGCTTTGACAGTTTTGAGCATTGGATGCCCTAAACGAGAATGCCAGGTTTGTAAAGTAGCACGTTCGCCAACAAAAGCAGAAATTGACGAGACTGGAAAAAGAGTATAAAGGCCATCTTTATTAAGTGTTCCCCGAAGTACTATCTCCCCCGTACGACGATCCTTCACAAGACAAAAGGCATCATAAAATTCAAAGAAAACATTATTATCACGGCAAAATTTAGAGACGGATAATAAGTTATTGGAAAGGTGTGGGACATGGAGGACATTGGGAAGAAGAAACTTACGTTTCGGAGTAGGAAGGATAGCATTACCAGTATTAAGAATTGGTAGATTAGAACCTCCAGCTGTGCGAACTTGATCCGGTCCGTTGTACTCATAATGGGTTTGCAAGTTGTTAAGATCGTTGGTCATATGGTTTGTTGCGCCACTATCCGGGAGCCAATCATAAGTGTAGACAGACCTTTGAGAATTTGTAGTAGTAAACGCGGCCGGTGCTGGAGAGTTGGAAGTGTTTGATGCTTGCTTAGGACCTCTTTTGTTGTAACCTTTGGTTGGTTTACGCCTAGAAGGGTAAGCTGCTATATCACATCGATAATTGCATTCCCTAGCACCATGATATGGTTTTTCACAAATCTGACAAATAATAGCAGGATTCCCATCCCTTGTAAGAGGACCATCATAATGACGACCAGTTTTGACGATATTCGCTTGGAATGGAGAAGAAAGTTTCTTATTCTGCGCCTCAAGACGGAGATCATACGAAAGCAACATCGATTCAAATTCATCTGTAGTAATAACCCCCATAGTAGTAATTAACGAACTAACAATCGACTCGTACGCTGAATCAAGACCCTTGATAATATAATGTCGAAATTCCTTGTCAGAAACATCAACTCCACTTGCTGCAAGCGAGTCGACGATATTTTTAACAGACTGAATATATTCAGCCATAGTTTGATTGCCCTTGGTAACAGATGAAAGACATTCTTTCAGATGAATGAGATGAGCATCAGTTTTAGAGGCGAAAAAACCATCCAATTTGGTCCAGATGGAGTGAGAGGTTTCGCACGCCTTCACTTTTGCCAAAATTGGGGAAGTTAAAGAAGACATAATCCATCCAAGAAGTAGTTTATCAGTTCGTCGCCATGTGAAAAACAACGGATTGGGAGCTTCATTGATAACAGCCGATGGACAGGCATAAGAACCATCAACAAACTTTTCCAAGTCATAACCTTGTAAATAAGGTATAAACTGAGCCTTCCATAGCAAATAATTGTTACCTGCAAGCTTCTCTGTAATAGCACTGTGAAGTCGTTCAAAAGGAACATCAAAAGTGGTTGAAGTAGCCATGGTGCTGGAAGAGCTCATAGTAGAAGATGAAGAGGAGGAAGAGGAGGAAGAGGTTAGGGATGAAGCTGTAGACATGATAAGAAAAGTTGAGAGAAAAACAAAAAGCAAAGAAGAGGATCAAAAAGAGAACAGGTCCGTGAAATCGACCTGTCTGATACCAACTTAGAATTAGATTTTGGTATGGTTTCTCAACTTAGAGAAAACCAAAAAAGAAAAATATATTTATACATGTATCATCACCGACAGTGGCTTGGATACAAAGACAGAAAGACTTGTACAACAAACATTGACAAATATAACACAGACTAATACAGGAAGTAAACCAAAAAACTAAACTAGGAAACCTTGTCTACGTAATCACTCCAATACTAAGACAATATTCTTTGATGACCCAGTTGTTAGAATTCTGGCATGGATTTGTTTTAAGGTTTCCAGAGATGAACATGATTTGAAAAGGTAGTTATAAGGAAGCTGGTGGGAGTTCATACAGAGGTGATAGTTGAAAAGTAAAGAGCCGAAGGGTTTTTCAGTACTCAAAATTTGGTTTTGCCATTTGTGTGTAGAATTTGAGGACTCACATGCCAAACTTATGGTGCGCCCAATGGGACCCACACTCGGCATCTCCCGGGTCAGATTCAGATTTTTTTTTTTGTCCGACTCTGGCATGATGGACCCATCTAATTGGATTCAGAAGTTTTTATTGATTTTATTATTTTATTTTAATTTTTTTTTCTTATCGGTAAAGAATTTGATGTTGGCGAGTTTTAAATTCAGGTCACTGGTATCATCACCCAGTGACTTTATCACTGTCTACAGTGGCACCAGCTATTGATTTTACTATTTAAAACTAATTCAGGTTCAGAAGTAATGAATCAGCTTTAGATGAGTCAAATTTGGACGAATCAATTGAGTTAAAAAACAAAAATAAACTGTTAGCATCCCTCGATCTGTCCTTCATGTCGGCTATGCTTCACAGCTCTATTGCAACTAAGTTGGAGACTCGGAGTCCGCAAAATCAGATGTCAAATTTTTCAAATGTCTGACTCGGCTCATATATCTTGTGTCACGTATAATTTTATACTTGACATTGAGATTTCAGATTTTTCTGATATCTAACTCTGCTCATATATATATATATATATATATATATATGATTGGATAATATTTGAATAAGGTACAATTTTATAAATTTTATATCTGACACATGTCTGACTGGACTCAATAATTTTTAATAATTTTTGAGTCGGATCCTAAGCAAAACTAAGGAGTTGCTTCATAAAATAAATAACTAAGGAGTCGAATTGAATTCAGATGAGTCAGATTCAGACGCATCATCAATTTGGTCAGGGGAAAAAAAAAAAAAAACTGTTGGTATCACTTTACTAGGTGAACAGCTATTCATTTCTTTCAAATAGTATTAGTTGGCTTCCATGATACTATTAATGGGGAGTCAATAAACTGATATAGTAATTATTGACGAAGAAAAAAAAATCTGTTTTTTGGTTGAATAGCCCTTGGAATTGAATTCCTGGGTCAATAAGACATGTAAAGTATTAGCACTTGTCTAATGTCCAAAATTCTTCAAGATACTGTTTTAATATCCAAATTGGATATTTCACCCAGATTTTATAACTGTTTTTATATCCCATGTACTAAAATATCCTTGTATGCATCTCTCCACTGAAAACTCCTTCCCCTTCGGTTTCATTACGTCGCGCATCAGTTTTTACATTGTTCATCTATGAATCTTCAATGAGGAATACCATTAAAGGATCAATTTACAAGTTAAATTAACCCATAAAGGTGATGTATGGGTTTTATTTGTTTGATTTTTTTAACTTTTCTTTTTGTTATGATGATGCCAATCGGGTAAAGTTGGGGTTTTTTTTCTAGGTTTATAACAGATCAATGATGTTTCTGCTCTTGAAGTTGAAAACGAAAACTTAATTCGTACAGATTGAAATTGGAATTGGAATGAATTACAATTTTTCCAAATCTAATTTTTATTCATACTAGTTAATTCAAAAAAAAGTAAAAAAAAAAAAATATCATTAACGGCGTTTTGCTGGTTCGTTATGATGGAGGAGGGTGGTGGTGGTGGTGACAGTGAAGGAGATGAAATTAATGGAGGTGATTATGAGCAACTGTGACAGGGGAGCAAGTAGTAGTAATCAAGTATATTTGTATGGACTAGAGAAAAGGAGCTGGTATGAGTTTCTACTTCGTAGTGCCAATTCAATTTGAACTTTTTGTTATGCTATTGTTTAAAGCTACAGTCAGATCGTTCATGTTTTTGATTTTCACATTGTATGTTGCACTAATGATTTACTACCAGGGGATGTGTCTGTTTATGTATTGATATGGTGATATTGTGGATGTAGGAGAAGAGATGGATGCGAGATGCACCCATCCTGGTTTATCCACGAAATACACCTTGATTTATATAAGAAATACAGAAGATGCACCTGAGTGCATAATATATATTCTGACAGAAAAATAAATTTTGTCCTAGATGCACCCGAGTGCATAATGTATTTTTTTTTTTTGAAATCTTTTTTGTTGTTCCTCCTATTTTTTTTTTTTGGTTAATTTTTTAATGGTTTATATAATGGTAATGATGTTGAATTTACTGTTTTGACATCATGAACTGGTGATTTTGGTTGTGCATAGTATATTACTGGTGATTAGTAGAATAAACCAAGATTTATCCATGAAGTATGCAAGATGCACCAAGGTGCATAATGCATATTCTTATAGAGAATAAATTTTGGTCAGGTTGCACCTGGATGCATAATACATATTTTTACATGATATAAATTTTGGCCAAGTTGCATCTGGGTGCATAATGCATATATTTATATGATATAAATTTTGACCAAGTTGCATCTGGGTGCATAATGCATATTTTTATAGGAAATAAATTTTGGTCAAGTTGCACCTGGGTGCATAATGTATCCTCGGCCTGGCTTAAAATATATATTTTTTTTTTCGAATTTGATATCAACAATGGATCTTGTTTCGTAGAGAATTTCGAGCCCTTTCCAAAAATATAAATTTCATTAAATTCCGACTTATATTTCGGAAGTTGTGACTTTTCTGGCGATTAATTTTAATTGGAGAGGGGATATAAATAGGAGAGAGAAAGGATATGATAAAGAATAAAATTTAAAGTAATGGTATAGAAGACTAAATTTTTTTGTGTCTTTTTCACCCAGACACAAAGTTTAGCAGTCCAATGCTACCGACCTTTAGAGGCCTTTGGTCATATGACCCATTTTCCGAAAAAAAATATTATTGACGAAGATTTGAAAGATCTATCTGTTAAATTGTTAAACATGATGCACAGATAGATAATAGTTGACTAACTTCTTTAGATTCACGAAATTACAAGATCCCATTAGAGCTATCACTATGGTGCTCTTCATCCCTCACTATCTCTCAAAATCTCCAAAAACCATGTAGCCGTATAAATTTACGCTTTACGGCTACTCGGTAGTCGTAGCTTTTACGCGGCAACTGAGTAGCCGTTTCTGGTTTTAAAGTTTTACCATGAAACTTTCTTTTTTCATTCTTTTTTTTTACTAAAACTATTTTTTTACCTATTATATCTCATTTTTATCTCTAAAATATCTTTTTTTACCTAGACAAATATATTCCCATTGGAAAAAAAAATGAGAAAAAAAATACGGGTACTGAGTAGCCGTTTGTCACGATTCATACGACTACTGAGCAGTCGTATCATGTAGGGAAGCGAAAAGAGGACACCATAGTGAGGTTGTCTTCTTTGTGCTATCCCTTCCCTACATATTAGGGATAGGGAAGGGATGAGGCCAACCTAGTGCTAGCCCTTAGAGAGCACGTAAGATAACTTATTTTATGCCCCCAACCCGCACGATAACTTATTCCCGCGGTAGGAATTCGTTAATATCTTTACTTAAAAGATTTTTCATTAAACCGCACATGGAATTGGTCAACTGGGAGAAGTTAAAGTTTCCAAAGTGGTTTGATCGATCCACGTTCTGTGGATTACTTTTAAACAATTCGAGATGTAAGTACTCATTATGATCCCTATTAATTCAAATATATATATATATATAGCTTTGAGGTGCTCATATCTTTTGAACATTCAATCTCACCAAAAGAAAAGAGAAAAGATTTCAAGAAAACATTGTGCTGCTCATTTCGAAAACATTGTGCTGCTCATTTCGAAAACATTGTGCTGCTCATTTCAAAAGTTAGGCATGGCGGAAACCAGAAGTTTGTTTATTGTGTGTATTTTTATCTGCACTGTTCTTGCTTCCAATACCCTCATCCTGTGCACCGCAGGTAAGTAATTACATCACAAAAACAAAGAGTAATCTGCAAACGAATCTTATTATGACTAGTTGTTTTCTTTTCTTGTTTGTATATATACACTGCAGAAGTAAATTTTGAATGCGAATCAATTATCGTTATGAAAAATCCATCAAATTACCGGTTGCAATATGGTGGTGCATTTGGAAAGAAAGGAATTCTAGAATATTCAACAACAAAAAGAGAAATTTGGAAAGTTTAATTCGAGATATTAAAATCCAAGCCTATTTTTGGGCGGAGGCAAACACTAGAATGTTGGGTTTGACGGCGAACATGGTAGTAGCTCTATGGGACTCGTATTTCTATCGGCCGCTTTGAGGTGGATGTGAGGCGTTTGGTGTTTGTTTGTTTCTTTGTATTCTCACTTGGATATTTGTTCTTTGTCCTTTTGGGTGATCGATCTAATTTCCGTCTCCTTTTTGTGTCGGTTGTTTTTATTGGGTTGAGGTACCCCCCTTAAGTACCTCTTTTTCAATGAATCATTTCCTCTTGACCAATCAAAAAAAAAAAAAAAAAAATCCATCAAATTGGGTTAAAGAGCATGACGTTGACTGCCATACTTCTCAAAGCTGCCATAACGCTTGCGCCGGAAAGATTGGTGAAGAATACACCAAGCGTAAAGTTACTTCAATCGATATCATCAAAGAGAAATATTCTGTTAAGTGCTTGGAGAATGAAATTCAAGCCATTTGTCCTTGCTGTATGACCGTTTGAGGGATCCGCTGGTAAGTTATTTCCTATTTCCGGAGCCAGCCTTTCCGAAAATGATGGATTCTTGATGTTTATTTTGTTTTTCGTTGATATGTTGTGAGGTTTATTGTCCCCCCTTCAGTTGTTTATGCCTTTATTTTCTTCCTTGTATTCTTGTTATGTATTTCATTCATTTTCCTTGGCGTGGAGTTTCTCAATCTCTATTTTCAATAAAAGTAAGGGTTTTTATTATAAATTACCCCTACATTTCACCTTACACTTAAAAAACCTGGCTTGATTGGGGTATACCCAATAAGACAAAATCTGGTCATTTTGAAGTAAAAGAGGTTACCCCTTAACCAAATATTTTCAAAATGGCAAAAATGCCCTTTTATAATTAATACTAAACAACTGATTAGGCTAATTAATTGAGTTTAAATTAAAATTTTGAAATGAAAATTCAGTAGATTAAACCTTTAATCCGTCTTATGAGTTCGATTAAGATCAAAAAATTTGGTTTTCAAAAATGTCAAAGGTCGGCAAGGTAGAGATTTGAATAAGGTGTCGGCTATATATGGCCGGCATGGTCTTTGTTTGAATAAAACGCCGACCAATTTTAGCCGGCAAGGTATTTCATTGAAGAACATGCCGACTTTATTTTTTTTTGACACACAGGAGATGGCTATTGAAAAATATTAGTCGGCAAGGTCTACAAAAAAAAAAACCCGCCGGCTGGTGAAAAATACCCCGCTGGCGGTTGAAAAACCCCGCCGGCGGTATAAGTCGGCAAGGTATTTAAATGAAGAACATGCCGACTTTATTTATTTTTTTGACCCACAGGAGAGGGCTATTGAAAAATATTAGTCGGCAAGGTCTACAAAAAAAACCCCGCCGGCTGTTGAGAAAAATACCCCGCCGGCGGATAAGTCGGCAAGGTCTTCAAAAAATACCATGCCTACTTGTTGAAAAATTTACAATCGTAAAGCCATGGATGTTATGAAAAGTCGGCAAGATATGCATGTTACGACCTTGCCGACCAAAAACACAGAAATCATAATTTTCGATTTCTAACCTAATATAACAAACAAATCACACAACACAATGATGGGTTTGAGTTTAAACATCATTTATATTCTTCTTTTCGCTGGTAGAGTCAACAATTTTTTTGGAAAATCAAAGTTCAAGATTTCTATATGGCTTTGGTTGATGGAAGATGAAGAAGAAGAAGAGAAGATTAAGAGTTGTTTAATATTTTAATTTTAGGGTTTATGAAATTAAGAAACAGGTTTAGTTTAAGATTTAATTAGTTCAAGGGTATTAAAGTAAAATCACCCTTTTTAATAATGACACCCCATGTCCCCTTGAAATTGGGTATACCCCAATTAATCTGGGTATACCCCAATCAGGTTAAAAAACGCCCCTGCTTTTTTAAAATTTGTTAAAGTTGCAAATTCCATCTAGTTAAGTGTTAGGTGACAGTTATCTTTCCAATAAAAATACTTATTTAGCCCCGAACTACATCTCTTTGGTGGGGAGGGTGAATGATCCGACAATCCTGAAAATGGTGTAACGATTCGAAACCGGGCTCGACAAACCTGAGCCAGGATGAGCTACGTCTCTTTGCAGAGTTATATACCTCCTTCATAACCGGTTGATAAATCTAAGAAAAACCGCAATGGGGAACAACTTACCGTGGTTCCTACAACAAGTGTTCTAGATGACAAAGATGATACTAACACTATTGTTGAGATTCCCAACAACACTGAAAGTGAAAGTCACAGACCTCCTAAGTGGGTACATCTTAGACATTCTGAAGAGAATATCATTGGTGATGCAAATGCCAGGGTAATGACTCGTGGACAACTTGAGAATGTTTGTCCCTATATACTTGCTTCCTCTCATCTATAGAACCGCAAAATGTTGAAGAAGCTCTGAACGATTCTACTTGCATGAAAAACTCAATCATTTTGAAACATAATGAGTATGGGAAAGGGTAGCAAAACCAGAAGTTAACATTGTTGGTACAAAATGGATCTTCAAGGACAAGTGTGACGAATATGGAACAGTTGTTCACAACAAATCCAGACTAGTTGCTCAAGGATATTCGCAAATAGGTAATTTGTGGATGACGAAAGTTATATGAATGATATAGATAGTTGTTTGGCCGTATGACCCAATCCTCAAACTGGCACGATGCACACAAGCTAGCATATGGCATATGACACCTAATTGATGAGTAATTCCATCTCAGCCTTACTAAATATGGGACAAGAATGCAATGCAAGTCAAATCAATGATGCTTTCTGAACCTGCAAGGGGCCTAAATGCCTACAACCCAATGGTGACAAGGACAGAGTGTTACATAACAGCCCCATGCTGCTTCTTTTTTGCGATGCTGTGGTTGATGAGAGTCAAATGCAAAATGCGCACGCTGCATTTGTGAAGATGCCATGGTATAAAATTCGAGGACATAAATGCCGAATTGGGCCTTTTGAGCGTAGTGGGCTCAGCGAGACCCACATATCTGGCTCGGGATTGGAAACTAGTTCTGAGTCTGTCGTGTCAGATGTCAGATTTATTGATGTCTGACTCAACACGTACATCTGGCTCGATAGTGTTCGAGTCACGTACAATAAAATACCTGACTCATTGAACACATCTAACTCAACCTTCCTAGACGCGGACCATTAGAGGTAGGGTGGGATTTTAAGGTGTTAGTGGGGCCTGCAAAATTTTGTTGGATGGTTGGATTTCATTGGTCCACTATGAAATTTGGTCTACCATTAGCTTTTTCCACTTCTAACTGGATTCTTTAATTACTTTACTAATAATTTGAGTCAGATGTCAGATTTTCCTGATGTCTGATTCGCTCATGCATCTGCATCGATAGTACTCGAGTCTGGTACAGTTTTCATACCTGACTGGTTGGATTGCAAATTTGACTGGACTCAAAGGTGGGTTTACTATTTAATAATTTTGAGTCGGATGTAAAAATAATGATTCGACTGAGACGAGGAGTTGGATGTAAAAATCCGTCAGATTCGGAAGAGTCATTTGATTTGGTGTTCTTGCTATCACGATTTTAGGGGAGCTTGGTGGAGATACTATATAGATGTTCTGAAAAGGTTGCGAAATTATATGGCTAATCATGATGTGAATGTCAAAGTAGGAGATTTTCTTTTCCATTGATTATGGGTTGTCATTCAGAAAAGGATTGGAGCGCAGCATGTGCCTCAGCTCCTGTCAAATTTCTTGTAATTTGCTCATATTAATATTATCTTTTTGGTTAAAAAAAAATCCCTGTTAGGCTGTTAGTATAACCTCAGTTTGCACCTCAAGTCAGCTATGTTTAACAGGTCAATTGCAAAAATGTGAATTCATAGAGGCGTTTGGGCACCACATCGCATTGATATGCTGTTTTAACAATACAAATATGGAAAAACAAAATGCAGAAAACAAGCTTAAACACATCTCTGGTGTCAATCTAAACTACTTCTCAAGTAGGACAGCCGGATTTTAAACTGAAATGCGCGCAGAAAAGATTCAGAAACCTAATGCATAAACAACAGCAATCAAACTTCCAATCATGTGTAACCAAAGAACCCTGTAAGATCCATTAGCATTACTGCAATCATCGCTGGTTCCACTAAAACAACCGGGTCCTTGCGCTTTGATCTCACCTCCATCAACAAGAAAACTGCTATTTGATTTTCCGTTACTGAAAAGGACGCACCAAAAATACGGCGACCCGCCATCGGTACCTTTCACTGCTGCCCCAACTTCAGTATGGTTTTTATTGTATAATATATCAAGTCCCTTGCTGCTAGGAACCAGAAGAGTAGAAAATGCTTCAGGTGCAGAGATGTATTTAGATTGACAACCTATTAGCCGTCCGGTTATTGGTGTTAAGGTTGAAGCTTGGACGCCGCAGCTGGGAGCAAATGTATCAGCGATGTCTGAGTCAAGAGGCTTTTTGTTATCTACGTCATCACATTTGCCTTGATATGCTTTTATGTATTGCAAAGCAATGCAGGCTAGTCCTTGGTTGTCCGCAAGAACTGATGCTTTATGGGCAGTTCGGTTGCTGTTGAGTACAGACACAAGTTCATTCGCAGTGTTATCTGCAATTCATAGTCTCAGTTATTAGAGAATGGAGCTTATATAACACACCCAAACAATAAAAAATCAAAACCGAGTAAAAGAAATGTCCAGAACAATTGAGAAATCTCGAACAAAATGATGGCAACATGGATGGAATCGAAATCAAATGACCAGGAGCATTGAGTGGCACATTTGTTTACATTTTACACCATAAGTTTTATCTGAACAGTTTGTTCTGCGAAATCAAATGGGAACATTTTTGCAATCTCTAACCAATAGCTGCAGCCTGCATCTAATTCACAGTTAATGGACTATGAGATTTCACTTCTCAACACTAAAGCTTTACAAGGCCAGTGTTGCAAAATGAAGAAAAGGCCAGTTTCCTGTATCGATATGCAAATCTCCTTACTGATTACTCCCAACCCAAATGACATACAGTCATACAGGGAAAACCCACAAACTCTATTTACTCAAAGTACTAAAATTTATTGTTTTCAGCTCCAGGACACAAAATTTACTTAAAGTTGACATATGGGTGATTCATTATAGATACAGAAATGCAGCACAGCGAATTTATTCAATGCTCCCTTAGCAATCTAGACTAGAGGTCGGTTGCCTCAACCAATAGCTGAATCTAATTCAGTTAACACACCATTTGATTTCACTAAAGCATTGCATAATTCGTTTCCCAAAAGCTTCAAATCTAAAAATGCAAAGCGAAGAAAAGAGCAGTTTCCTGTCTCAATTTGCAAATCTCCTTACTCATTACTCCCAAGCCAAATGACATACAGTATTACAGGGAAAACCCACAAATTCTTCAATCCTCAGAATGACATACAGTACTAAAATTTCTTCAATCCTCAGTTCAATCCCTAATCTAGAAAGGCTTAACATTCTTAAGCAATCATACATTTGAGATTTCTAGAAGCTCAATCAGAAAACAATCTTCAAATTTTTGCAATAATCCACAAGACATAAGCAACCCCAGGTACAAAATTTCAAGAAAAACTAAGAAACTGAACTCATATCTGAATCAGAATGACATTTGAAACCAACCCATTTGAACTATTAAGCCACCATTTACTATATGATTTTCATATTGGATAAGAAATGAAGAAAATAAAAAGTAGAAGTTGAAGTGGATCTACTTACTTTTACTGTCAGCTGCAACAGTGACCAAGAACAGTGAAGCTAGCAGAACCCATGTTGTCATTGCCATTGCCATTACTTCTCTAGTGGTGGTGAACTGAAAAATGCTTTTAGATGATGAACTGAGAAGAGGGAATGGGGCTGTGAGAGAGTCTAGCTCAGAGGTATATGCTTTGCTTTTGTCTTCAATCTTCCTCAGTGAGGTTATAAAAAGTCAATATTGCCCTTGTTGATGATTTGAAATGATTGAAAAAGGCAACTTTCAATGATGATTGTTTGGATTACAAAATCTCAAACTTAGATTCTCTTGAAAGGGATAACCCCTAGGGACTGTACATATTGTAAAGAATTCTTGGTAAAAATCCTGAGTTCAAGTCTCATTAACTACAAATTTTCCATGTATTTTTGTGTTTGAATCAAAGAGCACGCATTCAAGCAGCCGCAGGTCGCAACCTCAATCCTTCACACATTGAAAGATTGACAATTACTCTGGTGTTTTCTTTCTGCAGTCTTACTTCACCAACTGGTGTTCTTCCTGTGCCCCATTAGCACTAATGTTCTCTGTGTTGTTTCAATGTACAGTAAGGTAGGGACTGGTAAGAAAGTTACCGAAAAAAACAACTAGTTTCTTAAACCACACAGAGTAAGAGACAACCAGAACAGCAATATTTACACTTTTTACTCCAAATATTCATTTTTACAGACAAAATCAGGTTGCTGGGATCTCTTTTGGACATCTGACAAATCCTGGAAATCTGTTTCCATTACCTCGTCAAATGTTGTATAACTGTTTCCTGATTACCCTCGTCCACGTCCACCTCTTTTGCCCGCCCTCTGAACACATAACATTCAGAAGATGAGTTACGCAAGTAACGGAAAAACTGAATGTACTTACAATTTAAGAGTTCAAACAAAAAGGCTCTTCTTACCAACTTCCGAAACTCGGTCCTGGACTCCAACATGTGTGAGTACAAGGTTTGTTGTTGATTAGTGACCAGCTCCTTCAACTCTATGATCTCCATTTCACGCATTCGTAGCAGCTGCCTCACCTCTTTAAGCTCCTCGCGCAGCTCGTTAATCTCACTGGACGTGTTCTTATTAGCCTTCAACCTCTTTGATGGCTTTTGATCATACTCCTCCTCGTAAGCCTCCTCTGCATATGTGTCATGGTGATCAGAGTTGTCTTCCAACTCTTCCATCGGATCAGATTCATCATCCTCATCCCTCTTCTCCAATTTGACATTGCAATAACGTTGCGGTTTCTTGTAAGAGATGGGAACAGGTGATAAAACATCCAACTGCAAATAAATAAAAATATAAACATTAAGGTGCGCTTACGAATTTGTACTAGGGGTACAGAGTAAAAAAACATTATTGGACTAAATACCCACTTTGCTGCAGTTGAAGACCTCAGTTTGAATGGCAACATAGGATGGGGCAGTCTCACACGTCCATCGCAGAATAGGAGGAAAACAGTTCACAGGATCGATCCTCTTGGCAAATGCTCCCCCAAGTTTGGGAATATTTTCATAGGCCCAAACCTGAAAATCGAAAAACAAGTTTTCACATGATATAACACGGATTCTACAATAGGTCAATAGCTGAAGACAACAACATACAGTTCATACCTGGAAAGCAAAGGGGAATCCCCTCAAGGAGTACGTCTCATGCCAGTGATTAGGATTTGTTCTTTGCTTTTCTTTAAACTTCTCTGCCCGCCTTCTCAATGCAATAGCCAGGGAAGAAAAAGTCCGTTCATATGAAACTAGACCCCAAGGGTACATGTTGAATTCATCTAGGTCATCAACTATTTGGAGGAATCTCAAATCTATGTATGTTTTTTTATCTTTACCCAACAAGAAAAACTCTAAAAGGTAAACTAATGCTAATTTTACGGTATCATCTTCGTGTTCACAATTTATAAAAGTTTCTTCCAACGTATACATGCTAATAGACTTGGAACCTGAAAAATACTTATGCCGAAGTCTATGAGACAAAAAAAAAGTGGGTCTTTGTCTATGTTTGGCCTTGTTTTCAAAGAAAGACCTGTTACTAGAGAAAAATCCTGTGCGGAGAATTGGATCACATGTCCTCCAACCAAAAACTGCATGGCCTCGTCGTTGATGCAAGGACCGCCTAACTCTCTTAACAGTAGACTATGCACAACATTTCCACAGAATTTGAGTTTGGGCATGCACATTAGATGCCCGAAACATGTGTCTCTAAACTTCTCCATTTGGGTAGCATTTAATTTCTCCTCGATAACTTTGATGGTTTTCATTTGTGACAAGCATGTAACCGTGGCTTGGAAATGCATATTTTCCTTAATCTTCAGAGAAGGTGTTGAAACAACCATCCTGCAGTATACAGTAGGAAAACATAACCCGTTAACCCCAAACAAAATTTACAGCAAGTAACCTCGGCTACCATCAACACATAATCCAATGTCAATCTCAGCAGTCAACAATGTTATAATAGTGGGTGCCATGTGGAATGCGATCGACAAGTCAATTTCTTCAAAATGATAAAGCAAATAACAGTTTCAGACAGACTTAGCAAGAAATCGATGTGCAGGTTACCAGAACAAAATGATAAGGCAAATAACAGTTTCAGACAGACTTAGCAAGAAATCGATTTGCAAGTTACTACTAGTATAAACGAACAATTTAGACCTTGCCCAAATGTTTCCCCTGTACTTGGTTCTACATACGCATTAGGATAAAACCAACACTAAATCTCCAATTACCAAAACGAAAGAAGAAAGAAGAAAAGAAGAATAGCAACCGCCACCAAGAGATCATGATTATTAACCAGAAATAAAAGTAAGGTAAAACTGATTTACTCTAACAGTCAAACCAATCATTCATAACTACCAAATTGTACTTATTTCAGTGAAAATCAATATCAGTTCTGCTTATTTCAAATGTCACATACACATAGGGGCAGAGCCAGCATAAGCCATGGGGCATCTGCCCTCATGTCAGCTGTCCCCATAAGCCATTTTACACATTGCTTAGGGAGATAGTGCAATTTAGCCCCACCCCCACACATCCACCTACCACCCCTCCCAAAGGATTATATCTGGCTTTGCCGCTGCACATATACATATATAAGTTCTACATATTTCAATTGTCACAAACACACACACACAGTGGCAGAGGCTCCAGAAGCCATAGGGCGATTTCCCCAATGGAAGTTGTCATCACAAACCATTTTACTCATTCCTTAAGGAGATAGTGGATTTACACACACACAAACACACCATCACCACGGTAACACCGCATAGGAGTATGTATGGGTAGGAGGACATTCTCAAAAGAATAACAATGAATGGGTGGTGAAGGAGAGGCATACGGAACCTCTGTAACTGGTGGTAGTGGGGCAGGTGGTGGTGGGATCTAATAGACATATGGTGGTGATGAAGGAACTGGCGAATGGAGGTGGAGATGATGAAGGTGGTGGTAAATAAACAACTGCTCATGGTGTTGGTAATGGAAGTGGAGGTTCATACTCAGTACACAGCGGTGGAGGTGAATGAGGTGGAGTTGAATTTGGTGGTGGTGGGGTTCTAACACAATAAACTGGTGCTAGTGGTGGGGGTGAATTTGGTGGAGGAGGTGGTGGTGGTTTTGAATAAATCAATTACAAATCATTCCCCTAAGTCCTCACACCCAAATGCATTACACTGATTATCAAATAAATGGGTATTTCTCAAAAGTCAAACCCTAGAAATTTGATTTCATATGAACTCCTCCCCTTTCAACTAATCACTCACTCTCACTCTCTCCATCCGCTGTTACTACAAATACACTTCCATTCAAAAATCAATTCTAAACCCACCCACAAAATCAATTTTTGAAATTGATAAAAGATTAATCAATATGAATACGAATGTGGGACTTTATCAAATTTTCAGAAATTGATTCAATAAGATTTCAGAAAAATTATTACCTGTTTGGTGAAGTGGGGTTTCTGCTGCTCATCTCTTCTTCCATTACTTTCTTCTTCAATGGTGGTTGCTCTGGTTTCTGATTGTTTGTTGGTTTGGAATGAAGGTCAGAAGGTGCGTTTCATTTGGGATTTAGGTTAAAGATGAATAACTCGAGGATATATATCAATATATATATTTGGTGTGCATAAATATATATTCTAGAGGGAGACAAGGTCATTGGAATGAATTTTTATTTTTAAACAAAAATATTTATAAATGGTGTGGAAAAATGACTAAGATAGCCCTTCTTACACCTTTTATTTCATTTTTAACCTGACGTCATTATGGCGACTCTGAAAGAATTATGGGCGACTAATAAGACAAAATAAGGTCATCCAAAACTAAAATAAATCCACCTCTTATCTAAAATTTTTTGAAATGTCTAAAATGCCCTCCATAATCGGTAGACAATACTACAATCGGTAGTTTAGTTTATGTTACGAAAATTATAATCGGCAGTTAAAATGGTATAATCGGTAGACTCGTGATGTTTATTATCTACCGATTATTCGATCGGTAGTCTCATGATATTCTTTATCTACCGATTGTGGTTGCATCCCCAAATTCAAATTTTTCAAAAACCAATGGAATTTTGAATTTCTCTATTTGCACAATCGGTAGATAAAAAAAATGTACTAAACTACCGATTATGAAGGGACATATAAGTATTTTCAACCTATTTTGTCTTATTTAGTCACCCCTAATTATTTCAGGGTTGCCCTTAATGACGCTAGGATTTTTAAGTCGAAGTAGTCCTGGAGATTTTTTTTCTTTTTTTTTTTTTTTTTTTTTTTTTTTTTTTGAATCCCCCTCAACAATTGGCAAGAGCCAAATTGGAGGAACAGACCAGTACATGGTAGAATTGTTTGTCTTGGTCCAAAGGGCTAGTTCATGAGCCACAGAGTTATAAACCCTTGGTTGGAAAGTAAGCAAGCAAGCAACTAAGCTAGAAGAGAAAAACTAGATATCTTTAAAAATAGCATCCGTTCTGGAATCTCCATCAAACAGGCCAGCAGAAAATTGGTTGATCAGATTCTGAGCATCACTCGCTATGATGATATGAGTAAGCTTCTGCTTCATGGCTTTCTTCAAGACTGCCCAAATAGCTCTGCCTTCAGCTTCTTCAGCAGACTTTACTTCAAAAACTATAGAAGCACAAAAGGAGGTAGTGTAGGAGAAATCCCTCATCACATAGCCTGCACCATTATGACCAGAAATAACATTGTAACTTCCATCTGTATTGCATTTTATCTAGCTAGTAGGTGGGGGCATCCATTTGCCACACAGACCAACAAGGATAGAATGGGAGGTAATGGGACTAAGTTTTCTAGTTAATAACATACCTCTAGCTCTAATCAGGACAGTAGAATGGTTTTCTTTGATATTTTGGAAAAACAAGTTATTTCTATTTTGCCAGATAGACCAAAAAATAGCAACAAAGAAACATTGATCTCCTTCGAGGAGTGGAAGCAATCTTGGGACTTGGACCTACTCCCCTGCCACTTTATCATGTTCTATGAACATGTTTGCTTTCCACCGCAAGAAAATTGAACTCTTACGCCATGATTGTTTGCATATGACTAGCTATTTAGATCCGAGTCAATCACTGATTCGTTACGAGTCAGATATCGGACTTATTGTTTTCTATTTTGAGTTAGATCTGACTCGATCTTTGACTCGGACCTAATCCCTGACCCGGATCTATTAGAGTCAGATGACAAAATACCCTTGATTCGTTGGACCAAAATACCCGTCTAATATGCAGGTAGGCATTGTTCCATTTCTATTTGTGAAGCTATCCTGCATTGGTCTTGTGTATGTGGCATAAACTTCATTATTCAGTTACTGGTGCAAACATTCTGATGAGATTTGAAAGATTCAGTTTGCCATTTAAAGGGTACCGAATTGATTATCCTTTAACTCCAGTGAACAATTTTTTTTTTCATCTTGGATTGTTTTCCTTTGCCTTGTTCAAGTAGTCATTTATGCATATATAGCAACTGTAAGTAATTTTTGAATAAATTACAACTGCATTTTTTGATCATGATTATTGAGAGAGATGCAGGTAGTCACTTTTCCGTTTCTATTTATGAAGCTATCTTGTGTTGGTCAAGTGTATGTGGCATAAACTTCATTATTTAGTTACTGGTGCAAACATTCCGTTGAGATTTGAAAGATTAAGTTTGCCATTTAAAGGATACCGAATTGGTTATCCTTTAAATCTAGTGTACAAAAATATATTTCAGCTTGGATTGGTTGTTGAAAGCATCAAAAGCTAATTTATGCGTGAAGAAAGGGGGGCCTGTGAACAACAAGCTTATTATGCCCAGGTGTGTGTCTTAATATCTGCACGGATTGACAACTATTAATTTATACATTTTTTGTAAGTGGTAATTGTAATCAAATGGCCCTCGAATAGAAAAAAGAAGTTCTAGCCGAAGATGAAAAGGAAAAACAATTGCTTCAAACATGTAACAACTGAAGATGTCTTATTTCTTGCAATGATTATGTGTTAACATTTGGTTGGTTCATTTCTTTAAACGGGGCCCCCTGTTTTCCCTAGTGGGTTAGAGTGGAGGAAATCAACGGTAGATATAGGCACCACATAGTGGTGTAAAAAAGTGGTGTAAAAACCCTAGGTCCCTGTAGTACTGTCCCAGTTTATCCGAATAAACAGGTTCCATGAAGAGGTCTGGGTCTATCATTAAGACTTCACTTACGTCGGCCCACAACGGTAGTATTTGTTAAGAGAGTTCCACTAACATTTTTGTAAGAAAATTGAATTCTTAGACCATTTTTGTTTTCATTTTTATCTGATTTGGATCTGAGTCAACTACTGACTCGTCGCGAGTCAGATGTCAGACATATTGTTTTCTATTTTGAGTCAGATGTGACTCAATCTCTAACTCAGACCTAATTCATGATCTGGACCAGTTTGAGTCAGGTGGCAAAAGACCCCTGATTCATAGGACCAAATCACTGACTCACATATATTTGAGCCAGTTGAATCGGATCTAATTCAAAACAAACATATTGATTCAAGCCCAAATGAACCACGTGATTTCAGTTAGATCCAGACGACTCCTATTTAGACGACTCAGATGACTCATGAGTAAACATACATGGTGTTGCTCTGACGAAGAGATTGGGCATATGATATAATATTAAACAGTGATTCCGGATCACTTCAAACTTACGAGAGATCCTCAAATCTGGAATAATCCTTGAATTTATTTCGGTGCAGATACTTTTTTGTCACTCAAATATTGGTGAATGATCAAGAATTTATTCAAGGATTCAAAATGTATACAACTCAAAATCAACCTTGTGATCCGAAATTTGTACTCTGTGACCATATACAGTATGGATAAAATTTTACCTCATTATTTATTACTTAAAATGGGCTGGCGCGCAAGACTACCATGTGAACCAAAATATGACATTGGCTCCGTAAGTTGAATCAAAATATGTAATATGAATAAATTACTATTTGAATTAAATTACTACTTGACTTAGATCTCTATTCTAACCAAAAATTTCGCAGCGTGTGATTCAGAATGTGGCCCGGCCTAGTAGTCCTTAAGTCGTTTCCTATGCACAAGTCAAATACCATAGTTTGTCATTTCTGCACCCACTATGGGTGTGGCAAAGTGGCAAACATAACTTTCTAAGTGTCAGATATGCCACTTAGGCATACGCGATAAAGACTGAGCGATAGAGATTACATTGCTCAATGGTCTTTAGATCGCTTGTTGGTCATTATAGCGCCTGAGACAGTCTTTATATCTCTCGGTGCTACGATCTTTTTTCAATAGTTCGTCATTTAACGGTCATGAATCCACCGCCTATAAATACTAAACTTCAAATTCAATTCAAGTCACACCATCTCAATCTTAACATGGTTAGTGATCGCTTCACTCGAGAAGAAAATATATCTCTAATTCAATGTTGGATACCTGTTGCAAGTGATAGAGGTTTCAATTTAATCACCTGTAACTGATTATGAGACAGCGCGTTTCAAAGGTTTATGGTGTTAGCTGGTAATGAAAATTCAAGAATAACAAATAAGAGCCTTCAACAAATATTTTGTTTTATCAATTGATGTGAGACTGTACGCGCAAATTTTGTAGATGATACAGGGGGGTCATCCTGGTTTTTCTATCGACGAACTAATGAGCACCTTAATAACTTTTTTTTTGACGACTGTGTTTTATTTAATTATAATCATATTAACTTATTATTATATATTTCAGTTTCTTTTTCCGGAGAAATTGAGCTCATTCCTAAATTTTTTGAAGACAAAAGAAGATAGTATAAGCATGATGAATGCTATCAACTCTATAAGATTCATGTGCAGAGATTTAATTTTGGTTTTGATTAGGTATTATGTAATGCGATTGTTTTTTTTATCTATTATACGTTGGGACTTAATAAAATGTAAAACGTGTTTGATTTGAACATTGATTTTAAGATAGTTTTCATCAATATATAAAAAAAAATCACATTAAAAAGATTGAAATAAATTACACCGATGAACTACTTAATTATTTCCATGACTATTACCCTGACCATTAAAGATTCAATTGGTCAGGTTTTGTGGATTATGAGTGTTGTTCGACATATCAGAGATTTGAGCTGGTTTGAAATTCATTTGGTGGTTGAGTCTCATCAGAATCGTCAAAATCTTGAAAAGTAACGGGATCACTCTTGTGAAGGGGAACATGATAGCAATCTTGAAATGCATGAGCTTGAAATGGTGATATGGTTTAGGAAATTGGGTATAAAGAGTAGATTTCCAAACTGCTTCATTGTTTAAGCCATCACCAGGAATCATAATATCAGTTAAAAACTGGTTAAACAAACCTCCATGAGTTGTTTCCATGTCAATAACTTCATCACCTCCACGTACTTGAGTATCTAACTCTACAGTTGGAGTATAAATATACCAATACATTCGGCGAAGAATGACTTCTCAAAATTCTTTGACTTCCATGATTACCGCGACTTCTAAAAAATCGCTAACTTCCACCACTGGAACTTAAATGTACATCAGGAACAGTACTTAAACCACACTGAATTGGATGTGCACCACCATGACCTAGACATTTACCACCTTAAATGGAATATCCCCTTGTCAAAAATCGTGGCTTCTTTATGTTTTTGCATCTCACTCAAGTGGAATCTCTTAAAACTATTTAGTAGATTACGAAAATCGTTAAACTGGTTCTGATACTGCTCTGATGTAGTATCTACCCCTGGTACGGGATAAGTCCGTCCGAGATCACACTGCCAAGTTCGACTAGGATATGAAAATACATCCCTATCTCTAGAATCATGATAATTGTTAGCAAGTGGCAGTCTTCCAAAAGCTAAGAAATCTACCCGACCCATATTTTGCGGTTGCATTGTAATATCGACCTTATAAATAAGGTGAAATGATAAAGGTAATCACTAAAATCACGAGGCTCCTGGATCAAATTTTCAACTTGTCCCAGTCATCTTGAGAAATCTCTCCACTTGGATAGGGGTTGATTCTTCTCTGCAACTGAAGAAGTAGTCTTTCGCTATAATACCAAACACCCTTTTCAGAATTAAGACTGTATAACACAATCCTCTTAAGGCTTAGCTTTAACATTCTCTGGGATTTCACATCTTCAAACTCATGGGTAGTTTCACACTGCATGAACATTGAGTCCTCTGAACAACGGCAGAATGTTGACCATTGGTATTATTATGGAGATAAGTTTTACAACCATGGAAGTAAGTATAACACCAATACTTAAAATAATAACATTGTTGGGTTAGTACATTTACCATGTCAAAATAATAAATAAATAATGGGAAAAAAATTTGGTTCTTACCTCCAACATTCCCCAAAACCATTAAGAATTTCTTTGATACACGTCGAGCATTTAACGAGATCTGTGTAAAGTTCTGATAAAATTGAAGACCCTCAATCACATGTTGGTGCTCTCTCTAAATCTTCTAACGATTTGAAAAACCAAGTAATGTTGTTGATCTAGCATTTGGAAAAATACACATTAACCTATTGTCCACAACATAAACTCACATTAGACCTCCTCATAAATTTTAGGGTACAAATATCGTGTATTTTCAAACATCTTTTCATTTATTTTCCTGGCATAATGTGTAAAATTCTTTTGGACCCATCCACGTTTAATCATATGCTTTTACTCTTTTATATTATGGATTTTCTTCTAGATCATTTGAGTATAATTGAAGTAGGTCTTTCCATCTTTCTTCCAACTCCCATTTTAGTTTTTTAAATGGAAGTACATTTTCCTCACGTGAATTCCCGTCAATATGTTTAAATCTAACAGTGTAACTCCTATTAAACAACGTATTCATAATTAAAGTTTGTTGAACGTTTCTAAAACCAAAAAAATAATCTAAAACTTTAATTACAAGAAAATATAAACTACCACGTTCGAAATATCTGAAAAGCAACATATATTTACTTTTCCACCATCGTTCAATATAACTTGAACAATTTGAGTCTTGTGATTTTCAGGTTGTACATCATATAAACACCACCAAGGATATTTTGGACTCTTTCTTGAACACATTAAATAGGGGAGGTACTTGAACATTGTACCAAACTCAGACCACCCACCTCTTAGAGCGTATGAATTAACTTTTTCTAGGTGGCAAAATATGTGCACAAAGAGTATACCTTTTACCAGTTAGTTGTCTAACATGTTGAAACCCGTATTCTTAATAGTGTTCATAATTGAATCCAATGGCTAGGGTGCTAGTATATCCTTTGACTTTTCTGTTTCTTTTTTATTTTTTGGTTTCCGACGAAAACTAACTAGGGATCAAAGATTTTTATATAAAAAAAGTTAAAAAAAGAAGAGACGATGTGAAGAGGAATGGGAGGAGAAGTATGGTATCTATAGACGGGATGCAGTCGACCGTTAGCGATATAGAGTTGATCGTTGGCGAAATTGATTTAATAACCATCCATAAAAACTCTATCACTTGCGTTATAATTTACATCGCTTGATAGGATCCCCATCGTTATTTGCTTTCTTATATTGGCGCGGCTGGTATGCTTGACCACATGGTATGTCAAATGAATTCTTTTGGCATGAATTCTTATATTGGCGCGGCCTTACCCGTAATTTATTGTCTTCCTTTCCATGGGAAGCAAAACTTATCGGCTGACCGCACAATCACGAAAAAAGGGTACTAGTTTTACTAAGGCTGGTCCCAATACACATAAAATACACAATCCTGACCACTGGATTTGTACCATCCCAACCGAAACTGGTACTCTCCTTTAGCAGGTGATCCATCATTTTTATTCGTTTCCTTGGCATTTTTTTATACTCCTCTGTCGGTTACTAAAATCCGACACAATCACAAATATAAGCATGAATAAATGGGTGGAAATATCCTTTTCCTCACTCCCACAAAACCAGAGGATAAGCTTCACTCTTATTCATCTTCTCTCCAACCATGGCATCAATCTTCACAGGAACTCAAATCATCAGACTCTCAAACACAAACCCCGATCTCTCCAACAAGAAGAGGAAACCATGTCTTGTAAAATGTGCAGTAAACCAACAACCAATGGACAAGATACAGAGTAGTAGACGTTCCATTTCCATGGCTGCTGCTGTCTTTCTCTTTCAATACCTCTCCATTCCTAAATGTAAGCTTTTTAAACACAAACCCGTTCTCTGTTACATCTTAAATTAGAAGAATTTCACTGATTTGTTCCATTTTTTGTGTTTTGTAGATGCAATTGCTGATGGAGGTTTGGATAAGTATCTTAAAAGGTAAAATTAGCAGAACCCTTTCTTTAATTCATTGATTTTTTGATTTATAGATGTGAATTTTTCAATTTTTGGTTTGGGGATTTTGTGAGTCATGTGTTCTTAGGTTAAATTGCGGGAGTTTTGTGTGTGGCTGACTCGGGGTCTGAGTCAGTTATCAGATTTTCAGCTGGAGGCATCTGTCTAACATATCTAGATGACATTAAGGAACTTCATGAGATGAGTTAGATTTAGGTTGATGGTTGAGTCACATTTAGGTGAGTAGACTTGAATGAGTTGATTCCATTTCAGATGAGATGCCGCCTTGGGCATTTTTGTTTAGTATGTCTGATCTAGTGAAGTTTGTTATTCAATTTTGAGTTGATACTTTTGGCTACTTGCTGCCATAACCTTGTTGTTTGATATTTACCAGGAAAAAGCTTGAACCTCTAGAAGTATATGTACCAGCTGTAATATTGAGCAAATCACAGTTCAGGGACTTAGGTAAATTATTTCCATTCTTCCGAACTCGTGTTGATTGTCTTGTTATTGCTTAAAACATTGCGTGGATGCTCTAATAAGTGTAAGAGTGTGTGCTTGAATACGATGACAAAATCTATAATATCCCCTATGAGATAAACGAGAGTTGAACTTGAAGCACGGACTGGAAGGTCTGTTGCCTCGTAGCATTGTTTTGCTGTCATGCACCATCTCATGTTTGAGAACTCATATATGCCACGATACTTATGTACATGTCACTTGAATGTTCTTAAGTAGGTTGCACCGATGAATAGAATATATTCCTGTTTGTAATCAGGTCTTAGGTATCTGCACTTCTGCAGACTTTTCATTTATTTGGCTTAATATTCCTTTTCAGCAACATTCGTTCTCGGAAAAATTAATCTTTCACAACCCCCCGAAAAAAGAAAGTTAAACCAACTTCTATTCTTCTCATATTATGGCCTTTTGTTAGGAGTTGTTAATCCGTCACCTCATCTTGTTCTAATCAAATTCTTGATTCTTAAAAACCTTCATTTCCTTGTAGAGAAAACTCTGGAAGCCGATCAGCCACAATATGCAGCATGCAGATCCATATTACGTTCTGGCCCAGCGGCATCATTGCGTGTTAACATACGAGCTGTAAGTCGAACTTTCTATCACTAAGCCACTTGTATGATCTTCTTTTAAAGCCATGATAAGAAGCAACGGCTGCAAAACCCATAAAGAAGTGATGCCACATATTACAATACAACAACGCTATGGTGCTACTGTGTCAAAGATGACATAGCAACACCACATCTTAATAAATATTTTAATAGAAATGAGGACAGCTTTATGATCCTTCTTGCTCCTTGTTGTAAAGAATGTGGAGTACAAATTGTGCAGTTTATGTGTGTACCTGAATTCCTACTTGCTTCTAGGTTTGAAAATGACCATCGGAATTATAGGTAGCACAGTATGCATCTGATGATGGCAAGGGCAAAGCTGCTCTCGATGATGTTGATCAATGCCTCAGGTACTAATACACCTCTAATATATACATGATTTTTATTATTGAATAGTGATGGGTGACAGTCTGCAAGTCAGCAACCATGCCTTTGTTTTCTTACATTTGAAACTAAACTGGTAGTCAGATGGGTGAATTCGTAACTTCGAAAATTCACCCAAACAAGACCCAACTTGATGTCATGAAACAGTTGGAACTTTATCTTAATGGGTAAACCATCTTATATCAGTGAATGTCGTAACACTAACTCTTTACTACTGCTGACTGATATTAATTTGTAGAGCCTTAGAGGATCTGGACTCGTTATTTCTACGAGCATCAAGAAACGATCGGGGAGCTTCAACTGAATCAATGAAAAAGAAGATTGGCATTGCTTTAGTTGCTTTGGACAGGTAAAGGCTAAGAAAGTTAATTTTCTTCTTATAGGTTGATAAATTTATAAATGAAATACAGAAACTACGAAGTCAGAAAAACCCAAATCATTTTCCTAAACCCTGCATCTTAAGAGACGAAAGTATACGGCATATTGTCTGATATAGTTATAAATGAAAAACAGAACTACGACGTCAGAATAACTCAGATAAAATTGTGCAGCTTAAGAGATGAAGTTATATGGGTAGGTTCTTAGTTGACGATATATTGATATTACTTTTTCAGGATCCTCGAGACAGTCCCAACTTCTATTTTAGATAAGGGAAATGAAATCGCCAATGCTTATTTGGCTGCAGATGAAGATATTGAACCCAAAAGTTTGGACCCCGAAATGAAACAGTTAGAGTCACTTCTATGAAAATCTCTTTCGAAAGTATGCGGTTCTCCATTCATTTGTTCTGTTTAGTAATTGATGTACCTACCATATTGTAAATCTGTAATCTTTGTGTGCATAATTATGCATGACACAATCTTGAACTCGGCGAGGATAATACAGAGTTCTCATTAATGTGTTTCTGATTCTTTTGTTCATGTCTATTTAACCGTTACTCCTTAATTAAAGAATGTGTCACAAGTGGCGACTGAAAGGCCAGAAACAAAGTCACGGGCTGTAAAAATGAAACCCGGTTTGCTGACTTTACATTAAGTCCCGGATTGTTAAGCCTTTTGATGCTGATTGGAATGCTTCTTACAGAGATGGTTCACATCTTCATAATGCTGTGCATTGATAGTTGTGGGGCATCAATATTAATTGTGCGGATACCGACTCCTCTTACAAGTATGTCCACTCCTACCCAACTATGTTATTCAATATATTCATTGAATGGGATTTTTCCAAAGGTTATTGTCCAAGAAGTTAACCTGCATATTGGGTTAGTTGGGGACTTGGGGTTCCTAATATATCCACGTTGAGTTGTTCGATTCGAAATAGATTTCGACATCCAACTGCATACCTCCTTGTGATAAATGTCATCTGAACCTCCTCGTACAATTGAGGGACCATCTCCTCTTTCCTGGACTGCTGGTGGAGGTTTCAAAGTTTTGTAAAATTTTAGTACATATAAACCAGCACTGATTGGAAACTACACCTGTCCTTGATCAGCAAAGAATAAAATTACTATGTTGCTGCAAATGAAGGTTGCTACTGCGACTTTATTAGTGTTCGCAATACTATTTGTTTCATCTACAAGTGTTGTTGCATTTGCTTCAGGTACTCAGAGAAAACAATTACATGTAGCAGTAGAAGAAGAAGTTGATGCACTCTTGAAATGGAAATCAACCCTTCTGAACCATACTCGTTCTCTTCTCCCTTCTTGGAAGACAAATTCTACTGGGAGGACCAGGAGTCCATGCAAGTGGTACGGAATTGCTTGTAACAGCGAGGGAAGCGTTGTGGAATTCAATATAACTGGTTTAGGCCTACAAGGTACGCTTCACAGTTTTAACTTCTCATCTTTTTCCAACGTTGTTAGTGTGGACTTGAGCCATAACAAACTCTTCGGACTCATTCCATCTCAAATAGGTAATCTTTCCAAACTTACGCACCTTGATCTTTCTGATAATACACTTTCCGGATATATTCCTCCAGAAATAAGCTCTCTCACAAGTCTGCACTTGTTAGACCTTTCTCAAAATCAAATCAATGGATCCATTCCTCGAGAAATCGGCCATTTACAATATCTCACTACTCTAAGGCTGTTCATGAACAATCTCACTGGTTCTATCCCTCATTCTCTGTGCAACCTGACCAGCTTGACATTTATGGCAATGTCTCTAAATCAACTTACGGGCAATATTCCTCAAGATATAGGAAGTCTAACGTCCCTTACTTTATTATCTTTGTATAACAACAGTTTCCGTGGTTCAATCCCTGCTTCTTTAGCCAATTTGACTAGTCTGAAAACTCTTTCTCTTTATCAAAATCAACTCTCTGGTAACATCCCTCGGGATATAGGAAGGCTAAAATCTCTTACTATCTTAGATTTGTATATGAACCATCTCAGTGGTTCAATTCCTGCTTCTTTAACCAATTTGTCTAGCTTGGGCACAATTTCCCTCGAGGAAAACCAATTTTCTGGCACAATTCCTCAAGATATCGGAAGGCTAAGTTCTCTCACAGCAATTGTCTTTCCGTACAACAATCTCATTGGTTCGATCCCTACTTCGATATGTAATCTGAGTAACCTAAAAACTCTAGAACTGTTTAAAAATCAGCTCTCTGGTCCAATCCCTCGAGATATAGGAAGGCTAACCTCTCTTACTATCTCTAATTTGTTTAGCAACAATTTCACTGGTTCAATTCCTATCTCTTTATGCAATTTGAGCAATTTGGATACATTCACAATTTACGAAAACCAACTCTCTGGTGCACTCCCTCAAGATATAGGAAAACTAAGCTCTCTTACTGTCTTACATCTTGGCCTGAACAAACTCACAGGTTCAATTCCTGCTTCGATAGGTAATTTAAGCAGTTTAACTGAATTGTCTCTTTATCGGAACAATTTTAGTGGTTCACTGCCAACAGGTATCAACAATTTAACACAATTGACAATATTATTCTTTGGTACCAACAATTTCGTTGGGCATTTACCTCAAGATGTATGTCAAAGTGGAATACTAGAACAGTTTATAGTTGATAGTAACCATTTCACGGGTCCTATACCAAAGAGCCTTAGAAACTGCACAAGCCTAAGAGTACTCGGGATGTCAGAGAATGAACTAGTTGATAATATAACGGAGGCATTTCACGTGTATCCAAATCTACACCGGATTAATTTGGGTTTCAATATGTTATATGGTGATATTTCTAAACACTGGGGGGATTGTCAGAAGTTAACAGGAATGTCTCTCTCAGCGAACAATATCACTGGCAGAATACCGCGTGAACTTGGAAAACTGAAGATTTTAAGTGAACTTTATCTTCACACAAATCATTTAGTAGGGGATATTCCAGAGGAGCTGTTTGAATTGTCTTCTTTAATCACTTTATATCTGTCCAATAACAAACTTTCTGGTAGGTTATCACCCTCGGTCGGAATGTTGCTCAGCTTGCAATTTCTTGACTTATCAAGAAATGAACTTATTGGATCAATACCCAAACAACTTGGGGAGTGTTCAAAGTTATTGTCCTTGGATTTGAGAAGCAACAATTTTAATGGAAGCATTCCGATCCAGATTGGAAGCTTGGACTCGTTATCAATCCTGCTTGATTTTAGTCAGAACAAGTTGAGTGGAGAGATACCGTCAGACTTCGGAAAACTAGACAAACTAGAAAAGTTAAATTTATCGCACAACAAACTTTTTGGATCAATTCCATCTTCATTGTATCAAATGGTCAGCTTGACTGTTGTGGATATTTCTTACAATGAATTGAGTGGTCCTGTTCCAAACATGAAGGCCTTTCAGAATGCGTCAGTTGATGCATTGAAGAGCAACAAAGGTTTGTGTGGTAATATCTCTAGAGGTCTAAAACCATGTAACTCTCCGGTGTTGGTAATTAAAAGAAAAGAGTTCAACAAGAAGCATCTGGTGATAATCCTTGTCTCTGTGTTCAGTTCATTGTTTCTTTTAATTTTGTTGTTAGCCATTTTGTTTCGCTGCGGGAAAAAATCTGCAAGGAATGTGGAGGATTCAGCCAAAGTTGGGTCTACCAATGTGGGGAGAAACTTCTTCTCGGTATGGGATTACGATGGCACATTAGTGTTCGAAGACATATTAGAAGCAACGGAGAATTTTGATTCGAAATATTGCATTGGAACGGGAGGATACGGGAGCGTTTATAAAGCAGAGCTGTCAAATGGCCAGGTTGTTGCCGTGAAGAAACTTCACTTGCCAGATGAAGATTCTGAGTTAGTTGACATGAAATCTTTTGAAAGCGAAGTGAATGCATTGACAGAAACTCGTCACAGGAATATCGTGAAGCTTTTTGGTTTCTGTTCTAATCCAGAACGACGGATATCATTTTTGGTGTATGAGTTCATGGAGAGGGGAAGCTTGAAAACTGTTTTATCTGATGGAGAACGAGCAGTAGAGTTCGATTGGATAAAAAGGATAAGGTTCATCAATGGAACAGCTAATGCACTTGCTTACATGCACCATGACTGCGTACCTGCATTAGTTCATCGGGACTTAACGAGCAACAATGTTTTGTTAGATTCAGAATATGGTGCTCGTGTGTCTGATTTTGGTACTGCGAGAATGTTGAAACCAGATTCATCCAATTGGACATCACTTGCAGGAACTTTGGGATATATTGCTCCAGGTACAATTCAGTTTAAACTTAAAAACCTATTTCTGTTTCTACCATATTCTAAAGCTAGTAAGTGAACATATTTTTTTTTCCAATAATGTTGTTCCAGAGCTTGCTTATACAATGAAGGTAACCGAAAAGTGTGATGTTTATAGCTTTGGGGTTCTAATATTTGAAGTACTAATGGGGAGGCATCCATCTGAAGTCATCACACTGCTCTCTGATTTGCTTCTTCCATCTTCGTCTTTGATTCCAACGGAGACAGATCAAAAGTTGAGAAGCATCTTGGACCAACGCATCGGAGCTCCAGGGAATGCTGTTCAGAAGGAAATAATGTACATTACCAAGATTGGAATGTCATGCTTACGCGGTGATCCAAGTACTCGGCCAACTATGCAAGAAGTATCGGTCGTGCTATCAAAGTCAGCCAAGGGTAGGCCATCTTTGGCGAAGCCTTTTGAAACTATCACATTAGGAGACCTACTGTCTACTGATATTGTCTGATGAATTTGTGTAACCAAACCTCATTTCATTTGTCAGTTATTAAATTGATCATATTAAGCCTTTAAATGCTGATTTGAAAGTAGGAATTACCTATAGATCCTATTATATTGTTCTTAGTTAGTGGCAGGTCCACCCACTAAAGCCCAGTAACAGGAGGTCCATAATAAAAATAAAACAGAAAAATGGACCCAATTTTTTAAGCCCTAGTCCTGCACACGTGTGGAACATATGAGGACGTTTTTTCAAATACCGAAAACACCCTCAAGTATATAACAGTAGTAACCAAAACCATTTCTTCTTCATTTTCTCGATCCACTCTTCTTCTTCTTCTTCATTTTCTCATATGTGGTTTGGTGAAGAGCTCTGGCTATGAAGATCTTCTGAGGTATTGATCAATTCGTGAATTCAAACTAGGATTAATCGGTAGGTTCACTTCCTTATTGTTGGTATGGTTTAGGTTTTCATTTTTCCTTTCTTCTTCAAAAGCTTATTTTAATTTAGGTTTTTTCTTTCTCGGATTAGAGAAATTTTCATGTTTATAGCAAAATCTAATGTTTAGGTATTAGATCTGATGTTGATAATAAACTGGAAGAGTCTACTTTCGTCGATTTGGTATGATCTCTGAGTGTCTTTGTGTTGCACCGCGTTTTTTAATTGATTTTTTACGTCGATCCATGAGTACCCATATGTAATACTGAAATATGTGCTTCGATTCGGTTATATTCAGTATTTTGCCACTGTTTTTGGGTTCGATCCATGAGTACGTATGTGTAATACTGAAATATTTGCTTTGATTCGGTTATATTCAAAGTTTTGTCATTGTTTTTTGATTCGATCCATGAGTACGTATGTGTAATACTTAAGTATGTGCTTTGATTCAGTTATATTCAGGGTTTTGCCACTGTTTTTGGGTTCGATCCATGAGTACGTATGTGTAATACTGAAATATGTGCTTTGATTCAGTTATATTCATGGATTCATCACTTATTCTTTACATGCAGTTTGATTATTTAGTTCATGAATACGCAGTACGTATATGACGTACTGATAGAAACTTCTTCTGATTTTGTTTTATTCATAGTTTTGCCATTGTTTTTAGGTTCGATCCATGAGTACGTATGTGTAATACTGAAATATGTGCTTTGATTATGTTATATTCATGAATTCATGAATTCTTCTTTACATGCAGTTGATTTTTAGTTCATGAATACGCAGTAAGTATATGGTGTACTGATACAAATTTTTTCCGATTCTGTTTTATTTAGTTTTGCCACTTTTTTAATTCTTTGATCCATGAGTGCGTATGTGAAATAATGTAATATGTGCTAATTTTGTATAGTTTTTTTCTGTGTTTACAGTGCATATAAAGGTTTTCATTTATTTTTCCTATGATTTAAAATTGTATTAAAGAAATATTAGAGATTAATTGGTATGATCCTACAATATATGTGATGAAAAACATTTTCTAATTTATGTATCATTGATTCCAGCAAACATGTACTTTTCCTGTAAGCAGTGCAACAGATACATACTCGAATTTGTAAGCAACAGATATATACTCGAATTTGTAAGCAGTTTAGCGGATACGTGTTCTATTTGAAAGCAGCGCGGCATATATGTACTCAGATTTATAAGTAGTTTAGCAGATATGTACTCGAAGTTATAAGCAGTGTAGCAGATATGTACTCGAATTTATAATTAGTGTAATAGATATGTACTCGATATAATGAACGTGTAAACACATACGTTTGGTAACAATAGGTATTATGGTCATTTCCATGTTTTAATTAATTTTGGACTCAAGATAAAAAAAAATTCCAGTTGGACCCTACTATAAATAACCTTATGGGCTTAGGACCAAACAAGAAATTTTCCGAATTTGAAATGCTTCACATTAATTAGGATGGCGGACATCTTCATAATAATGGTGATTGCTGTCCGTTGATAGTTTTGGGGCACCAATATTATTTATGCCGATACCGACTACTCTTGCAAGTTGCAAGTATGTCCACTCCAGCGAATTGGGTTAGTTGGGGACTAGGGGTTCTTAATCAAGCTTGGTAAAGGGGCGGCATGAAATGGTAGAGGGGCGGCAAGTGTGATAGCAATGTCCCTCTTATTGGTTAGGGGGTGTCCTATAGGGGGTGTAGATCGACTAGATTACCCTTTTCACCTTAAATTAACCAAAATCAATTCAATTTTTTTTTAAACCTAATGAATCCGAAAAAATCAAATCAGTTTTTTTTTTCATCTTCTCTTCTCCTCCATCAACCCTAACCTCCATTAAAACCGAAAATTTCATCGTCTTCGATTAATCGGCGATTTGAAAATGTTTGGAAAAACCCAGTTAGGGTTTAGTTTATCGTGTTGGATTTAAGTTAATTTTGTATCAAAAATTAGGGTTTTGTATGAAAATTGAAATTGAAATTTCTAGGTTTATGTGAGTTACGGTTGGTAATAACTCAATTACGAACCGTAACTGGAGATTTGAAGAACATACGGTTGGTAATAGTTCAATTACCAACCGTATGTTCTTCAAATCTCCATTACGGTTGGTAATAGTTCAATTACCAACCGTATGTTCTTATATCGAGAATTTTCTTGATTCACGATTGGTAACTATTTTAGTTTACCAACCGTGAATCGAGTTACGGTTGGTTTCGAGCATTTAATTACCAACCGTAATGGCGAGTTTCTGATTGGTATCGAGCATTTAGTTACCAACCGTAACTGGTTTTACGATTGGATCTTCCCCAAATTTAACCAATTACGGTTGGTATTCGATAACTTACGAACCGTAACTAAGAGTTACGGTTGGTAAAAAGCAAAATTGCAACTGTAAGTTCTTCTGAAAATTCAAAAGTTTTGATTTTGTTATGTAATTTAGATAATTTTGAGCGAGAAAAAGCTAATTGGGCGATTTAGAAGTATATCTAGGTCACTAGAATCACTCATTTTGGTTGAATGAATCAAAATCTATGGTTTCACAAATATCACATAAGTTTTCTTTTTCTTCTCCTCTAATTTTTTTTTTATAACTCTAAAAATCTGATTTTAGAGTTATAATAAGTGAAAATTAATTATCAACACTAATCTTGATTATTAACAATAAGGGCTAATTAGTCATTTCCAGATTTTCATTGATAAGGGGCACTTGAATTTCCTTATAATGACTATTTTTGTCTTATTTGATTGCCGCCGCTCTACCATTTCATGCCGCCCCTTTACCAAGCTTGTTCTTAATATATCCACGTTGAGTTGTTCGAATGAGGGACCATCTCCATTTCATATCTCTTTCCTAGATTGTTGGTTGAGGTTTCAAAATTTTCTAAAATGATGGTTCATAACCCGTTCTAGGACTATAAATCAAGACTTGTGACACAATAGCCTTAATGGCTTTTTCTGGTGGTGCTGCTACTTTATTATCAAGTATATTTTGAAGAAAAAAAATCTAATTCGACAAATAAAACCAATACTATTTTTTTTGTGTGGAAGCATTTGACATATATGATATCAATGATCAAGATTAAAAAAATAAATAAAATGATTTTAAATAATCTATAATATAAGTGAAAATGGTTTGTTTGGTGTAACCAACTATTTTCGTTGGCACCTGATAAGACTAAAGCACCCTTCCGTGTTTTCCACCCCTCACTGAAACTAGCGTAATACTTAACAAAACCCAGGGATAAATCAGACTTTGGTATTTAACTAAAAGCCAGAGGAAAATATGTATCGTGTTTCACTTTTGTTCTTCTTCGTTCAACCACCATAACCAGCAACACCACTACCGCCACCTGAAAACCAGCATCACCACCACCGTAACCATCGTCGCAAACCACCAATGACCACCATACCCTTTGGTTTTTCCAATTGATAATTTGATACGAAAATTTGAATCACTCAAAATCAACACTACACCAAAACAGCCTTTTTGTGACGTTTATAAACGTTGCACATAATTTGTGCAACGGTAATAAATGTTGGCAAAACGGCGTTGTGCATTGATGTGCAACGCTTATTATCCGTTGCACAAATTATTTTGAGCAACCCTTATAAACGTTGCACAATTGTTGGTGCAACGATTTATTTTTGAGAAAATGGGTCATTTGTCCAAAAAAATTTAAAACACGGTTCAAATGGACAAGTAAAAAAAAGTACGGGTGAAATAGCAAAAAAAAATATAGCAAGGATGAAACTGGATTCATCCTAGCTTATACTTAAAAAATAGCAAGGATGAAACTGGATGCATCCTGTGTAAAATAAAAATAAGAAAAAAATATTTGAAAATGGACGGGATGAAACCTGGTTACATCCTCGCTTATTTTTAAATTTTTGTCCATTTAAACAGTATCATTTTAATTTTTGGCTATTTAAACAGTATCAAAACCTAAGTGTCTTTTTCACCCAGGAATTGTTGATTTTGGTCTTTTTGACCAATTTTGTGTTTATTTTTCTTATTTGTGCAACGTATATTTTAATTTGTACAACGGTTCTTATTAATAGAATTACACTTTTGTGGGTCCCATTTTTGTTTTTGTCCACGTTTTATTTATTTGGTGCAGTTATATCCGTTGCTCATTTCAGGTGATTCGTGCAACGGATATGTTTGCTACGTTTATGTCCGTTGCAAAATTATTTTCAGGTAAAAAAAAAGGGTGCCGCCGGCTGTTGTTCTGTACCCGAATATAAACTGATTCTACACCTGTATGCATATACCATTCTAGGTGAACAATGAGACCCAATTTAGGACAGAACCTCAATATCATTAAAATCGATCAAGAACAATTATTGAACATCACAATCCATCAAGAAGGATTCATACATAACCATAGAAGATAGATGAACCATAAATCCATACAATATTAAACAACTTATGCAGAATCCCAAATGTCATAAACACAAGTTTCTGAATTTGAAACTATGAAAACCCTAACCTTCTGTTGTTACATTTTGAGAAGTCTTTTGCAAAATCTCACTTGAAATTTTTAGTAGATCTCATATTCAAAATATATGTATGCTCTTTAGTAAAGAGTCTTTACCTACAAAACATTCATTGGATTTGACTTAGCATGATAATCAACATTTCCAAGGATCACCAAAGTATATCTATGCTACTAGTCTGTGACCATGTGCAAAAACCTATATTGAATTACAAATTGTAGCCTCACCAGATAAATGTCCAAGAAATGAAAGATACACTTGCCTTAGTTATTGCCTTTAAATCTGGGCGTTTGGAAGGTCTTTTCTCACCAGTTTCACATTTTGCATCTCCTTTCTGTACCTACATTACAGGGTAAAGCAGTTTAATAGTAGCGCGCGGAATACATAATAATAGAAGTAAAAGCAACTATATTTTCTTACTGCTACAGGATCATCTAGACATCTTGCAGGTAAATACATTACAAATTTACAATCCAGTATATTCTATGCAGGGATAAGACGATAAGTAACATGAAAATAAGGCATGGTTCACTGCGTTCACTTAGATAATATACAACATTGCAGGTAATAGGACAAGTATGTTTGTATGACAGTAAAACTAAAAACAAATTGGTAAGCAAACCAAATACGTAAAACTAATACTGAATTCATGTTAAGTTAATAGACTAACTGCAAGACTACACATGAAATGAAACAAAAATGGGGTTCTTCAGAGGAGAGTAAAAAAGAAGCATAGATCAAGTAATACAAACCATCTTCTGCTTGATTTTGGTGTTCGTTTTGTGTTACGATTCGCATTTGAGCTAGTATATGTTAAGGTTGAGAAATGAGTGCTTAAAAGATGCATGAAATGAAGCATTTCCAAGAGTATACGCAGTTACTCACCAACCACGTTATTCCCATTCTCTTCTTCTAAAAGAGAAAGTGCAATGGCTCGAACTCAACAAACGCATCCTGAAATCAAGTGTCGTCACACAACAACATTAGCTAAGAACTCCAAACCTAAGGATAGACGAAATAGAACTGTACCAGATTCCCTTGAATATTACTAACAAAAACATATCAATTTACCTATACTTGTATACAGGAACAACAACCACCAAGCCTTTATTCCCAAACAAGTTGGGGTAGGCTAGAAATTAAACCCAGGTCATGACCTATACTTGTATAATCTTTAAAATCCTTGAAGCTGCTACTCACCTGCCACTGACTAGTTGAAACCTCAGAATCCTAAACCTAAATAACCACGCAATCCCCAAGGAGAAATTAATCCACACTGGTTATTTATCTCATGAATTTATCTGAAGCAGATCAGAGTGCATTATGCATTTCCCTAAATGACCGCCAGTTCATGATGACAGTATGGTACTTCCAAAATCATCCATAGCAATTATTTCTACCCAACACAAAATTATTTTCCAGGTCGATATATTTAACTCTCTATCGAAATTCAGGGGACTACTATAATTTATTTAAAAAAAAAAAAATTCCAACAGGAAGATATGCTGCTAAAGAGTATAGAAGAGTAATGTATAATATGCCAAAGTGATTGTGATGCAGGAGCCAGTAGATATACAATGGAGGTGGACCTGCTTGATTTCCCAGTCATCTCCTATGAAGCATGAGCAGCAAATCAGCTTCAGAAAAATACAAAATGGAAATTGAACTTTTATACTGCACGTGCATGCCTAAAGGCTAAAGTGACTCGACAGACATCTTAAATCGCTTAGCAGCCACCGATTCTTACAATTAGGTTATAAATCAGAGAATTTTGTTTTATGGACTCTGAACAAACACAGATTGGCCGTAAAGGGAGTAAATCTTAGCCTCAACAATGTGATGCGATTTAGGATTTTGAGTTAATGAATCCAGAAAAGCCTCAGCTCAGGTGAGCCACAGACTATAGAGCATAATTAAGAAAATTATATGAACAGAACAACTCAAAACAGAACGAACACAGAAAAAGAAGACAGACTAAAATACTTTCTACATGCATATATGCTGACCCAAAGGTTTTCCTTCACAATGAACTATTGTAACCGATGTAAAGCATGACTCACAGAAAACAAGAACTAGAACGTAAAATTCATAATAACATACGTATACTGTGCTAAGCCTAAAATACAATTGTTTGGTCACAACAAAACAAACCTATCAGGTACTAAGATAAGTAATACAGTTGAAATGCCACAAAGGATCATACCCTTCTCCATATCATCGTCATCCATGTCAAGATCACCTCCTCTTGGACCACCAAGCTTGAAGTGCGACCAAACAAGAAAGAAGAAACAACATTATTGGCTACACCAGTTATAAACAGAAACAGAAAATATACTTGTATCTCACATCAGCAAGATGGACACAAGGTTTTACCTTTCAGGTCCTTTGCTTGCTTATCATCCAGCTACAAGTTCCAAGAGTATCAACTGAAAGGAGTAACAACATACCAAAAATCTCGTAAATAAGACAACTGAGCATATAATTAGGAATTAACACTAGCCTGCAAACACTGCACCAAAACCCCATGTTTCCAACATACCAAGCTAGTTATAAATTACATTTAAAATAAGAGAATATATCAATATATCAGATTGAGTCCACTAATTTTACACACCATTCAGATACTTACCTCCCCGGTTATAATTCTCAGCCAGTAAAGAAGCAAATAATACAAGATTATTTAGAACCAAAGGTACTAAGGTACTAACGGATGTAGAACATGAAAATGAGAAACTAAGGGTACACCTATTAAAGATTATAAAGACTTATAGAACAAAGAAACTTTTTACCTTCTCGAGGTAAGACAACAAGGGAGTTGGATTATATATGAGTACTTATAGTCCTTGCTCCCTGCATTTGACAGACTTAATGGCGTCAAGGCATGAACTAATAATAACAGATCCCATAAGAGCACCTGGACCTTTGGAAAGACATATCTGGATCACACATTCAAATCAGATGTCAGACACAGTTAAGAGAAGTTGTGTACTTACTTCACCCTCAAATGTTATGGCATATCCTCCTTTGGTAAATTGCTCCCTATTTTGCAAGTTTTCTAGATAATCAATCATCTCAAGTCCTTATACTCTTACTTCACTGAAAAGAGCAAATCAAAACCATCTCAAGTTAAAATTAGTATAAACACTGGCATATATCTAAAAACTGCAACATTTCTCATCAAACACTGAACATGTGTTAAGGTTAATAGCATTATAGCAAAGAGTTAGCACTTGAATAATTGATCAACAACACAACATATCTTATCATGTCATCATATTATAGACAATTATATGGTTTGACCTAACAATCCAGTGTAACCCTACCAAACTGGCCTTAGGAGCCCAGGTCATATCCACTTTCTTCGTCTGTATAGAAAGCTTCATACAAGCACCTCAATCTAGAGTGCCTAATGTCAGTGTAGGACATCCATTTTATAGATAAATCCTCCAGAAAAAGAGAACATATACTTACATCAGAACCTTATGCTTCAAAAATAAAAATACTATAAAACACTACCACCAGTTCTGAAAATAAAACACATCGTCAAAGTGTTTCCGCCTAGAAGTATCCATGCGATAATTGACAACAGGTTATCATTTTGATGAGTTTTGAACTCGGAAAATTCCCAGTACCTTACTGCTGAAAAATAACAGCTCCTCCCCATGGTCATTCTTCCAAGATGTCACATGACCTCCATACAGATATACCTATGAACAAAAAGTGTGATCATCTAAAAGTTCTAAGAAATAGGAAACTTGATAACTAAGTTCAAGGAAAAAAATATACAAAGTAAGAAAGTAAACAGAAATCACAACTATCATTTCAAAGAAACAAATCAAGGTTTATAAGGCTCGAGTACATTTTTGATGACCTTTCTGTATGAATTATTTCCTAGTCTAAATTACCCAATGGATCCAAAACAAAATAAAATTGAAAGATGTAAAACCAAGAACCGATAATGATTCAAGTATTATAAGAGCAAAGGAAGAATGTTTTCACTGCTTACACTGACATAAATCTGACAGTCACTTAGTATCAAAAAGTTTCAGAAACTTACCAAGAAACCAAGAAATGAACTGAATATACGAAAACAAATAGAAACTAGAAGATACTTACTGAAACGAAATCAACAAGAAGAATATTCCCCTTAATATACAAGAACAACAATCAATTTAAAGGAAAATCAAATTTACAATAACTTTAAGAAGGTGAATCCATTAACTATCAAACATCAATTTCGTCAAGCCGAAAACCAGATCCGAATCAATTATACTAAACCTATGCATTCGATCAAAAAAAGCATCAGATGACTCAAAAACTAAAACTCTACACACAACTGAGTCATTCACAAAAGCTTCATCTTCAACTGAATCAAAACATACCCAATACTTCAAATCTACATATTACAGAAAGAAAAAAAGAACACCAAAATCAAAAACCCTTAACTATTTTAGATACTAGTTAGGTCAAAATCAAAAACCCTAACTTAACAAATGATTTCAGATAAAAATAAAATTAACCACAAACTAGTTTATACCTGATGATAATCCAACAAACTGCTGCTGAATCAGAGGTTATATGATTTGATTTTAGATTTCATGGAAAAAAACCAGGTTTAGGAAAAAAATATAGATTGTAGATCGAGTTTTCTTGAAGATGGGTTTTGATTAGATTATAAGATTTGTTCAAACGATGGTTTTAATTTCAAGAAAAACCTAACATCTAAGCAGATTTGTTGAAGAAGAAGAGAAAAGTTTTTCTCTTCTCTAGGCTGAACCTCGACTGAATGAAAAATAGAAAGAGAGCGAGAGGGAGAGATGCGCGAAATAAATATGGGGGATTTTTATTTATCTGAAAATTAGATTAGAAAATATTTTTTTTTAATTTCAAAAATAAGTTTATATCAAATAAAACTTTTGGATGGAAGCCTAGCAACAAGCTCATAAAGAAACCGTATATTACAAAAAAAAAACCATGCGATGTACAACGGTTGTGCACGTTGACATACGTTGCACCAAAAATTTATTTTAATAAATGAAATATAAATAATTTTTGCAACGGATAATTTGGTGCGCAACGGATATTAACGTTGTTATCTGTGCAACGTCTATATCCGTTGCGCACCTCCGAAAATGAAGCGTTGCTAAAACCAGGATATGGTGTAGTGCAAATCCTCTCTCTGTCATTCCTTGACCGGAAAAACCACTCATTCCTTCGTCACCAACACGACACCACCACCACCGTGAATAGCACCACCAACCATCTCCACCATCACCGTAAATAGCACCATTACCACAAAATCATCATTAACAGTATCTCCCGTCCCAAAGCCACAGTCGCTGACGCCATCTCCACCATCGCCACCAACAAATTCACAATTAAGATTTCAAATTATTAATTTTTCCTCTGCTCTTCAACTGTCACCACCACCGCCCTCTAATCCACCGTACCAATTTATACATATAAACATGAAGATAAAAAGTAGAAACAAAGACATAAAATTAAAATATTAGATCTGATACTAACTAAACTACAAACTCCATATAATTAAATTCACCCATTCGAAAAACCCATTAACATCAACAGCTAAATTATCAATCAAAACTAAAACTTATGCGAAAGTGTAAACCGACTATTTTCAACCAAAATGTAAAACATCAGCCATGTACGGCTTAAACCATGCATGGGAATTGTGAAGTTGTTAGCAGAAAATAGATAAGAACATCATCTGTTGTTGCTAGAGCAATAGTGAATGAGGAAGAGGGAGGAGGCGACGAGAGGTGGAGATTCGAGAATAGATCTGTTACAGTTTGTAAATGTTTAGTAATTGGAAACAAAATTACCATTACTACGTACCTTTGACACGTCTTAATAGCAGGTGTGTGTTTTGTGTGCGGTGGTGGTCCACCGTGGTAGTACATAAATAAACTATTAGGCTTAGTCCTATGGGCTAGATATTTAGCTGCTAGATTGGCCATCCACGTCAGATATGGCAACCTCCTAAGTCCTATGGTATGGCGAATCTAGCAGCGAAACGCCTAATAATTCGGCGTCCAACGCCGAACCAAACAACGTTACATGTTTTATTTTCTAAAAAAATTGATTATTTAATATTTCTCTCTCCATTATTTCCTCTCTCTCCCCCTTTTTTTCTTCTCTCTCCATCTTTTCCTCTTTCCTCTCTCCCTCTTTCTCTTTCCCCACGTTCTCCATCACTTTATTTCCTTCTTTCTTTCTCTCTCTCTATCACTTCTTCTCTTTCTACGGAAAAAAAAATATAGCGCCGAACCATTCAGCGTTGGGATCACTTTTTGAGCGCCGAACAGTTCAGCGTTTCAATCTCGCTGATAGTTGGACTGCGAGCAAATGCTAGGAGAGAGACGTAGCCAGATTGAGTGTTAACTTTTTCCCCACACTTTTTTCATGATTTGCAACACTTTTTCGCCAATCTAGCCCATAGGACTTAGCCTTAAACCCAGCTACAGGCCGTACAACACAATTGTTCTTTCTTTTTCTGTTTTACATGCTCAACTAGGGCTGCACAAACCCGACCTTTCCCGCCGGCCTGACCCACACCCGCCAGTTTTTACCCGCACCCGACCCTATACACATAACACCCGAGTCGACTATGACTAGCCCCGTTTGAAACCCACCAAGTATTGGGTCGACTATGAATCGCCCCTTATAAAACCCGACCTACCCGCTCACCCGCCTAGAAATCATCAAGCCATCCATTACCCTTGGATTACTTCCCATCCATGATCCCAGACGTTAAATCCTTTAGCAAGAATAAAACCTAAATCAACCTAAATACCGAATCGACCGACTCCACTTTCTAGATTTCTCTTTTCATTTCTCAGTTCTCACTTCTCTGAGTTCTCTCTCTCGGTTTCTCTTCTCCACCGAGTTCGAGTCACTCTTCAAAGATCAAATCACCACCAGTCTGCGATCTCTTCATCACCAAGAACACCAACAAGGAAACAATGTGAGGTAATTCAATCAAAGATGATTGTTAGGGTTTATGTTCTTTGTTTTGAATGCATTTATTAGGGTTTACTCGATTTTAATTTGATTTTTTTGATACTTGGAGTTCGATTGTAATACCATCTCATGGTTAGGGTTTATGTTTTTATTTGAATCGATTTTATTGTTAGGTTTGATAGTTTTTAATTTGAATCTGAATCTGATTGTAGCATGTAAACAGTATTTCATGAAGAATGATTTCGTTTTACTAATTGTTCAATTTGTTTGTTGCAAAATTGCAGAGCTATTTGGTGACCTTGCTACTTCTTCCATCATCGTAGATGATGATTGATTCCTATTGGCTTAGACAAGGTGATGGCTTAGTTCACTGTTGGGGGGTAGAACATCCAAATCTTGTGAGGGAGAATGTTGCAAATAGTATGGATCAGCAATGCACTGGTTTTTTTTTTGAGCTTTGAACTCATTTTTATGCAATGTACTGTCTTTTATCTTTTGAGCTTTGAACTCATTTCTTGTTACTATTGTTAGCTTTACCTTTCTACACCTTTAAACACTTTTAATTGCTGCCTAACACTTGGACATGGGGTCAGCTTTTATCTTCTTTAAGAGTTACAGATTATAGTCATTGTACATAATATACTTCTCAGTTCTCATCTGTTAATTATGTTTTACGACGGGTAAACCCGTCACCCGCCCGACCTAACCCGCTGAAATGTGGGTCGGGTGAAAACCTACCCGTTTTAATGTTGAGTCGACTACGGGTGATAGCTTCAAATACCCGCCATCAGCGGGTAGGGTGGCGGGTGAGTCCAAACCCGACCTACCTGACCCAATGTTCAGCCCTATGCTCAACTATACTTTCCATTCGACCCTTTTCCATTTGCATTGTCAGAATCAGTGTTACATGATTTTACTTCACCACTGCCAGCACATCCATAATTTTACTTCTTAAAATTTAATTACTATGACACAATTTTCCATTGTGGCCCGGGTATCTACACCACCACCAACACCACCAGTGCCACAAAAATCCCGTGCCATTATGGCACGGGCAATCCACTAGTTTTAAGAGAATGTAAAATCTTAGCACAATTTTCATTTTTTATTTCTTCAAGTATCAAATTTCGTCAATCCAGCGCTAATTGTTGCTTCCGTCACCAAAAAAAGAAACAATGTACTGTAATAAATTATTGGAGGTCTATTCTAAGAGTAATAGTTGTAGGGTACGTAATTATCCAAAGTCTTAAATCTTAATGTGACTGGGGTGGTCACCAGAAACTAATAGTTGGCCGTAATTAATTGCATTCATCACTAACCCGTACAAAGAAGCCTTATCTTCCAAAATTAGCAATTTCATTATAAAGCACCCCTTTCTACTTCATTAGTTAATTATCACCCAAAAACTGAAATTCTTTCTTCTTTCAAAATGTCCCAACCATTAAAATTTTCCACTGATACTGTACTGTTAGCACTATTAGTAGTTTCATCTTACAGTCTTGTTCTTTCTGCTATTTCTTCCACCGGTGCGAAACAGCATTTACAAGTAGTAGGTGTAGAACAAGAAGTAGACGCTCTTTTGAAATGGAAATCTAGCGTTGTAAGCCAAACTCACTCTCTGCTCCCTTCTTGGAAGATAAATTCTACTAGGAGCACAACAACAAGTCCGTGCAAGTGGTATGGAATCACATGTAACAATGAAGGAAGCGTCCTGGAATTAAATATATCAGGTTTGGGTTTAGAAGGTACTCTCAATAATTTCAATTTTTCATCTTTCTCCAACTTTGTTAGTCTTAACTTGAGCGACAACAAACTCTTTGGAACCATTCCGCCTCAAATTAGTATTCTTCCAAAACTCACCCACCTTTTTCTTTACATGAATAAATTTTCTGGACGTATTCCACAAGAAATAGGTTCTCTCACAAGTCTGCAGGGCTTTCTCAAAATCAAATTAGTGGATCAATTCCGCGTGAAATTGGCAATATGTATTCTCTTACTGGTATATGGTTGTACACAAACAATCTTATTGGTTCGATCCCTACTTCTATATGCAATCTTACTAACTTGACCAGTTTATCAATTTATGGAAATCGAATCGTGGGTGTCGTTCCTCGAGATATCGGAAGGCTAAGTTCTCTTACCCTCCTAGAATTATCAATCAATAATTTCAGTGGATCAATCCCTACATCTTTAACCAATTTGACTGGTCTAAACACTCTTTACCTAAATGATAACCAGTTTTCTGGCATCATACCTCTGAATATAGGAAAACTAAGGTCTCTTACCATCTTATCCGTGCATAATAATGATCTCACTGGTTCAATCCCTGCTTCTTTGACCAATTTGACTATCCTGAGAACTCTTTACCTATATGGTAACCAACTTTCTGGCGTCATTCCTCAAGATATAGGAAGGCTAAGTTCTCTTACTATCTTAGATTTATCCAGAAACAATCTCACTGGTTCAATCCCTGCTTCTATAACCAATTTGACTAGCCTGAGCGCTCTTTACCTTTATCATAACCAACTTTATGGTGTCATTCCTCAAGATATAGGAAGGCTGATTTCTCTTGCCGGCTTGCAATTTTCCAAAAACAAGCTTAGTAGTTCAATCCCTGCTTCTGTAACCAATTTAACTAGCCTGATCACCCTTTACCTTCATGATAATCAACTTTCTGGCGTCATTCCTCAAGATATAGGAAGGCTAATTTCCCTTACCCACCTGCGATTTTCCAACAACAAGCTCAGTGGTTCAATCCCTACTTCTATATGCCACTTGGCTAACCTCGCCTATTTATCAGTTGGTAAAAATATGCTTACCGGTGTTATCCCTCAAGATATTGGAAATCTAAGGTCTTTAGCTACCTTGTATATGTCCGTGAATAAACTCACTGGTTCAGTCCCTGATTCTTTGGGTAATTTGAGAAATTTGACTTCTTTATCACTTTTTGAAAATCAATTAAGTGGCTCATTGCCGACGGGAATGAACAATCTAACACAGTTGGAAGAATTATATTTGGTTGGGAACAAATTTTCGGGTTATTTACCTCAAAATATTTGTCAAAGCGGAATCCTTAAAGTACTTGGGGCAGGTAATAATCTTTTCACAGGTTCTATACCAAGAAGCCTTAGAAGTTGCACCAGCCTTAGAATTCTCGGGCTTGGAAATAATAAACTGGTAGATAACCTAACCGAGGCGTTCCATGTGTATCCGCATCTACATAGGCTTGTTGCGCAAAACAATATGTTGTATGGTGAACTCTCAAAAGACTGGGGAAAATGTCAGAATTTGGCAGTCCTATCTTTCTCAGGGAGAATACCATCTGAAATGGGCAAGTTGAAGATTTTGGGTAAACTTTATCTTCATTCAAATAACTGTTGGAGAATATCAAGGATATGCAGAAGATATCGCTAATCTTAATTAGTATAACACTGTTTCCATATATTAGTTTACCGTTAGTAGAATTTCCTTCCTGATTTCTAGCTTACCAAACTTATCTTTCTTATTATCGGATGGTTCTTCCCATATGTAAATATATATGTATACAGACTGTAATTGAAATATACAGAAGTGTATTACAATTCTCTTTCTTCTTAGTTTCTTCATGGTATCTTCTTCATGGTATCAGAGCAGGACTAGATCCTGTTTTGTGAAAAAAAAAATTTCTTTTTTTTCTCCCAATTTTTTTTGGTTGAAAGCCTCAATCAAAAATGTCAGGAAGTGAATCTAACACTACTGAGAGATTATCATTTGTGTTGCTTAATGGCAATAATTATGTTCTTTGGTCGCAAATAGTGACTTTGTCTCTTGGTGGATTGAAGAAATTGGGTTTCATCAATGGAAAGACCATCTGCCCTCCATCTAAAGAAGAATCGAAATATGAGGAATGGATTTCAGATGATCAAAATGTTAGATCCTGGCTTCTTAAGTCTATGGAAGCCTCTATTGCTGAAATCTTTACATTTTCTAATTCAGCAAAAGAATTGTGGGAAGCTGTAGCCGAGTTCTATGGTAGTCAAAATAATGCAGCTCGTGTATTCGAGTTGAAGTGTGAAATTTCTATGGCAACTCAAGGTGAAAAATCATTTGCTGAACATCTTGGGAATCTGAAAAGGATGTGGGATGAACTTGATATGTATCGTCCACATACAACTGATGCGAAAGTACTTCTGAAAAGGGCAGAGGAAGATAAAATTTTCTCATTGCTTAATAGCTTAAAACCAGAGTATGAAAATCTCAAAAGTAACGTCCTTATGCATTCTGATGTTCCCACTTTGTCGAGTGTTTGTGCTACGATTCGGCGAGAAGAAACTCGTAAGAAATCAATGAGTACTGATTCGAGAAATATTTCTGACAGAAGCGAAACAAGTGCTTTTGTTGTGGAGAAAGAAGACAGAGACAGATCGAGTTTTTCTGGTATAGACAGAGGTAAGCAAAATTATAAAACTAAGAACAAAAAGATTTTTTATTGTGATCATTGCAAGAGAACTGGGCATACTGTCGAACGTTGTTGGATTTTACATCCTCACCTTAAGAATCATTACGATAAAACTAGAAAAGATCATGCCGTTGTAGCTGACGCTTCTCTTTCAATAAATGATTTGGCGAAACTTTTGCTGCAACAATTGAGTAAGTCTGCTCATTCTGATTCTGGTCCTTCGTCTTCTACCTATACATCAGGTACTCTTCATGCTTACCTTGTTTCTTTAATGTCTAAAATTAATTCTTGGATAATTGATTCAGGAGCCACTGATCACATGGCTAATAATTCAAGTGATGTGTATGATTTTGTTCCAAAAACCGGGAAACATGACGTTTCTATAGCTAATGGTTCCACTGTGCCTGTCCTAGGGAGTGGAAAAATTATTTTCTTTCCTGAGAGTTCCACTTCTGATGTTCTTGTTGTTCCGTCTTTTCCGGTTCAATTGCTATCGGTCGGAAAAATTACAAGATCTTTAAATTGTGATGTTATTTTCTCACCTACTTCTGTTGTATTTCAGGATCGAAAAACCAAGAAGACGATTGGTGAGGGAATATATTGTAACGGGCTTTACTTATTCAATCCTACTAGTAAAGCATGTCATACCGAAAATTTGATTCAAAATCATATTATGCATAAGCGTCTTGGGCATCCATCAGATCGTGTTTTAACACACCTTTTTCCTTCTAATTCTATTAAGACTGGTGTATGTGATGTCTGCCAATTTTCTAAGCAAACTAGATTGCCATTTAATAATTCTTTTTCTGTGTCGTCCAAGTCTTTTGAACTTATTCATTCTGATTTGTGGTCTTCACCTAGTGAATCATATGATGGTTATAAGTATTTCGTGATATTTATTGATGACTATTCTCGTAGTACATGGATATATCTGTTAAAATCAAAAGCTGATGTTTTTTCTACTTTCCAGGTTTTTCATAACATGTTAACTAACCAATTTGGTGCAGTGGTTAAAATTTTTAGAACTGATAATGGAACTGAATATTGCAAGGGTCTCTTGCCGAAATATCTTAGTGACCATGGCATTATACACCAAACAAGTTGTGTAGGAACACCTCAACAAAACGGAGTTGCCGAAAGAAAAAACCGGCATATCTTAGAAACAACTCGAGCTATAATGCTTCAAATGAATGTTCCAAAGAAATATTGGTCCCATGGTGTTTTAGCTGCTACATATTTAATTAATCGACTCCCTACTCGAGTTCTTGATTTTAAGTCTCCGTTAGAAGTTTTAAAAAATCGCCAGATTGACTTGTCACATTTGCGGGTGTTTGGGTGTATTTGTTATGTTCATTTGCAGGCAACTCAAAGAGATAAACTAGATGCGCGTTCTGTGAAATGCGTATTTTTTGGATATTCCTCAACCAAGAAGGGATATGTATGCTACAATGTGGCGACTCGCAAAATTCTCATCTCCAGAGACGTTCGGTTTGATGAATCTCATCCTTATTTTCAACTTAAAGATAATCAAGGGAATCGATCAGAGGGGGAGTCTTCATGGGATTTGGTACCAGTTATACCAATGATGACTAAAGAATCAATAACTACAAAGACAACTATGCCGACAGTAAATTCAGAGACAATTTTCCCTGTTGCGGATGGAGGAACTGCAAGTACTGAACCTGGAGAAACAATGAGTAATGAACATGAAGTACCAACTCCGTCCACATGTGCAGACGTCCCTACTACTGATCAGACTAAATCACCAACAAATAATGAAGCTCAATCTCCACTACCATCTGTTAACCCATGTACCATTCCATCCATGTCACCTGGTGTCACTACTCAAGCTACAGAAACAACGACGTCACCAAGTTCTATTGGAACTATAACTCCAACATATGTGGAGAGTACTACAGCCACTCAAGTTAGGGAACAAAATCCAAGAAAATCCACAAGAGAAATTAAGGCTCCAGAAAAATTCAAGGATTTCTATACATATCATGCCACAACTACATATCCTATTCAAGATTCCTTAACATATAATAATGTCTCACAATCTTATTTAACTTTTCTCACTGACTTGTCCAGGGAGGATGAGCCAAGGAATTTCAAGGAGGCAAATGCAATTCCCGTGTGGAATAAATCGATGAAAGTCGAATTGCGAGCTCATGATGAGAATGGAACTTGGGATATGGTTCGACTACCGCCCGGAAAAAAAGTTGTTGGTTGCCGCTGGGTATATAAAATAAAGTACAATAGTGACGGGACCATTGAGCGGCATAAGTCAAGGCTTGTTGCTAGAGGATTTACACAAACGTACGGAGAAGACTATAGGGAAACATTTGCTCCGGTTGCAAAAATGAACACATTTAGAGTTCTGATTTCTCTGGCTGTTAATCAAGGCTGGAAACTTTATCAAATGGATGTAAAAAATGCTTTTTTACATGGGGATCTCGAAGAAGAAGTTTATATGAGTGTTCCACCTGGGCATCCGGAAGAAGGAAAAGTAGGAGTCGTGTGTAAACTAAAGAAAGCAATTTACGGGTTAAAGCAATCACCAAGAGCTTGGTATGCGAAGCTTAGTTCTGTCCTTAAACTAAATGGCCTTCAACAAAGTTCTGCCGATCCGACATTATTTGTTAAAAGAGGTACGTATGGTCTTACCATTGTTCTAGTTTATGTAGACGACATTGTGATAACTGGTGACGATCATGCTGGTATTGCAAAACTAAAAGCTCTGTTACATAATAAGTTTGCCATCAAAGATTTAGGAACTTTGAAGTACTTTCTTGGTATAGAAATTGCCTACTCAAGTAAAGGTATTTTTCTAAATCAACGAAAGTATGCATTGGATTTACTAAAAGAGACTGGAAATTTGGGTGTAAAACCATCAAATACTCCTATTGACAGTCGAGCAAAGCTTGACGAAGAAGGTGAGCTACTTACTGACAGAGGACAATTCCAGAGGTTAGTAGGTAAACTTATATATCTTACAATTACCAGACCCGATATTTCTTATGCCGTTAGTCTTGTCAGTAGGTTTATGCATGCACCTAGAGTAAATCATATGAATGCAGTCAACAAAATTTTGCAATACTTGAAAGGCTCCCCAGGAAGAGGTTTATGGATGCGTAAAAATGGACATAGTTCCATCTCTGGTGATTGTTCGATATCTATTTCCGCTTACACAGACGCAGATTGGGCTGGATGTCCGGTTGATCGAAAGTCCACCACTGGATACTGTACGTTTGTTGGCGGAAATTTGGTAACATGGAGGAGCAAGAAACAAAATGTTGTTGCCCGTTCCAGTGCAGAAGCTGAATACCGAGCTATGGCGTTAACGACATGTGAAATTATCTGGCTTCGAGCCTTATTAAGAGATTTGGGTTTCGCTTCGCATCATCCAACAAAAATGTTTTGTGACAACCAAGCTGCTATGCATATCGCCTCAAATCCTGTCTTTCATGAGAGAACAAAGCATATTGAAGTCGACTGCCATTTTGTTCGAGAAAACTTGAAGAAAAATGTTATTTGTACCCCCTTTGTTCCAAGTGCTCTTCAGTTAGCTGACATATTCACAAAGGGACTTTCCGCTGCCAAGTTTGAGGAGATACTAGGCAAGTTGGGCTCAATGAATATTTACGCACCAACTTGAGGGGGAGTGTTGGAGAATATCAAGGATATGCAGAAGATATCGCTAATCTTAATTAGTATAACACTGTTTCCATATATTAGTTTACCGTTAGTAGAATTTCCTTCCTGATTTCTAGCTTACCAAACTTATCTTTCTTATTATCGGATGGTTCTTCCCATATGTAAATATATATGTATACAGACTGTAATTGAAATATACAGAAGTGTATTACAATTCTCTTTCTTCTTAGTTTCTTCATGGTATCTTCTTCAATAACTTAGTGGGAAAAATTCCTAAGGAGTTGTTGAAATTGTCTTCTTTGATCAAGTTAGATTTGCGGAATAACCAGCTTTCTGGTAGGCTGCCATTTGCAAATGGAATGTTATCCAACCTGCAATATCTCGATCTATCAGAAAATAAAATTATCGGATCAATACCCAAAGAACTAGGGGAGTGCTCAAAGTTACTATCTTTGAATTTGAGCAGAAATGATTTTAATGAAAGCATCCCGCCCCAGATCTGAAACTTGGATTCATTACAGATTTTGTTAGATCTTAGTTACAATGAGTTGAGTGGACAGATTCCGTCAGATTTTGGTAAATTAAACAGATTGGAACATTTAAATTTATCTCACAACAAGTTTTCTGGCTCCATTCCATCTTCAGTTGATCAAATGCTTAGCTTGTCCAGTGTCGATGTTTCGCACAATGAACTAAGTGGTCCTGTTCCAGATATTAAGGCATTTAAGGATGCTCCGGTTGATGCATTAAAGAATAACAAAGGATTATGTGGTAATGGCTTTAGAGGCTTAAAACCATGCAATACTAACCCTACCATTGAAACTGAAGAAGATGCTAAAGAACATGCAAATGAGAGAATATTGTTTTACGGTGTTATTGCTTTGGGGTTTGGAGTTGGTTTTTGGGGTTTATTCTTGGTTCTGCTTCTCAAAAAAGAGAAATGGTGGTTTCCGTATTGGAGAATTATCAATTCCATTGTGATTAGAATAATCGGTTGCACTCAAAAAAATTGATAATGATAAAGTAAAAGCACTCTTGTTGTTTTTTAGTTATAACTTGTTCTGATATTTGTAAATTTTGTATATTGTTAGTGTAATACATTGGCAGATGTACTTCTGAAAAATGTATTGAGTTTCACTTTCTTGTTCATGGAGGATATCATCAAAGAGATTCTAAGCTCGAATCTGAAATCAATATAGTTTTGGTGTACGCTTAGTAAAACCCTCCATAAATGGGTCATAATCACACCAATTAAACTTAATTTTCTTGGTCTTCAGGATGGTAATTGGATTTTAACAATGGCCATGTTGTGGATGGGTTTGGTCACCTGGCCTTAATTCTGATCGTGCACCCATGCATCACACATATGAGTGAAAATTTTGATCGCAAATCCCAGTGATAATGCATATTTCATTATAATTAAAATTTTTGATCGCAAATCCCAGTGATAAAGATCGTTCATTCTTTCTTGTGGTTGTTTATTAGTTGTGATGCATATTTCTCTCATAATCGTTTTGATTATTCAAGATTTCTCATAAAGGGATAGCTTTTTTTACGCATGGTTAGATTTGTCTGTGTCGTTCCTTGGCATTTCCTAAAGTTATTCTGGATAATTTTTCTTTGTACAACTAAAACCATTTGTGGTTGAAGGGTTTCCTACAACCACACCCATCCAAGATTAAATACTGTTCTAGTCAAATTTCATGATCGATTAACAAAGTTTTATTAATCTTTTTGATGAATCTTACAAAAGTAATGAGAATTACAAGGAAATCGAAATATCTCTGGACTTTCTCTCTCCTATTTGTTCTCCTCTCACTCTCTAAAAGATCTCTCTCTCATCTCGACTTTGCTTGGCCCTTTATATAGGAGATTACATAATGGATGACAGCTAAGCCAGCATTTATTTTCGGATCTGATCTGCGTCGTTCTCGTAGGCTCACAAGGGTTTGCTTCGCAAGGGATCTTCGCATAATCTTCATACTTTCCTTATGACTAAGCTGACGTAACTCGCTACATCACTTCTCTAGCATTCTGCGATGACCTTCGCAATCACACTTTAGTTAAAACTTCGCTGGGATATAACTGTTGCGAGATTCCGTTCCTACGTCTTGCCTCTTCTCATGTCTTCTCTGCGAAGAAGAGAATGATATGAGAATTTCTGTCTCCAAATGCCGCAACCGCTCATTTTTCCCTATTTTTTCCACCGACAATCTTCCTTGATTCCCGTGAAATAAATTATACGTGTTTCTTTTACCATTCATTTCTTGACACGTCTTTAGTAACCGTCATTTCTTAACCGTTCACATCATCTCTTCACATTAATGAGTTTATCTTCTCGAGATTTCCTTCCCTCTATATATATTCTTCTTCGTCTTCTTTTGCTTTCTTCTTACTTTCTTTTTATTTTCTCTGCAACTTTTCTTCATTGTTCTTCCGCAAGTTTCGCTTCTGCTACTGCAAATTTTTTAGATCTTTTCCTTTTCTCCATTCCCATACTCAAAAATGCCTCCAAGTGGTTGTAAATATGATAATGAGTTTGAAGAAATTCAAAAGGATTTTAATGAAAAAGGTTTTACATTATCTACTATTCCTGATTATGGCCCTAAATCCATTCTTTCTGCTAAATTATTTTCTGATCATCAATGTAGCAGTGAAGAAATTATAGTCTCACTCGGCCAACTTATTGCTGGTCTTCCTATTCCTCTTTATAACCCTAATTTTCCATTGTTCTACGAGATCCTTTCCCATGCGAATTTTTCGCGAGCCATCTATCAACTGTGTGGAGATTGCATCCGACTTATACTTGAATTTTCTTATCGCGGTGCAGGCTTGGGGTCTCTTTATCCATCGAAACTTAGAGATCCTAAATTCGCTGACTTAGAGATCATCCCCAATAAATATACTGTAGAGAACTTCTTTGAGAATTACGAAGTAATCACTATGAAGAAAGAAAACACTCGCTGGGGTGTTCGTTTGAAAAAGAAAGAAAATATTGCCAGCGAAAAGATGCTAATGCAAGATATTGATTGGCTTTCTGGAACTAACAAAACTCGACGCCAATCAAAAGATGACAAATGGTGCGTCTTCCCCTTGACTCTGAAGGGACCCTACATCTCTGGTTCTAACATTCTACCTGAAAATCTCGCTGCCTATCAGCCTTTGGTATTTTAGTCGCCCGAAAAAAAAGCAGAGGTATGCTTCCAAACTTGCGAAAATCTCGTTGCGTAACATTCTCACATTCAATATGTGATTCTCCATTTACTCCTATCTCATTCTTTCTTATATTGCGAAATTATTATATTGCAAAGCTGACAAAATATTACAACAAAACTCGGAAAGCAAGCGTCTTATCGGCATTACGGGTGATCGCGGATGAAGTAAGAATACTCTTTTGCGTTATTATAAAAATATTGTTGCCTCTATTTCTTACCTTCATACATGTACGCAGATTGAAATTAGAACTGTTCCAGAAGCCGAAGAACCTAGCAAGGTTGCAAAAATTACAAGTAAGAATAAAGGTATTCTTCGCAAGAAGCAATCAACTGTCCCATCTTACAAGAAACGAAGACTTCGTTCTCCCTCTCCTTCAAATCTTCAATCAGATGAAAGTATTGATGAAGAACCAGAGACTTCTTTCGCAAATAAAAGTTCTTCTCCAGAATCATCTATGGCGCAACTGGTATTTCTAGATCTGTCACTCCAAGTTTCTTAAACTCGCTTGGTATTCTGGTAAATCTTCATTTATATAGCTCATTGTTAACTATAATTCAAAATTTATATCTTATTTTGATTTTTCCTTTATTCTTTCGTAGGCTGGAAAGGCTTCTTATACAGTTGCCTCTGACTTAGTTAAGAAAAACTCCAAGTTTAATAAGATTGTAGAGCTAGGAATCTCGCAGCAAAAATAAAGAACTAGGAGCTGAGATTGCTGAACTTCGCAAGAAGAACAAACAGTTAGAAGTAGATTCCTCCACTAAACAGAATAAAATATCTAGCCTTCAACAGGCGAATGACCAACTTTGTGGTAAGTAGAATTTCTTCTTCTCTTCTAACCCTCTTCCCATAGTTTTCCCTTATTTGATTAATCATTTTTGCAGACATTTACGGTCTTTCTGATGAAGCCACCTTTCTTCGCACCTTTCCCCACATTATGGATGATGATACCCTTATCACATTATGGATGATGATAAAACAAACTCTCTTTCCTTGAATGAACTCAGATCCAAATTCCATCTCTTAGAAATTGACCATAGGAGCAGTTTGAAACTAGCTCACGACTTAAAACGTCGCTACCTTGATTCCAAAGAAGAGATTAACAAGTTAAGAGTTAAGATCAGTAATCTTATAGATGATAAAGATCGCATCACTAGTCAAGGTGCTCAAGCTTTAGAAAAATTTCATAAAACCCTTCTAGAAATTCAGCTTGAACGAGATGAAGTTAACCATCAAAATACCGTCTTTGTCGAAAGAGAAAACCAAATTCGTTCTCGTCTTCTTATAACTAATGATGACGAATTCGCTTGGGCTGCAAAAATCTTAGATGATGCCAAAAATAACTTAGGTGTAAACGTTAGTCTCCAAGCTGATCATTCATCCTTGATCAAAGATATGATCTCTAACAGGGAAGGTTGTTAATTTTACTTTCTTACTGGTTATTCTTCTTTTTATAAACTTTGCTTGAGTTATTGATATCTTATTGTTCGCAGAGGCTGGGAAGGACTTTTGCAAAAGAATTGAAGAATTGGAGACTCATACTAAATCTCTTGAAGCATAAAAGATGGAACTCGCAGAAAATTTATCTACTCGCAATGATAAATACCATCGGCTCAAGAACCAGTTGAAGCTCACTGTTGCCAACTTCCAGAATGACATTCTTAAATTTCGCAATCAAACTATCATGAAGGTCTGCAATGATAACCGAATTTCCCACTCTATGTATCTCTGCCTCTTAGATGAAATTCCTTCGAATGCATCATTTCCAGAGATTTCGGATAGTGAAGATAGTGAAGAAGAAGAAGAAGAAGTTGAAGAAGACATTGATGAGGAAGAATAAGAATCGAGAAAGAAATAATTCACCTTTTCTTCATTAACTTTTCGTCTTTTTGTGACACCTGTACATCTTTTATTTTTTGATCTTTATGTAAATCTGTCACTGCGATCTCCTCTAATTTCCAAAATTTCTTAATATAAGCTCCATTCTTCTTGTTTTACCTGCATATATTAGAAAAGCAATCCTTGTTCGCAACAACAATCAAAGATTAGTAATTGATATATAATCAACATATATGCGTTAATCTATCATGTGGAAGCAAATAACATTTATCTCTGTTAAGCATTCCCATACTTGCCTCTATTATTTATTTTTTCAAATGAGGTATTAATCATGTCACAATTGTGTACGAGTATTCAATGCGTCATTTTCGTTGTTCTATTTGTATTTTTCTGCGAAATCTCGCTATGATAAATTCGCTATCATATGTAGCTTGGGATTTTCCAAAATTCCTTTCAATATTATTCTCTTGTGTGGTCTTATCTTGCCTTCCTAAGTAAAGGTCTTATTTTTTCACTCTTTATATTTGCGACAAAATCGCAGGACGTCTTTACATTTCAATGTATTGACCCATTGATCTTGCCTTATCATTTTCTTTCCTCAATAAGATTTTTTTTCATGCGACAATATGACATGCCTAAATGTTCTTGCGAACGTAAAGCCCCATGACATTGACGTCTTGCGACGAAATCGAAGGACGTCTTTACACTTTCGTGTACTGACCCATTGATCTCGTATTATCTTTCTCTAGTATTTTTGCCTCTTCAGGGTTGTTGCACAAATATGACAAGCCTTAATACTCCCGTGAGTAAAAAGCCTCATGACATTTGCGTCTTTAGACATTATCAGCTCCCTAATGGAGGGTGCCGCCCTTATCATCCCCCTGGTTGCCCCTTCAAGGGACGTACCTCTACCATACAAGGTTGGCTCCTCCCATCCGGTCTTAACAACAACCAGTTGTTTTGGCAGCCTTTTATCCCTTTTGCCTATATGGCTATGGTTACGAGACTGCACCCTAAGTGGAGTTTTCTTCGGGCCGAGTGCATCATCTGCCAAGACTTGCCAAGAATGGCCGAGACGCTTCAAACGCCCCAGGCACTCTTAGCTCAACCGTGTACCTCGGCGCCTTGATCAAGTTCTGCACTCCTTAGGATAGATCTTCTTACCTTAGTCGCCCCACCTAAGTCATAAGCTTAAGCTGAGAATCCAAGTCTCCATGACCCAGGTTCCGGGGCGGTGTAACCTTTCCCTGAGCCATGTAATAGGTCTCCCCTTCAATGACGTACTTTAGGTATAACATTTGCCTCTTGCGAAATTTTATTCGCGAACTAGGGTGTACGCCAAAGTTGGGTGCCTCTATCTTTTTTGTTTATTCTCGTATTTGCTTTTGTAAAATTCACAATTCTCGCGAAATTATTGCATTTTTCATTCTTTTGAATATAACGTCTGCGTAATTAACGCAGGTCTTCATTCTTACCGCTGAAAATTTTTCTCTCTTTTTTTTTTTTTTTTTTTTTTTTTTTTAATGAATACATCTTTTGCGTTCAATTTTGCTTTCTTCTTCGCTCAACTTCATCAGTTTATTTCTCATCTCACATTTTAAGCTTCTTACTTTTATCACCTTGTGCTTGTGCTTCCTTAAGTTCTCGCACACTATTGATGATCTTATTTCGCAAGACATCCTCAATTTGTTTTGGGTCGTCAGTATCTCTTGTGCCATACTTCTGCAGATATTTTTCGTCATACACCGCAGTTTTCACTAGTTCATACTTTCCTTCTCCAAGCATCATTGTTATTGTGTATGGATCTTCCCATCTATTCGCATCTTCACTTCCATTATTTTTCTAAAAGATGGGCTGTGAAAGTAATACCACCTCTCCTTTGCGAAATATTTGCTGATGCTCATTTTCAGCAACCATTGCTTTCACAGAAATCCCTTCTCTTCCATGTTCCACTGCGTCTACCATTAATCGTTCGCCTCTTTGCTTTTCTCTGACATTGCGCTTCCAGTTGATCTTTTTAGTTACTCTCTCTTCACATTTTTCTACCTCGATTGCATGAAATTTTTAGTTGATCTTTTTAGTTACTCTCTCTTCAAAAATTTCTTTCAAATCTTGCACATGATCTTTAGCTTCTTTGGTCTTCACCAACATGTCATCCACGTACACTTCTAATGTCTTATGAATCCATTTTGCAAACATCTTCTCTACCATTCTCAGATATGTCTCTCCAGCATTTCGCAAACCAAACAAAGATCTTCGTGTAATAATATAATCCTCTTGATGAAAAAAAGGCGGTATGCTCCTGATCTTATTTAGCGAGAGGAATTTGATTGTAACCCTTATATCCATTTAAAAAAGATATTCTATCATTCCTTGCCGCTGAATCAACTAATTGTGGGATGTCTGGTAAAGGAAAGCTGTCCTTTGGACAAACTTTATTTAGATCAGTGAAATCTATGCAAATCCTTATCCCATTATTTTTCTTTGGTATCACTACCATATTTGCAATCCATTCTGGGTATTTTGCTTGCCGTATAATTTCTGCATCCAACATCTTCTGCAATTCTTCTTTTATTTGAGGATGATATGTTGTTGCTATTTTTCTTATTCTCTGCTTGAATGGTCTTATATTTTTGTTAATTTCCAAATGATGACACACAACTGAAGGATCTATCCCAGGTATTTCGTCCATGTTCCATGCGAAGACATCCTTAAATTCTCGTAATAGATTAATTGTTCTTTCTTCTTCATCCGCATCCATTTTAGTTCCAATCTTTAACATCTTTGGCTCTTTTTCAGTTCCAATATTTACTTTTTTTGTTGGTTCTGCTGCTGTGTAGGCCGCCTTTGACTCTCCAATTAGTGTTTTCTCTTTTATTGTTTTTATTGGTTTGTCTCCTCCTTGCGAAATTTCACTTGGTATTACTTTCCCTTCTTTTGCTTTTATCATGTAAATTCTGAATTCTTCTTCTTTCCTTGCTTCTTTCGCCATTTTCCAGCGAAGCTTTCGCTTCTTTGCATGTCCTTCATAATTTTCTACTTCCACCTGATGACACATTTTTGCCTCATTATCATCTCCTCTGATTTCACCTACTCCTTTAGGCATAGGAAACTTGATACACTGATACAATGTGGATGCTACCGCTTTAATTGCATGTATCCATGGTCTTCCCAATAGCATGTTGTAAGGTGACTCCATATCCACCACACACAATGTCACGTGTGTTTCAATTTTTCCTAATAATATTCGCACCACTATTTCTCCTTTAGGTCTTGTTGTAAATTTACCAAAACCATGGATATGATATGTTGAACAAGTTATCTCTTCGTCTTTGTACTCCATCCCTTTGAATGCATGGTAAAATATTATATCGACTAAACTTCCTGTATCTATTAGAGCTATGTTCACCGCCCATTCTTCTATTGACTTCGATGGTCCATCTTTCTCCTTTTTGTTGTAGTTACTGTGATTACCAACGGAGCCGTGTGGTTTAAATTTTCTCCCGGTATTTCTGCTGCTGTGACTGTAATTTTCTGTTTTTCCCACTCCTTCAATGGTGGCGCCTTTTCTTCTGTCATAATTTTCTTTCCTTCAAAATCTCGTTTATGTATTCTTCCTTTGAGATTTTCATGAAACTCATTAATCACTGTCTTTGTAATTAAGTTACATTCCAATTTCTTGCCGTCTTCTTTGATTTTGATCAATTTTCTGACTTGCTTCATCATCTCTTTTGATTTCAATAACTTGTTATACACCTCACAAATTCTTCATCAAATACTTCAAATTCTATCAAATCATAATATCCTCCTTCAATCTTGTTTTCAGATAATCTTCAAATTTTCAGTCCCTATTTCTAGCGCCAATATGTGGTTACAGGATTTCCTACAACCACACCCCTCCAAGATTAAATATTGTTCTAGTCAAATTTCATGATCGATTAACAAAGTTTTAATAATCTTTTTGTTGAATCTTACAAAAGTAATGAGAATTACAAGGAAATCGAAATAGCTCTGGACTTTCTCTCTCATATTTGTTCTCCTCTCACTCTTTAAAAAGATCTCTCTCATCTCGAATTTGCTTGGCCCTTTATATAGGAGATTACATAGTGGATGACAGCTAATCCAGCCTTTATTTTAGGATCTGATCTGCGTGTTCTCGCAGGCTCACAAGGGTTTGCTTCGCAAGGTAATCCTGATCTTCGCAGAATCTTCACACTTTCCTTATGACTAAGCTGACGTCACTCGCTACATCACTTCTCTAGCATTCTGCGATGACCTTCACAATCATACTTTTGTTAAAACTTCGATGGGATATAACTATTGCGAGATGCTGTTCCTACACCATTGGGCCATCTAAAATCGCTAAAAGTTGCATTATATCGTTTTATGAAGTGAATTCAATCCCAAGTTCCATTCCATACATTTTATCAATTCTTAACCATTCGGTCCAGGTACTGGCAAACTAATCATCATGACCCTCCTCGTTTATCTTGGGTTGGGACAAGCTGTGTAAAAACTACAAAAGCCGAGTTAATTCGCTTACTATACACCACATTTCACAAAAATAACTGCTTGTGACTCGCATTCTACACTGCATTAGCTCTTTTTATAAAATGTTGAATCTCCTTATTTGATTGTTAAACAATGTGATCAATAGACTATCTATACCATTTTCAAGTATTTTTTTTCTAAGAGGTGTTGGTGTCACATTCTGCTGACTAAACCGTTCGAAGTAGAACCAAATTAAGCAGAAATTGCTTGATCCAAGTCATGCTAATTCAGGCATTCTGAGAGCATCTAAATGTTTTTTTAACTAATGGCATTATTCATGTAATTATAATGAAAATGACGGGTTTATAATCTACTGACTGTGTGTAACAGATGATATCGACATAACGAAGATATAGAATGTCAAAAAAAAAATGTTGTATTGTACCGTATTGTGTAATGTTTTATATATATACATATTTTGACGTGCTTTGTTAGCGTGATATAAGACGTGTTTATCCGTGGCACTTGCTATGCCGTGCCGTTTAGTCTGCCCAGCACAACACATTAAGCTAATGTATTGTGCCTTTCTGGAATGTGCTTGTGCTAGCACGACAACTCTTACTATCTTCTATTGTCAGGGTTATGATTACTCCAAATCCTTGTTGGTCTTGTAGTTAGTGAAACTTAAAATAAACGGTAGTTGTATTAGACGCTAAACTGAAAGCTATATCACACCAGATATACAAATTACATTTAGCATCACATATAGAAAATAACATCAATTAAGTTTTTTTTTTTTTTTTTTTTTTTTTTTGAGAAACAATTAAGTTATGTTAGATTACCATTTATTGTGGATTAACTTTATATCTCTTTCAAAGGGCTGTGATAGATTTCAGGTTTCAATTTTATCGGTTGGCACTCTTGAACATTTTACGGTTGATGATAAATATTTCATGGGTCCTATACCGAAGAAACTTCGAAACTGCACAAGCCTAAAAGAACTGGGGCTTTCATTTAATGAACTAGTTGATAATATAACAGAGGCAGTTGAGTTTTGGTATAGTTTAGGTTTATAGAAGAGACAAAAGAGTTTAGAGAAGTATAACTTCTTATTAATTTCAATGTGTTTGATCATACATAAAGAACATATATATATACAAACTCTATCGACTTGTACCTCAAGTATCTTAAGCTTTCCTAGAATACAAACATTCTACATATAACACATTCTAGAGCATTCATGAAAACTCATAGCTTGACTATCACGTCACGGATGTAGTCCTAACACCCTCATGCAAGCGTAACGGGTCATCTTGAACTGTAAGCTTGGTTCTAAGAGAAATAAATTTATCTTCGGGAAGCGATTTTGTAAATATATCTGCAACTTGATCTTTAGAAGAAATGAACCGAACATCCAACTGCTTAAAAGAAACTTGATCACGAACAAAATGATTATTATTTCAATGTGTTTTGTTCGAGAATGAAATATAGGATTAACGATAAGATAAGTTGCTCCAAAATTGTCACACCATAACACTGGAGGAGATTTAGTAGACACCTGTAATTCTGAAAGAAGAGATTGTATCCACATAATCTCAGTAGTAGCAATAGCAAGCCCACGAATTCAACTTCAGTACTCGAATGAGGCAATGTCTTTTGTTTACGAGCACTCCATGAAATGAGATTACCACCTAAAAAGATACAATATCCACTAGTTGAGCGTCGATCATCCAAAGACCCAGCCCAATCAGAATCCGTATAAGCAATAAAAGATAATTGTAAGGTGGTTGCTGGTCGAAGATATATTCCAAACGTAGATGTATGTTTTAAATAACGTAATATACGTTTGACTAAACTCCAGTGAAATTCAGTTGGGTTATGCATGAATTGACAAACCTTGTTAACATCATAAGCCAAATCAGGACGAGTAAATGTCAAGTATTGTAAAGCTCCAACAATGCTTCTGTATTCCGTAGCATCAACGAGTAAAGTACTATGATCAGATGACATATCTCCAGTTGTACTGACTGGAGTTTATATTGGCTTGAAACCATCCATTTTAACTCTAACAAGAAGATCATGAACATATCGTCGTTGTGTAAGAAATAAACCAGAAGACGTACGAGTTGCTTCAATTCCAAGAAAATAAGACAAAGAGCCAAGATCTTTAATTGCAAACTCATGCTGCAAAGACGTATGAATAGATGCCAACCCTGATGTACTGGAACTAGTAAGAATGATATCATCAACATAGACTAGCAAGAAAACAATCCCAGTATCATTACGTTTGATAAATAAAGATGAATCACATTTAGAAGTAACAAAATCATTGTGTAGCAAGAAAGTGCTAAGTCTATGATACCAGGCACGAGGAGCCTGTTTCAAGCCATAAAGAGATCGATGTAACTTACACGCATATATAGGAAAATTAGGATTAGTATATCCGGAGGCTGCTTCATATAAACTTCTTCCTCAATATTTCCATGTAAAAACGCATTTTGAACATCAAACATTGATAGACCAATTATGAGAAAGAGCCATCTTAAGAATTATACGTATAGTGCAAGGTTTGACAATTGGACTATATGTTTCACCATAATCAACACATTGTTTTTGATTATATCCTTTGGCTACCAAACGAGATTTATAACGTTCAATGGTTCCATCAGTTTTACGTTTAATACGAAAATCCCTCTTACACCCGATAAGATTCATAGATGGATGATAAGGAACTAAAGTCCACGTATCATTTTGAAGCAATGCATTGTATTCAGTATCTGATGCTTTACGCCACTTTGGATCTGTTTGAGCTTGTGAATAACAAGTTGGTTCAAAGTCAGCTACATTAGAAATGTGAGATGAATCAGTCTCTGTTGATGTAGTTGAATTAATACTAGCCGAAACATGAACATCTTGAATAGAAGAATTTGGTGCAGTAGTATCTGAAGTAGTAACAGGCACCTCAGTTTGAGGAATGACGAGTGATGCTTCTCAAGAAACTTGAGTGTCAACAGGTGGTATATCATTACTAGGAATGACATAGAATGGAATGATGTTTAGTGAAGTAGATATTACCTGATCATGGGATGACAGAGAAGGTGTTATCGACGCCGCAAAGGGAAAGACAGTCTCATTGAACACAACATGTCGACTAACATAGATACTCCAGTAGGGATATGTAGGCACTTATACCCTTTATGTGAAGGACTGTATATCATATGAAAATACATGGAAAGGATAATGGTTCCATTTTATGGGATCTATATGGACGAAGATGAGGATAGCATAAACACCCAAATACACACAACGAAAAACCCAAAACATTTTCCTAAACCGTGCAGCTTAAGAGACCATAATATTAGGCATAAAGTGTTATATAGTTGTAAATGAAATATAGAAACTACGATGTCAGAAACACTCAGATCAAATTGTGACGCTTAAGAGATGAAGGTATATGGATAGATTCTTAGTTAAGGATATATTGATATTACTTTTTCAGGATTCTCGAGACAGTTCCAACTTCTATTTTAGATAAGGGAAATTAAATCGCCAATGCTTATTTTGGCTGCAGATGAAGATACTGAACCCAAAAGCTTGGACCCAGAAATGAAACAGTTAGAGTTACTTCTATGAAAATCTCTTTCAAAAGTATGTACCTACCATATTATAAATCCGTAATCTTTTTGTGCAAAATTATGCATGATACAATCTTGAAATCGGCTAGTATAATACAGAGTTCTCATTAACGTGTTTCTGATTCTTTCGTTTGTGTCTATTTAACCGTTACTCCTTAATTAAAGAATGTGTCACAAGTGGCGACTGAAAGGCCAGAAACAAAGTCATGGGCTCTAAAAACGAAACTTGTTTGTTAAGTTTACAATAAGTCCCAGTTTGTTAACCCTGTTTGTTAAGCCTTTTGATGCTGATTGGAATGTTTCACACCAGAGGTAGTTCACATCTTCATAAGGATGTGCATTGATAGTTGTGAGGCATCAATATTAAATATGCCATACCGAGTACTCTTGCAAGTATGTCCACTCCTACCCAACTATATCATTCAATATTTTCATTGAATGAGATTTTTCCAAAGGTTATTGTCTAAGAAGTTAACCTGCAAATTGGGTTAGTTGAGGACTTGGGTTTCTTAATATATCCACGTTGAGTTGTCCGATCCTCAATAGATTTTGACGTCCAACTGCATACCTCCTTGTGATAAATGTCATCTGAACCTCCTCGTACAATTGAGGGAACATCTCCATTTCATCTCTTTCCTAGACTGCTGGTTGAGGTTTCAAAGTTTAGTAAAATTTTAGTACATATGATCGGAAACTAAACCTGTCCTTGGTCAGCAAAGAATAAAATTTTACTATGTTGCTGCAAATAAAGGTTACTACTGCGACTTTATTAGTGTTCGCAATACTATTTGTTTCATATAGAAGTGTTTTTGCATTTGCTTCAGGTACTCAGAGAAAACAATTACAGGTAGCAGTAGAAGAATAAGTTGATGCACTCTTGAAATAGAAATCAACCCTTCTGAACCATACTCGTTCTCTCCTCCCTTCTTGGAAAAAATTTATAATGGGAGGACCAGGAGTCCATGCAAGTGGTATGGAATTGCTTGTAACAACGAGGGAAGCGTTGTGGAATTGAATATAACTGGTTTAGGCCTACAAGGTACGCTTCATAGTTTGAACTTCTCATATTTTTCCAACTTTGTTAGTGTGGATTTGAGCCATAAAAAACTCTTCGGACTCATTCCATCTCAAATAAGTAATCTTTCCAAACTTACGCACCTTGATCTTTCTGATAATACACTTTCCGGATATATTTCTCCAGAAATAAGCTCTCTCACAAGTCTGCACTTGTTAGACCTTTCTCAAAATCAAATCAATGGATCCATTCCTCGAGAAATTAGCCATTTACAATATCTCACTACTCTAAGGTTGTTCATGAACAATCTCACTGGTTCTATCCCTCATTCTTTGTGCAACCTGACCAGCTTGACCTTCATGGAAATGTCTCTAAATCAACTTACTGGCAATATCCCTCAAGATATAGAAAGTCTAACGTCCTTTACTTTATTATCTTTGTATAACAACAGTTTACGTGGTTCAATCCCTGCTTCTTTAGCCAATTTGACTAGTTTGAAAACTCTTTCTATTTATCAAAATCAACTCTCTGGTAACATCCCTCGAGATATAGGAATGCTAAAATCTCTTACTATCTTAGTTTTGTATATGAACCATCTCAGTGGTTCAATCCCTGCTTCTTTGACCAATTTGTCTAGTTTGGGCACAATTTCCCTTGAGGCAAACCAATTCTGTGGTACCATTCCTCAAGATATCGGAAGGATAAGTTCTCTTAAAATAATTGTTTTTCCGTACAACAATCTCATTGGTTCAATCCCTACTTCATTATGTAATCTGATTAACCTCAACACTCTAGAACTTTTTAAAAATCAGCTCTCTGGTCCAATCCCTCGAAAAATAGGAAGGCTAACGTCTCTTACTATCTCTAATTTGTTTAGCAACAATTTCACTGGTTCAGTTCCTATCTCCTTATGCAATTTGAGCAATTTGGATACATTCACAATTTACGAAAACCAACTCTCAAGTGCATTCCCTCAAGATGTAGGAAAACTAAGCTCTCTTACTGTCTTACATCTTGGCCTAAACAAACTCACAGGTTCAATTCCTATTTCGACAGGTAATTTAAGCATTTTAACTGAGTTGTCTCTTTATCAGAACAATTTTAGCGGTTCACTGCCAATAGGTATCAACAATTTAACACAATTGACAGTATTATTCTTTGGTACCAACACTTTCGTTGGGCATTTACCTCAAGATGTATGTCAAAGTGGAATACTAGAACACCAAACATTTAGATATGGAGATTGCAACACCAAACATTTAGATATTTTAGATATTTTAGAGATGGAGTCGCAACACCAAACATTTTCATCGAGTGGTGAAAGGTCATAGAGCTTTCAACAACATCAACAACCTTCGTATAAATGTTCGTTGGACCAGAAACAAGGATGAAATAAAGATGGGTATTTCAAATCATTTTGAGTTAGTGTCTAAAGAAATTTCAAACAACCGTCCAAGAATCAAAAATATGTGTCTAAAGCGTATTGATGAGAATGCAAGTATTTGGTTGCAGAGACCTTTTAGTGAAGAGGAAGTTATGAATGCAATTAAAGATTTGGGAATTGATCGTGCTCCGGGTCTGAATGGATATCCTATGAAGTTCTTTATTGTTTGTTGGAGCTTCTTAAAAGAAGATTTGATGAAGGTTTTTGAAGAATTTCATGACCACAATGTTCTTTATTCGTCTTTGAAAAACAATTTCATTGCGCTTATTCCTAAGAAGGTGGGTGGTGAGGAAGTAAAATATTTTCGGCCAATTAGCCTCATTGGTAGTGTGTACAAAATCATCTCAAAGGTTTTGGAGGAGCGTTTAAAGGTATACCTTCCTACTCTAATCTCAACATCTCAATCTAGTTTTATTAAAGGAAGACAAATTTTTGATGGAGTTTTGATAGCAAACGAGTGTGTGGACTCTAGACTTCGTCAAAAATTACCGGGGTTGGTTTGCAAACTTGATTTTGAAAAGGCGTTTGATAATGTGAATTGGAATTTTTTAAATGAGGTCTTATTCAAAATGGGGTTTGGTGGTGTTTGGAGGGCTTGTATTAGAAATTGTTTAACATTCTATAAGTTCTCGGTTCTTGTTAATGGATCGTCTTTCAGTTACTTTGGTAGTGAAAAGGGACTTTGTCAAGGAGACGCACTTTCTCCATTTCTTTTTACTATTGTTGGTGAAGTCTTAAGTTGTATGTTGAGTAAAGCACAAGAACTTGATCAAATCTCGGGTTTTTCGGTAAAGGAGGGGGGAACAAAAATTAATCACTTGCAATTTTCCGATGATACTATCATATTTCTTGATGCTAAGAGTGAATAAGTTGATGCCCTTCGTTACCTACTTCTTTGTTTCGAGCTAACATCGGGTTTAAAGATAAATTTCTCTAAAAGTAGCCTATTTGGGGTCGCGGTTGAAGAGGAAATCGAAAATTATGCTAACATGTTCGGGTGTAAGTTTGCGAGTTTTCCTAGTATATATCTTGGCCTCCCATTGGGGGACAAGGTGGGGGGTACTCAAAAATGGGAAAAAACACTTGATATTTGTGGGAAAAGAGTTACTTCTTGGAACAGAAAAACAATAACAAGAGGAGGTAAGTTAACTCTCATCAAAAGCGTTTTAGCTAGTCTTCCCATTTATTATCTCTCTATCTTTCTTGCTCCTTGCTCCATAACTAAGAAAATTGATAAAGTTGTGAGAAATTTCTTATGGGATGATGAAAATAGGAAAAGAATTCACAATGTTGGTTGGAAATTGGCTTCAAAACCAAAAGAAAAAGGTGGTCTTGGTATTAGAAGAACTAAACAAGTGAACTTGGCTTTGCTAAAAAAATGGTGGTGGCGTTTTGGCTTAGAGAATGCATTGTGGAGGAAGATGATAGTTGAAAAATTTGGTGAAACATTTACCGGTTGGGAAACTCTTCAACCCAAAGGACCAAAAGGTGGTAGCTTGTGGTTTGATATCTATAAAGGGCTTGAAGATTTTAACAAAGGTATTAAATTCAAGATTGGAGCGGGAAAGGAAACTAGATTTTGGGAAGATTCTTGGCTAGGTGAAGGAAGACTTTGTGATATGTTTCCATTGGCATATGAAGCTTCAAGGACCAAGGAGTTTTTGGTGGCTAGTATGTATGAAGTTGGGGAAGGTTATTTAAGGTGGAGGTTTATGTCTAGGCAAAGATACCCTCAATCCATTTCATGTGAAGTAACAACTATATCAAATCTTCTTTCTTCTATTTCAATTCAAGAAGGTGTTTTGGATAGACGAGTTTGGGTTGGAAATAATCATGGTATCTATACTGTTAAGGATGGTATTAGGAGCGTTGAAGATCAAGGTGAGTCAAATTTTCCAATCGATGTTGTATGGAGCCGGGAGTATCCTTGCAAAATTAACTTTTTTATATGGCTTCTTTCTCATGATAGGAAAATGACGGCGGATAAGCTTTTAAGAAAGGGTATGGAAGTCTCTAGCTTATGTTGTTTTTGTGATGAAGACGATGAAACTAGTTCGCATTTGTTCTATGAATGTTGGAGAACCCGGAGAATTTGGGATTACTTTGTGGAAGGATGCCTCTTTGATTGGTCTTACAATTCAAATATCACCATAAATGTGAAGTCATGGAAGTTTAATTGGGGTGATGAAGGCTTAGTCAAATTTGGAATAACATTTCGGTTGCAATATGGTGGTGCATATGAGAGAGAAATGCAAGAGTCTTTGAAAACAAAAAGAAAAATTTGGTAAGCCTCATTATAAATGTTAAACTACAAGCATTCTTTTGGGCCGAATCTAACATAAGGATGTTAGGTCTAACGACGAATATGGTTATTGCATTGTGGGACTCTTTGTTCCGGCCTTTGTAAGTTTGTTTTTTTCGTTGTTTTGGGTTTGTCGAAATGCCCTTCACTTTTTGTTAGCGCTTGCATTCATTGAATTGAGGTACCCCTCTTAAGTACCTCTCTTTTCAATGAATTTTCTCTTTGACCGATCAAAAAAAAAACTAGAACAGTTTATAGTTGATAGTAACCATTTCACGGGTCCTATACCAAAGATCCTTAGAAACTGCACAAGCCTAAGAGTACTCGGGATGTCAGAGAATAAACTAGTTGATAATATAATGGAGGAATTTCATGTGTATCCAAATCTATACAGGATTAACCTGGGTTTCAATATGTTATATGGTGATATTTCTAAACACTGGGGGGATTGTCAGAAGTTAACAGGAATGTCTCTCTCAGCGAACAATATCACTGGCAGAATACCGCATGAACTTGGAAAACTAAAGATTTTAAGTGAAATTTATCTTCATACAAATCATTTAGTAGGGGAAATTCCAGAGGAGCTGTTTGAATTGTCTTCTTTAATCACTTTATATTTGTCCAATAACAAACTTTCTGGTAGGTTGTCACCCTCGGTGGGAATGTTGTTCAACTTGCAGTATCTTTACTTATCAAGAAATGAACTTATTGCATCAATACCCAAACAACTTGGGGAGTGTTCAAAGTTATTGTCCTTGGATTTAAGAAGCAACAATTTTAATGGAAGCATTCCAATCCAGTTGGAGGCTTGGACTCGTTATATATACTGCTGGATTTTAGTCAGAACGAGTTGAGTGGAGAGATACCGTCAGACTTCGGAAAACTAGACAAACTAGAAAACTTAAATTTATCGCACAACAAACTTTTGGATCAATTCCATCTTCATTTTATCAAATGGTTAGCTTGACTGTTGTGGATATTTCTTACAATGAATTGAGTGGTCCCTGTTCCAAACATGAAGGCCTTTCGAGGAATCGTTAGTTGATGCATTGAAGAGCAACAAAGGTTTGTGTGGTAATATCTCTAGAGGTCTAAAACCATGTAAGTCTCCTGTGTTGGTAATTAGAAGAAAAGAGTTCAACAAGAAGCATCTGGTGATAATCCTTGTCTCTGTGTTCAGTTCATTGTTTCTTTTAATTTTGTTGTTATCCATTTTGTTTCGCTGCGGGAAAAAATCTGCAAGGACTGTGGAGGATTCTGTTAGTAAATTGATTGATTAGGTTTGATAGTTTGAATTGATTTTGTTTGAAATGGAGATAGGGAAAGTATTTCCTCTTTATCTCTTTGATTTCATTAACATAAAGTTTCTTTTTTTTCTCTCTTTCCTCACTTGGTCAATATATGACCCAAGTAGAGAGATACACGTGGACCTCCTTTGTCCATTCATTTTCTACACTAAAACAGATGCATTCATAAATGCATGATAGATATGTCTTGTACACAAGATTTGTTCATAAGACTAAAGTAACATGAATTCTAAGATGCATGTTAAGTAAAACTTGTACTCAACACTTGTGCACAAGAACATTACATTAACTCTTAACAATCTCCTCCTTAATGTGATGTTCTCCAACTCCTAGTAGCTCACGGAAATTTTGAAATTTACCTTTGGGAAGTTCCTTGGTGAATATGTCCGCCAATTGATCTTCCATCTTGCAATACTTGAGTTTTATCTCTCCATCTTCAACCGCTTCTCGAATGAAATGGTACTTGAGTTTAATGTGTCTTGCTCTACAATGATCAACCGAATTTTTGGACATAGCAATTGCCGATTTGTTGTCACAAAAAATTACGGTGCTTTCTTCTTGATTCTCTTGAATGTCTTCCATGATTCTTCTTAGCCATACAACATGACACGTATCTATTGATGCCGAAATGTACTCCGCTTCCGCCGTGGATTGAGCTATGGTTTCTTGCTTCTTCGATGCCCATGTAAATATAACCGAACCAAGAGAAAGAGCATAACCAATGTACTCTTCATGTCATCAATACACCCTCACTAGTCGCTATCACAATAGCCAACTAATTTGACATCCAAATTTCTTGAATACATGATTCCAAAATTCATTGTTCCTTGAATATACCTTAACAACCTCTTTGCCGCGCCAAGATGTAGATGATGACTAGCTGAACTCATGAACCTAAAAAGCATACTTGAAGCAAACATGATGTCGGGTCTTGTATGTGTAAGGTACAACAAGTTTCCAATAAGACCTCTATAGTAAGTCTCATCAACCTTTCTTCCTCCATCATCCTTTTTGATATTCTCATTCACTACAAGTGGGGTAGATGTGGGTTTACAACCAAGCATACCAAATTTCTTCAACGCCTTTTCGGCATACTTGCTTTGAGAAATTAACACTCCATCTTCACTTTGATGAACTTCTATACCAAGGAAGTACTTGAGCAAACCCATGTCACTCATCTCATATTTCATCATCATTTATCTCTTTAATTGCTCAATCAGATGAGCATCATTACCCGTAAAAATGAGATCATCAACATACAAGGCAACGATGAGAATATACGTACCTTTTGTCTTCACATATAATGTAGGCTCACTCTTGGTTTTGTTAAAGTTTCGCCTCTTGAAGTATCCATCTATCTCACTATACCAAGCTCTTGGTGCTTGCTTGAGACCATACAAAGCTTTCTTCAACTTGTATACTTTGTCTTCTTCTTCTTCCACCACAAAACCTTGTGGTTGTTCTACATAGACCTCTTCATGGAGTTCTCCATTCAAAAATTCCAATTTGACATCAAGTTGTTAAAGTAACCAACCTTTTTGGGAAGCCATAGCAATCACAGCTCTAATGGTGTCAAGACGAGCAACCGGTGCAAACGTTTCTTTGTAGTCGATACCGGGTTGTTGTGAGTAGCCCTTTGCCACCAACCTTGCTTTGTATCTTTGAACCGTTCCATATGCATTGTACTTCACCTTGTAGATCCACTTCACACCAATAACTTCTTTGTCACTTAGCCTTGCTACCTTCTCCCATGTATCGTTCTTTTCAATGACAAAAACTTCTTCTTCCATAGCTTTTATCCAAACCGGTTCTTTTGATGCTTCCTCAAAATTTTCCGGTTTAACCACACAATAGTTACATCTTTCATGGACTTCACTCAACCTTCGCAACTTAGCAATTGTTAGTAAATTGATTGATTAGGTTTGATAGTTTGGATTGATTTTGTTTGAAATGGAGATGGGGAAAGTATTTCCTCTCTATCTCTTTGATTTCATTAACATAAAGTTTCTTCTTTTTTTTTTCTCTTTCCTCACTTGGTCAATATATGACCCAAATAGAGAGATACACGTGGACCTCCTTTGTCCATTCATTTTCTACACTAAAACAGATGCATTCATAAATGCATGATAGATATGTCTTGTACACAAGACTTGTTCATAAGACTAAAGTAACCTGAATTCTAAGATGCATGTTAAGTAAAGCTTGTACTCAACACTTGTGCACAAGAACATTACATTAACTCTTAACAATCTCCTCATTAATGTGATGTTCTCCAACTCCTAGTAGCTCACGAAAATTTTGAAATTTACCTTTGGGAAGTGCCTTGGTGAATATGTCCGCCAATTGATCTTCCGTCTTGCAATACTTGAGTTTTATCTCACCATCTTCAACCGCTTCTCGAATGAAATGGTACTTGAGTTTAATGGGTCTTGCTCTACAGTGATCAACCGAATTTTTGGACATAGCAATTGCCGATTTGTTGTCACAAAAAATTACGATGCTTTCTTCTTGATTCTCTTGAATGTTTTCCATGATTCTTCTTAGCCATACAACATGACATGTAGCTATTGATGCCGAAATGTACTCCGCTTCCGCCGTGGATTGAGCTATGGTTTCTTGCTTCTTCGATGCCCATGTAAATATACCCGAACCAATAGAAAGAGCATAACCAATGTACTCTTCATGTCATCAATACACCCTCCCAAGTCGCTATCACAATAGCCAACTAATTTGACATACAAATTTCTTGAATACATGATTCCAAAATTCATTGTTCCTTGAATATACCTTAACAACCTCTTTGCCGCGCCATGATGTAGATGATGACTAGGTGATGGCACATTACGTTAACTCTTAACAGATTCAGCCAAAATTGGGTCTACCAATGTGGGAAGAAACTTGTTCTCGGTATGGGATTACGATGGCACATTATTGTTCGAAGACATATTAGAAGCAACAGAGAATTTTGATTCGAAATATTGCATTGGAACAGGAGGATACGAGAGCGTTTATAAAGCAGAGCTGTCAAATGGCCAGGTTGTTGCCGTGAAGAAACTTCACATGCCAGATGAAGATTCTGAGTTAGTTGACATGAAGTCTTTTGAAAGAGAAGTGAATGCATTGACAGAAACTCGTCACAGGAACATCGTGAAGCTTTTTGGTTTCTGTTCTATTCCATAACGACGGATCTCATTTTTGGTGTATGAGTTTATAGAGAGGGGAAGCTTGAAAAGTGTTTTATCTGATGGAGAACAAGCAGCGGAGTTTGATTGGATAAAGAGAATAAGGTTCATCACATGAACAACTAATGCACTTGCTTACATGCACCATGATTGCGTACCTGCATTAGTTCATAGGGACTTAGCAAGTAACAATGTTTTGTTGGATCTGGAATATGAGGCTCATGTGTGTCTGATTTTGGTACTGCAAGGATTTTGAAGCCAGATTCATCCAATTGGACATCACTTGCAGGAACCTTTGGATATGTTGCTCCAGGTACAATTCAATTTAAACTTAAATACTATTTTTCTTTATGCCATTTTCCTGAGTTAGTACGTTAACATCCTTAATTTATTTTTATTTTTTTATATGTATAATGTTGTTGCAGAGCTTGCTTATACAATGAAGGTAACCGAAAAGTGTGATGTTTATAGCTTTGGGGTAATAATATTTGAAGTTCTAATTGGGAGGCATCCATCTGAAGACATCACACTACTCTCTGAATTACTTATTCTGTCTACGACTTCAAAAGCTATGGAGACATATAGAATGTTGAGAGACATCTTAGACCAACGCATTGGAGCTCCGGATAATGGTGTTCAGAAAGAATTAGTGTATGTTGCCAAGGTAGGAATTTTATGCTTATGTAGTGATCCAAGCACTCGGCCAACTATGCAAGAAGTATCAGTCGAGCTATCGTTGTCAGGCATGAGTAGGCCATCTTTGGCAAAGCCTTTTGAAACTATCACACTAGGACACCTACTGATATTGTCTGATGAATTATTGTAACCAAACCCTCTTCTTATTTTCGTTTCATTTGTCAGATATTAAATGGATCATATTAAGCCTTTAAATAATGCTGATTTGAAATGCTTTACATTAGCCAAGGATGGCGGACATCTTCATAATGCTGATTGCTGTGCGTTGATAGTTTTGGAACACCAGTATTATTATGCCGATACCAACTCCTCTTGCAAGTTGCAAGTATGTCCACTCCTGTGAGTTGGGTTAGTTCGGGACTAGGGGTTCCTAATGTATCCACGTTGAGTTGCAGGATTCTCAATAGATTTCGACATCCAACTTATACTTACCCTGTGATAAATGTCATCTAAGCCTCCTCGTACGATTGAGGGACCATCTCCATTTCATATCTCTATCCTAGACTGCAGGTTGAGGTTTCAATTTTTCTAAAATGTCCGTTCATAACCCGTTTTAGCGTCTATATTGTTACAGATTGAAAAGTTTTGTCAGATTGCATTAACAAAAAAGATCCAGCAATTGCCTGGGTGTCAGAGAATACTTTAGAAGATATTACCTCCATTCTCGACAAACTACCACAAGCCTAGTGTTGATGGTGGTTTTTAAACAAAGGGTAAAATCGTAAAACCCCAAAAAACCTAATGTCACCGGTGACACATTTATTAGGACATTTAATGCATATAGTCAATAATTAATAGGGGGTATTTTTTCAAATTAGGGTTACAACGAACAAAACCCTAATTCCCCTCCGTGCCAATGGAAAATCATGCCAGCCACACCTAGCCCAAGCTAGCTGCGCCATGCCAAACGCACTCTGCTTTGGCCCTACCTATGCTAGTCACATCAAACGCACAAAAGCATGCCAACCATGCTAGCCGCACCTCCGTGCCAATGGCAAATCATGCCAGCCACACCTAGCCTAAGCTAGCCGCACCTCTATGCCAATGGCAAAGAATGCCAGCCATACCAAACACGCCGAAGCATGCCAACCATGCTAGCCGCACCTCTGTGCCGATGGAAAATCATGCCAGCCACACCTAGCCTAAGCTAGCCGCACCTCTATGCCAATGGCAAAGCATGCCAGCCATACCAAACGCGCCGAAGCATGACAACCATGCTAGCCGCACCTCTATGCCAATGGAAAATCATGCCAGCCATACCAAACGCGGGCCAAGCATGCCAACCATGCTAGCCGCACCTCCGTGCCAATGGAAAATCATGCCAGCCACACCTAGCCCAAGCTAGCCGCACCTATATGCCAATGGCAAATCATGCCAGCCATACCAAACGCGCTGAAGCATGCCAACCATGTTAGCCTCCGTGCCATTGGAAAATCATGCCAGCCGTACTTAGCCCGAGCTAGCTGCGCCATGCCAAACACACTCTGCCTTGGACCTAGCTACGCTAGTCACGCCACGCCAAGCCAAACACCCTTACCTTGGCCCTAGCCGCGCCATGCCAAAGTAGCGCCCGCACCTAGGCTTGCAAACCATGCAACCTAGGCCAAATCGCCACGCATGCCATTGGCACATGCCAACACGCTCGCTGGTAGCTTTTTTTTTCCAAGGCGCGACCCAAATTGGCCACGCATGCCATTGGCACATGCCAACACGCCACGGTAGCTTTTCCTACCATTGGCCACGCATGCCATTGGCACATGCCAACACGCTCGCCGGTAGCTTTTCCTACCAAGACGCGACCCAAATTGGCCACGCATGTCATTGGCACATGCCAACACGCTCATTGGTAGCTTTTCTTACCCGTGCCACGACCCTAATGGCCGAGCATGCCATTGGCACATGCCAACACGCCATTGGTAGCTTTTCCTACCCGTAGCGACCCAAATTGGCCACGCATGCCATTGGCACATGCCAACACGCTCGCTGGTAGCTTTTCCTACCAGGGCGCGACCCAAATTGGCCACGCATGCCATTGGCATATGCCAACACGCTCGCTGGTAGCTTTTCCTACCAAGACGCGACCCAAATTGGCCACGCATGTCATTGGCACATGACAACACGCTCGCTGGTAGCTTTTCTTACCAGGCCATGGCCCTAATCGCCGATCATGCCATTGGCACATGCCAACACGCATCGCTGGTAGCTTTTTCCACCAGGGCGCGACCCAAGTTGGCCACGCACGCCATTGGCACATGCCAACACGCATCGCTGGTAGCTTTCTTACCAGGACATAGCCCTAATGGCCATGCGTGCCATTGACACATGCCAAACGCACACGCTGGTGGCCTAACTTGCAAACCGTGCAACCTACCACCAAGGCATTACACACACGCCATTGGCACTTGCCACACACGTCACTAGCGGCTCTGGCATTGCCACTTACACTCAACATACAACCTACCACCAAGGCATTCCGCACATGCCATTGGCATATGCCAAACACACACGATGGTATCCTAACTTCCAAACCATGCAACCTACCACCAAGGAATTCCACACACGCCATTGGCACATGCCACACACGCCACTAGCAGCTCTGGCATTACCACTTGCACTCAAGTTGCAACCCGAAACAAAGGCATTCCGCACACGCCAATGGCACATGCCACACGCGCCACTAACAGCGCCATTTGCACTCGAGATGCAACCAACACTCGAGACATCAACACAAACTGGGGGATGCTTTCCAGGGTTTTGGTTTGGCGGTCACAGACTTACAGGCGTACACTACGCTCACATTAAGAAAGCGTGAAAAGGAATAAAGCGGTCAAATAAATGAGGAAATAATGGTGAAAACGTTTTCACCCATAAACACCATGCGGTTACCACCTCCTCTCATTATTTCACCCTTTACTCTCTTCCTTCATGAGGCCAGGGTACGTTTCAATCTTGACTTGTATAAATAGGTCTTACCTATTTTTCCACCAGACAACAAGTCTCGGTCAGGAGAAAAATACAACAGTCTCAGAAAAGGCAACTTTGCGAGCTCTCCAAAAAGCTTTCATCTCTTGCAAGATTCCTAAGCTTTCACTTTATGATACAAGTCGAGACACTACTCTCCCCCGATTATTCTGTCTCAACACCTTTCTTTGCTTTCCTCCCCAAATCAACCCTTCTCCTCCACTTTGTGACCGAAGCAAGTCTGGAACGACCATTTCTTGGTTTAGGCCGGACTTGTACAGATTGATCTCTCGAATCTATAAAGTGCTCACGTGCAGCACATTTGTTTAGGGTTTAAACCAGCTTCTCACTCGCCTACCGAATTTACCAAAATCGGCGGAAATGATTTTTACCCATAAACACCTGGATAAAATTTATTAACAGAGATCACAATGCAGCAGCGGATTCAGTAGCAAAAGAAGCAAGAATAAGAAGACTACAACACATCTCGAAGCATTTGCAACAACAAGTACAAAAAGAAAGTATCCTTTCTAATATTTTTGGAAAAAATGATATTGTAAAACTTTTGTATTATATTGCTTGATTAATATATACTAGTCAAGTTAAAAAAAATTAACTTGTTAAGTAGAAGGGATGTTTTATAATAAAATCCTGTTTTGTTTGATGTTTTATAATAAAATTAACTTGTCAACTAAATATTTTTACTTTAGAGGAACCTAAGACCACAATCAGGCTAATATAACTTTTACCTTAAAAAAAGAAAAAGAAAAAAAGAAAAAAAAACTAGGAAGAGGTCTGGATGGGGATATATGGTTCATTTTGGTCTACAGATGCATTTTGGGGATATATGATTAGCGTTTTATTTGATCAATTCTAAGAACTAATAAAAGGAGATAAGTATTCCATCAGAGAACTCAGTGTATCTAGTACGAAAGACAGACATACTTGTTCTGTCATTACCCACAACCGAACAAATAAAGAAAGGCGACTCATTCCACCATTAGTAACCTGCGGAGGGGAGCCTCTTTGCCAATATATCAGTCATTGCACTACCCTTCCTATAAATGTGTGAGTACCTAAATTGAATAGTTGACAAGAACTCCATGCATTAGCCTAATGAAGTGCTAGTTTCCAAGGCACCAAAGAATAATCTGATAAAGCTTTAACAACATGCATCGAGTCACACTCAAACCAAATTCTAGTAATACCCTTAGAGCAAGAAATTCCAAAAGCAAAGATACACACCTATCGATTGTGCCAAACTAACAACTACATCAAACAGTTAGAGTTACGGAAAACTAAGCCACAACCAGCAAGACCTGGATTTCCAACATAACAACCATAAACATTTATTTTAGTCCAACCATGCAAAGGAGATTGCTAATTCAACTCTATAATTTTCAAGAGAATGTAAACTCTAAGTACATGTTTTATTATTTATTATTTCTTTAAGTTTCAAAATTTGTAAATTTTGGGGCTAAAGAAAAAGAAGTAAAATAAATTATTGGAGGGTCTATTCTTCTTTTTGATAACTGGAATGAATTTTATTAATTAGTGGCAGGCACAATATGCCTACCTATGAAGGTTTGTAAACAACTAGAAACGTTATGAAGTACCTCAATAGAAGATCTTTCTCTTCTCACTCTCTTGGCAATGCCATCAGCCAAATTATTACCATCTCTCTTGACATAATTGACGCGACAACAACTAAAAGAATAGTTGTAGGGTACGTAATTATTCAGAGTCTAGTCTTAAATCTTAATGTGACACCAGAGACTAATAGTTGTCCATAATTAATTGCATTCATCACTCACCCGTACAAAGCCTTATCGTGTGTGTCTGTAGATCAGACCGCAACAAGAGAAATGTTATTATCATAAAGCACCCCTTCTACTTCATTAGTTAATTATCACCCAAAAACTGAAACTCTTTCTTCTTTCGAAATGTCGCAACTTTCCACTGATACTTTACTAGCATTATTGTTAGTTTCGTCTTATGGTATTGTTCTTTCTGCTTCTGGTTCTTCATTTTCTTCCACCAGTACAAAACAACATTTACAAGTAGGTGTAGAACAAGAAGTAGACGCTCTGTTGAAATGGAAATCTAGCCTTGTAAACCAAACTCACTCTCTGCTCCCTTCTTGGAAGATAAATTCTACTAGGAGCACAACAAGTCCGTGCAAGTGGTATGGAATCACATGTAACAACTAACAATGAAGGAAGCATCGCGGAATTAAATATATCAGGTTTGGGTTTAGAAGGTACTCTCAATAATTTCAACTTCTCATCTTTCTCTAACTTTGTTAGTCTTAATCTGAGCGACAACAAACTCTTCGGAGCCATTCCGTCTCAAATAAGTTTTCTTCCAAAACTCACCCACCTTTTTCTTTACATGAATAAATTTTCTGGACGTATTCCACAAGAAATAGGTTCTCTCACAAGTCTGCAGGTGTTGGAGCTTTCTCAAAATCAAATTAGTGGATCAATTCCGCGTGAAATTGGCAATATGTATTCTCTTACTGGTATATGGTTGTACACAAACAATCTTATTGGTTCGATCCCTACTTCTATATGCAATCTTACTAACTTGACCAGTTTATCAATTTATGGAAATCGAATCGTGGGTGTCATTCCTCGAGATATCGGAAGGCTAAGTTCTCTTACCCTCCTAGAATTATCAATCAATAATTTCAGTGGATCAATCCCTACATCTTTAACCAATTTGACTGGTCTAAACACTCTTTACCTAAATGATAACCAGTTTTCTGGCATCATACCTCTGAATATAGGAAAACTAAGGTCTCTTACCATCTTATCCGTGCATAATAATGATCTCACTGGTTCAATCCCTGCTTCTTTGACCAATTTGACTATCCTGAGCACTCTCTACCTATATGGTAACCAACTTTCTGGCGTCATTCCTCAAGATATAGGAAGGCTAATTTCTCTTACCTTCTTAAGTTTCTCAGCCAACAATCTCGATGGTTCCATCCCCTCTTCTATAACCAATTTGACAAGCTTGAGAACTCTTTACCTTAATGATAACCAACTTTCTGGCATCATTCCTCAAGATATAGGAAGGCTAAGCTCTCTTACTATCTTAGATTTATCCAGAAACAATCTCACTGGTTCAATCCCTGCTTCTATAACCAATTTGACTAGCCTGAGCGCTCTTTACCTTTATCATAACCAACTTCATGGTGTCATTCCTCAAGATATAGGAAGGCTGATTTCTCTTACTGACTTGCAATTTTCCAAAAACAAGCTTAGTAGTTCAATCCCTGCTTCTATAACCAATTTAACTAGCCTGATCACCCTTTACCTTCATGATAACCAACTTTCTGGCGTCATTCCTCAAGATATAGGAAGGCTAATTTCCCTTACCCACCTGCGATTTTCCAACAACAAGCTCAGTGGTTCAATCCCTACTTCTATATGCCACTTGGCTAACCTCACCTATTTATCAGTTGGTAAAAATAAGCTTACCGGTGTTATCCCTCAAGATATAGGAAATCTATGGTCATTAGCTACCTTATATATATCCCAGAACAAACTCACGGGTTCAGTCCCTGATTCTTTGGGTAATTTGAGAAATTTGACTTCTTTATCACTTTTTGAAAATCAATTAAGTGGCTCATTGCCGTCGGGAATGAACAATCTAACACAATTGGAAGAATTATATTTGGTTGGGAACAAATTTTCTGGTTATTTACCTCAAAATGTTTGTCAAAGCGGAATCCTTAAAGTACTTGGGGCAGGTAATAATCTTTTCACAGGTTCTATACCAAGAAGCCTTAGAAGTTGCACCAGCCTTAGAATTCTCGGGCTTGGAAATAATAAACTGGTAGATAACCTAACCGAGGCGTTCCATGTGTATCCGCATCTACATAGGCTTGTTGCGCAAAACAATATGTTGTATGGTGAACTCTCAAAAGACTGGGGAAAATGTCAAAATTTGGCAGTCCTATCTTTCTCAGGGAACAATATCACTGGTAGAATACCATCTGAAATGGGCAAGTTGAAGATTTTGGGTAAACTTTATCTTCATTCAAATAACTTAGTGGGAAAAATTCCGAAGGAGTTGTTGAAATTGTCTTCATTGATCAAGTTAAATTTGCGGAATAACCAGCTTTCTGGTAGGCTGCCATTTGCAAATGGAATGTTATCCAACCTGCAATATCTCGATCTATCAGAAAATAAATTCATCGGATCAATACCCAAACAACTAGGGGAGTGCTCAAAGTTACTATCTTTGAATTTGAGCAGAAATGATTTTAATGAAAGCATCCCGCCCCAGATCGGAAACTTGGATTCATTACAGATTTTGTTAGATCTTAGTTACAATGAGTTGAGTGGACAGATTCCGTCAGATTTTGGTAAATTAAACAGATTGGAACATTTAAATTTATCTCACAACAAGTTTTCTGGCTCCATTCCGTCTTCATTTGATCAAATGCTTAGCTTGTCCAGTGTCGATGTTTCGCACAATGAACTTAGTGGTCCTGTTCCAGATATTAAGGCATTTAAGGATGCCCCGGTTAATGCATTAAAGAATAACAAAGGATTGTGTGGTAATGGCTTTAGAGGCTTAAAACCATGCAATACTAACCCTACCATTGAAGCTGAAGAAGATGCTAAAGAACATGCAAATGAGAGAATATTGTTTTACGGTGTTATTGCTTTGGGGTTTGGAGTTGGTTTTTGGGGTTTATTCTTGGTTCTGCTTCTCAAAAAAGAGAAATGGTGGTTTCCGTATTGGAGAATTATCAATTCCATTGTGATTAGAATAATCGGTTGTACTCAAAAAAATTGATAATAGTAAAGTAAAAGCACTCTTGTTCTTTTTTAGTTATAACTTGTTCTGATATTTGTAAATTTTGTATTTTGTTAGTGTAATACATTGGCAGATGTACTTCTGAAAAATGTACTGAGTTTCACTTTCTTGTTCATGGAGGATATCATCAAAGGGATTCTAAGCTCGAATCTGAAATCAATATAGTTTGGTGTACGCTTAGTAAAACCCTCCGTAAATGGGTCATAATCACACCAATTAAACTTAATTTTCTTGGTCTTCAGGATGGTAATTGGATTTTAACAATGGCCATGTTGTGGATGGGTTTGGTCACCTGGCCTTAATTCTGATCGTGCACCCATGCATCACACATATGAGTGAAAATTTTGATCGCAAATCCCAGTGATAATGCATATTTCATTAAAAATTTTGATCTTTAATCCCACTGATAAAGATCGTTCATTCTTTCTTGTGGTTGTTTATTAGTTCTGATCGCAGGTTTTCCTGCAATCACACCCTAATGAGTTTACACAAATATTTGCCCAAATTTCAAGAACAATCACCAAATCTTTATTAACTTCTTTTATGAATCTTACAAGAATGATAAGAATACAAGGAAATAAGAATTATTCTGGACTTTATCTCTCCTATTTGCTTTCTCACTATTCTAAAAAGATTCCCCCTTTCTTAAGTATACTTGGTCCTTTATATAGGGTATTATATAGTGGATGACAGCTAAGCCAACCTTTATTTTCTGGATCCGCCCAAGCGTCATTCTCGCAAGCTTACAAGGGTTTTCTTCGCACGTGTTCTTCAATCTCGCAAAGTCTTGGCACTTTCCTCGTGATTAGTCTGATGTCACCTGCTACGTCATTCCTCAAATAGTCTGTAATGGTCTTCGCAAACTTTTGTTGGTTAAATCTTCGTTGGGACACTGCTGTTGCGAGATTCTACTCCTACATCTTGCCTATTCTCATGTCTTCTCTGCGAAGGGGAGAAAGATATGAGAACCTCTACTTCATAATGCCGCAACCCATCATATTTCTACCTTCTCCTTACTGACAAGACTCCGTACTTTACGCAGAATGAACTACACGTTTCTCTTCAACCATCTACTTCTTGACACGTCTTTTATAACCTCCATTTCTCAATCGTTCACGTCTTGTCTTCGCATTAATGAGTTTATATGTCCTTCTTAATATTCCTCTTCTTTCTTTTTACTTTCTTTTCATTCTCTCTGCAAATTTTCTTCAACATTCTTCCGCAAGTTCCGCTTCGTCACTCTCCGCACTTTTTTTTGTTTCTTCTCTTTTTAATCTTAACTTCTTGTTCATTCCCATACTTAAAGATGCCTCCAAGTGGCCCTAAATATGAAAATTCTTATGAAGAAATTCAAAAAGATCTCAAAAATAGAGGTTTCACATTATCTACCATTCCTGGTCAGAATCCTAAATCCATTCTTTCTTCTAGATTATTTTCTGATTATCATTGTAACAATGAAGAGATTATCGTCTCGCTAGGTCAGCTTCTCGCTGGTCTTCCCATACCTCTTTGTGATCCCACTCTCCCTTTATTTTACGAGATCCTTTCTCATGCGAACTTTTCGCCAGCTATCTACCAATTGTGTGGAGACTGTATTCTCCTTATACTTGAATTTGCCCATCGCGGTGCAGGTTTGGGATCTCTGTATCCACCAGAAGTTAGAGACCCTAAGTTCGCTGATATAGAAATCATTTCTGAGCAATATACTGTGGAGAACTTCTTCGAAAATTACGAAATAATCACCATGAAGAAGGAAAGTACTCGCTGGGGCGTTCGCTTGAAGAGGAAAGAGAGTGTTACCAGCGACAAAGTTCTCATGCAAGATATTGACTGGCATTCTGGTAATAATAAATCCCCACGTTACTCTAAAGATGATAAATGGCGCGTCTTTCCTTTGATTTTGAAGGGACCTTATATATCTGGTTCTAATATTTTGAAGGGACCTTATATCTCTGGTTCTAATACTTTGAAGAGACTTTATCCCTACTCCATTCTTTTCTAATCTTGCGAAATTTCTAAGTTGCAAAGTTGAGAAAGAACTACAACAAAACTGGGAAGGCAAGCATCTTAACAGCTTTGCGTTCGATCACTAATGAAGTAAGAAATACTCTTTTTATTATTTTTAACAATATTGTTGCCTCTGTTTCTTATCTTTATCCGTGTGAGAAGGTTGATGATAGGATTGTTGAAGAAGATGAAACCAATGGGCCTATCAAGGTTGCGAAGAAAAAAGGCAAGAGCAAGGGCATTATTCGCAAGGAGAAGTCAGTTGTCTTTCCTTCTTCTAAGAATCTCTCGAAGAAGCGACAAATTCGCTCTCCTTTTCCTTCGAATCTTCAGTCTGATGAAAGTAGTGATGATAATGATGAGACTTCTCTCGCAAAGGAAGGCTCTTCACCTGAATCTTTCACGGCACAGCTATCGAGTATTTTTTCTGACTCTCTGCAAGGTGTAGGCAATGTTCCTTTGGCTAATACCTATAGAGCTATTGCGAATATCCGTGACTCCTCCCTTCTAGATGATGATGACTCCCTCCGCGGGGTTTCTAGATCAGTGACTCCAAGTTTCCTAAATTCTCTCAGCACTTTGGTAAATCTTCATTTTTTATTTTTCAATTACAATTCGAAATTATAGATTGTCTTGAAAAATATTATATCCTTTCGCAGGATGGAAGAGCTTCCTATGCAGTTGCTTATGATTTAGTAAAGAGGTGTGAACACTTTGAGAAAAAGAATTGCCAACTTACTAATCAACTCAACTCTAGTAATAAAGACGCAGAGAAATTTCGCAAGAAGAGCGAAGAATTAGAAACTGAAACTGTCGATCTTCGCAAGAAAAACAAACAGTTGGAGCTTAATGCTTCCTCTCAACAAAGCACAATATCTAGCCTTCAAAAGGCGAATGACCAACTTCACGGTATGCAGATTTTCTTCTCTCCCTCTACTCCTTTTTCCCATTATTTTTCCTAAATTGATTAACCATTTTTGCAGACGTTTATGGTCTTTCTGATGAGCTACTATTCTTCTCACCTTTCCCCATTCTATGGATGATGATACCCTTCTTGAGCGCCTTAATACTTCTTTAAACAGTTTTACGAATGACAAAATAGAATCTCTTTCCTTAAATGAGCTCAGATCTAAATTCCACCTTTTAGAAATTGACCATAGATCCAGCTTAAAATCAGTCAACGGTTTTAAACGTCGCTATCTTGATTCTAAGCATGAAATTAATGGATTAAGAGTCAAGATTAGCAATCTTATAGATGATAAAGATCGTATCACTAGTAAAGGTGCTCAAGCTTTAGAAAAATTCCACAAAACCCTTCTTGAGACCCAACTTGAGCGAGATGAAGTTATCCGCGAAAATGCCATTCTTATCGAAAAAGAGAATCAAATTTTCTCCTGTCTCCTCATAAATAATGATGATGAGTTTGCTTGGGCTGCGAAAGTCTTAGATGATGCCAGAAATAATTTAGGTGTAAATGTTAGCCTTCAAGTTGATCATTCGGCCTTGGTTAGAGATATGATTTCTAACAGAGAAGGTTGTTAACTTTGCTTCCTTACTAATTGTTCTCTTTTATAAACTTCGATCAAGTTATTGACTTGCTATTATACCTTAACAGATGCTGAGAAGGAATTTCGCAAGAGGATTGAGGAATTGGAGACTCAAGTCAAAGATCTTGAAGCTAAAAAAGTGCAACTCGCGGGAGATTTATCTGTTCGCAACGATAAGTGTTGCAGGCTCAAGAATCAATTAAAGCTCACTCTACATATCCCTGTCTCTTAGAGGAAATTACGAAGAATGTATCCCCTCTAGCCATTTCGGATAGTGATAATAGTGAAGAAGAAGATGAAGAAGAAATGGAAGAAGAAGGTAAAAAAGAGAAATAAGCTGAAGGAGAAAGAGAAGAAGAGAATGATAGAGAGGAGGAAGAAGAATCAAGCAAGAAATATTTTTTCTCTCTTCGCTGACTTTCATCCTTTTGTGTAGTATTTGTATATCTGTTTTTTTATCCTTTTGTCTTTATGTATTTATAATCTATCGTTGCGGACTCCTTCAACTTCCAAAATATCTCAAAATAAGCTCTATCTCTTTTGTTTTACCTGCAAGAAAGCAATTATTTTACGCAATAACAATTGATCAATATACAATCAACATTTACATACAGTTTTCAATCTATACGTAAATCTGTCAGGTGGGGGCAAATAACAAATTCCCATTTTTTTACATTCCCATCTTTGCCTCTGTTATTTGTTTCCAAATGAAAGATTAAGCATGCTATCTCTTAGTAATAATATCATCTGTTATTAGTTTCTGTATTGTATGTCTGTGTGTTAATTTCACAATCGTTTTTGGATTTACCTGCATAATTTCGCTGTTTTCATATATATCTTGGGATTTTCTGAGATTCCATTCATTATTATTCTCTTATGTGGTCTTATTTTTCCTTCCTAAGTAAAGGTATTATTTCGCCACCCCTTGTCTTTGCGACAAAATCGCAGGCCGTCTTTACACTTTCATGTAATGACCCATTGATCTTCTCTTATCATTTTATTGTATTATTGCCTCAGCAGGATATTTTTCATGCGACAATATGACATGCATAAATATTCTTGCGAACATAAAGCCCCATGACATTGCCGTCTTACGACGAAATCGCAGGACGTCTTTACACACTTTCGTGCACCGACCCATTGACCTCGTCTTATCTTTTTCTAGTATTATTGCCTCCTCAGGATCATTGCACAAATTTGACAAGCCTTAATACTCCCGTGACTAAAAAGCCTCATAACATTTGCGTCTTTGACACTTACCATCTTCCTAATGGAGGGTGCCGTCCTTATCATCCCCCTGGTTTCCCCTTCAAGGAGGCGTACCTCTACCATACAAGGTTGGCTCCTCCCATCCGGTCTTAACAACAACCAGTTGTTTTTGCGGCCTCTTATACCTTCGCCGATATGGCTCATGGTTACAAGATCGCACCCTAAGTGGGGTTTTATTCGGACCGAGTGCATCATATTCAATACTTGCCAAGAATGGCCAGGTACACTCCAGACGCCCCAGGCACTCTTGGCTCAGCCGTGTACCTCGGCGCCTTGATCGAATTCAGAACTCCTTAGGAGAGACCTTCTCACCTTAGTCGTCCAACCTAAGTCATCAGCTTAGGCTGAAAATCCAAGGCGCCTCTCCTGGTTCCGGTGGCGGTATAGCCTTTCCCTGAGCCATGCAATAGTTTCTCCCCTTATATAACACACTTTAGGTCTTACATTTGCCTCTTGCGAGATTTTCTCGCGAACTAGGTGTACGCCATAGTTGGGTGCCTCTTTCATTTTTTGTTGATTCTATTTCCTTTTGTAAGGCTCTGTTGTAATTTCTCATTTTTGTTCTCTTCATTCAATAAAAAATACTTTTCAAATTTATTTTTACAAATTTTCTTTCTTTTTTTCTCTTCTTAATTTCTTCAATTTCATTCTCATTTCACATTTTAAGTTTCTTACCTTTGCTACCTTGTGCTTGTGCCTCTTTGAGTTCTCGCACACTGTTGATCATCTCATTTTGCAGAGTACTCTTTTCGTGTTCTGTACTGTCCTTACCACTTACACCATATTTTCGCAGATATTTATCATTATATACTGCAGTTTTCACACCCTCTAGCTCATATTTTCCTTTCCCTAGCACATTTGTTACCGTGTAAGGGCCTTCCCACCTGTTCGCAGAATCATCTTCGCCATTCCTATGATAAGTTGGTTGTAGACGTAACACCAGATCCCATTTGCGAATTATTCGACGGTTCTCATTTTCAGCAGACATTACTTTCGCAGCACTCCCTTTTCCTCCATGCTCTACTGCGTCTACCATGAGTCTTTCACCCCTTTGTTTTTATTTGATATTATTCTTCCAATTATTCTTCTTAGTTGCTCTTTCTTCATATTTCTCTATATCAATTTCATGACATTTACGCCCCTCAACCCAATCTCCTCTTATGATTCCAACGCCACTAGGATGAGGAAACTTTATACATTGATGAAAGGTTGAAGCTACTCCCAGAATTCCACGCAACCAGGGTCTGCCAATTAGTGCATTGTACGACGACTCTACGTCAACAACACAGAACAAAATTTCGGAAGATAATCCCTTCAAAGGAATTCGCATAGGAATTTCTCCTTTAGGTTTATTCGTAGTACCATTAAAGTCGTAGATCTTGTAAGTCGAAGGTATCAAGTCCTTGTCCTTTCCTCCCATAGTTTTGTAAGCATGGTAAAATAGAATGTCTACAGAATTTCCAGTATCAATCAATATTTTGTTAATTGCCCATGAATTCTCAGCTTCATCATCTTCATCATCACTAGGTTTCGCGTTGATCTCTAGCTTTACCACCAAGGGATTATCATGTATTTCTCTACCTTCAGGTATTTCTTCTGTTGTAAAGGAAATAGGCTATTTCTGTCATTATTTTAGTGGCGAGACCTTCGCAATATTCATAATTTCTCTATCATCAACATCCCTTGCGAATACCCTGCTCTGAAAGTTATCATGAAAATCTTCAATTGTTTTGTACGAATGTACAATAAAATGACAAAATAGGTTCTTTGCTTTCGCTCCAACTTCAATTAGAAACGTGTCTCCTCCCTTTGCTGTGTTTGCTCTTCGATCTTCTCGGTGGCGGTGGTAGTGGCAAAGGTTGTGGTTGCCTTATCAGAAAATGGTTCAGCTTTCCTTGGTCTATCATTACAAGGATAATTCTCTTTACATTCCTGCAATCATGGAAGCGGTGATATGAGAAGAATTCATGACTTCTATGGGTCGGGTGTGGCTCATTTCCCATGTTCCAAGGTGCTGGGATGTTCTCCATCAAGATTATGGATTCCCATATCTTCTCCATACTAGCATTTAGAGGAGGAATCTTTATTTATTCCCATACTACCTTCTTAGTTCCCTGACCCCTATGATAATTGTGGCTTTGTCCTCCATAAGTTTCTTGTGGATGGTCCAATCTTTGAATCTTGTTATTTCCACCACGGCTAAAGAATCTTCTTTGTCTCTCAAACTCTTCTTGATCATGACTTCCCATTGCTACTAGATTTTGTTGACTTTCGATCATCATCTTTCCCTGTTGTTCCTACGAAACGTTCGCCACTGCATTTGTTAACTTGGGTAGTAAGCTTGCACTCGCTACCTTTGAACTTGTGTTTGCGACTGGGTATGACTCCATATCATTCTGTTTTTATTCAAGAGTTATATATTTTTCTTGATATTCTCGCAACTCAGACATTGTGATAGTATTCTTGACTCTAAATATTTGGATATACAACAAATTTGTTGCGAACATTGCATTAATAAATGATAAAATAAGATATCTTTCATCCACACGGCCAGCCAAATTGCTACACATCCTTTTCCACCTCATATTTAAGTGCTTCAAACTTTCGCCAACTCTTTGTTTCAATCCAAATACATCTTCGATGCCTGGACGTGATGAGTTGTTACTTATGTAAGCTCCTAAGAACACCGTTTGTGATTGATTGGCAGACCTTCAAACCATTTTAACGCTTCTCCCGTCAAACTTGATGCAAAGTATTTGCACAACATAGCGTCATGGCTTTCCCATTATAACATGCATCTTACATAAGCTTTGATATGTTGAACTGCACAAGTTGTTCCATCGAAAATGCTAGTTACCGCGGGCAAACTACATTTTGTGGGTATTCCCCTCAGTTGTACTTCCTGTGTAAATGGTGTTTTCACAGCTTCCTCTATTGCTTCATCCAACTGTCTCCTGCCTCATTCTCTTCTATTATTGAGCATCCCTCTTATTTCTGCCGATTCTCGTAAAATTTGTTCATTCATGCCTGACTCTTGATGCATTGGTCTTTTTAACTTTGCTTCTCTTCTCCTTCGCTCATTCCTGTTTTCCCTTGTGAGATCTTGTGTTTCCTTTTCATCATCCTCTTCTCGTCTTCCCCTGCGATTTTATCTTTCATCCCTTACATTTGTTCGCACATGATTTTGCCTCTCATTTTCTCCTCTGTGACCTTGCCCATTCCTTATCATTTATATTTCTCGCCTTTCAATTCTTCCTTGTATTCTATCAACTTCTTCATTAATATTATCATTGTTGCGATATCGTTCACGCCTTCTCTCTCGGTTATCGTGATTGTTCTCACGTATAGCCTCCTGAAGCTCTTGTTCTTCAATTTCCGCCCTCATCCTTTTTCTTTCGCCAGCTATATGTGTTTGTGCGGTATTATGCCTCTCAATCTCATCCTCAATGGTTTGTTGATTCCTTTGCACTTCTCTCCCATGTAATATCCTCCTTCCTTCCTCCCGGTTCTCTTCGCCACCTTGATTATCTCGTATGCAATGTTGTTCGTTCCTCCGATCCCTATTGTTTTGCAAATTATGATAATTTTCGCTATGTTGAATGTAACGATCTTCCACCACTTCTCTTTCTTCACAATATCCTTCACCAAGATTCTATATATCTTATTGAATATCCCCCTCAACATCTCTCATAGGCGAATCTCGTCTCGCTTCTCCTCTAACTGATCTTGAGTTTGATCTTGTAATACTTCTCGACCTTGTATTTTGTAGCCTTATATTTTCCATTCTTAATTCATGGTTTTGTCGTGTTAAATTTGCACGTTCTTCTACTTTTAATCTCCTGTCTTCAAATATCCTTTGTCTTAATGTCTCTAGTGTTTCATTCTCCTCCTCTCCATGAATTATTCCTCCTTCTAGCTACTCGCCTCAATTGCTGTGTTTCTTCAACTTCCTCTATTGAGCCCGTCCTCCAAGTGTGTACACTGACTCTATTATAATCAATTTTTCCACCTTTTACTGGTGCATGCTGAATAAGGGGTTGAATTCGTTCTTCTCCATCGTTTCTTGCTCCCATCCTAGTAGATTCTCCTATTTCCTTTCTCATTCTTCCCGCAATTCTTGTGCTTCTCCTTACCATCTTTTCAATTTTAATGATCTCTTACAAATTTCACAAATTCTTCACCAATTTTTCCAAACCTTCTTCAAATCTCTTAAGATCTTCAGTCCCTGTTTCTGGCGCCAATATGTAGTTGCAAGATTTCCTACAACTACACCCTAACAAGATTACACAATTATCCAATCCAATTTCAAGATCAATTACCAAAGTTTTATTTATTTTTCATAAGAATCTTACAAGAATAATAAGAGTACAAAGAAAATCAAAATAGCTCTAGACTTTCTCTTTCCTATTTGTTCTCTCCAAACTCTCTGAAAAAGATCCCCTCTTTCTCAAATCTGCTTGGTCCTTTATATAGGATGACAGCTAAGCCAACCTTTATTTTCGGATCTAGTCTGCGTCATTCTCGCAAGCTTACAAGGGCTTTCTTCGCAAGTTAACTTCAATCTCGCAAAATCTTCACATTTTCCTCATGATTAGGCTGACGTCATTCGCTACATCACATTTCTAACACTCTGCGATGGCCTTCGCAAACACCTTTTAGTTAAAACTTCGCTGAGGCATAACTGTTGCGAGATTCTGCTCCTACATCTAACGTCCCTTACTTTATTATCTTTGTATAACAACAGTTTACGTGGTTCAATCCCTGCTTCTTTAGCCAATTTGACTAGTCTGAAAACTCTTTCGCTTTATAAAAATCAACTCTCTGGTAACATCCCTCGAGATATAGGAATGCTAAAATCTCTTACTATCTTAGATTTGTATATGAACCATCTCAGTGGTTCAATCCCTGCCTTTTTGACCAATTTGTCTAGTTTGGGCACAATTTCCCTTGAGGCAAACCAATTCTCTGGTACCATTCCTCAAGATATCGGAAGGCTAAGTTCTCTTAAAGCAAATGTTTTTCCGTACAACAATCTCATTGGTTCAATCCCTACTTCAGTATGTAATCTGAGTAACCTTAACACTCTAGAACTTTTTAAAAATCAGCTCTCTGGTCCAATCCCTCGAAATATAGGAAGGCTAACGTCTCTTACTATCTCTAATTTGTTTAGCAACAACTTCACTGGTTCAATTCCTATCTCTTTATGCAATTTGAGCAATTTGGATACATTCACAATTTACGAAAACCAACTCTCTGGTGCACTCCCTCAAGATATAGGAAAACTAAGCTCTCTTACTGTCTTACATCTTGGCCTGAACAAACTCACAGGTTCAATTCCTATTTCGATAGGTAATTTAAGCAGTTTAACTGAGTTGTCTCTTTATCGGAACAATTTTAGCGGTTCACTTCCAAAGGTATCAACAATTTAACACAATTGACAGTATTAACGGTTCTTGCGTCAGTCGAGCAACTATGCAAGAAGTATCATTCGAGCTATCATTGTCAGGCAAGAGCAGGCCATCTTTGGCAAAGCCTTTTGAAACTATCACATTAGCTGACCTACTGATATTTTCTGATGAATTTGTGTAACCAAACCTTTTTCCTTTTTGCATTTCAATTGTCATTAATATATATCTTATGTATATTTAAGCAAAAAATTATTGGTTGTCAACGATTGATCATACAAATTATTTAGCATTTGAAGAGTTTCAACTGGGCGCACACTGTCCAGTCTCAACAAAATAACATGTACTTTCCAACTTTTGTAGAAAATTCAACCATGAAATTCTACAAAACGAGAGAACATGCATGACTATGTTACACAAATTATTATGACAGCATTATGTCTTCTAGTGTAATAGTTTCAAAAGGCTTTGCTAAATTTTCCATGCTCTGAGCAGATAATGATAGTTGTACTGATACTTCTTGCATAGTTGGCCGAGTACAAGGATCACCCCTTAAACAAGAAAATCCAACCTTCAGAATGTGCACTATTTCCTTTTGCACAACATCGATTGGTGCTTTAATGCATTGATCCAAGATGTCTCCCAACCTTAGGTTTTTCCCCACCTTACTCAAAGACGAAGATGAAAGATGAATTTGCGAGAGTAACGTGATGATTTCAGATGGATGCCTTCCCATTAGTACTTCTAATATGATCACCCCAAAGCTATACACATCACACTTCTCGGTCACCTTCATTGTATACGCAAGCTCTGTAACAAAGTTATTAAATAAGAAAACAGATTTGAACTAGGTAATTTCAGAAAAATGGTGGCAATTACAAGTATATTTAACAGTTTTAGTTGGATTGTGTACCTGGAGCAACATATCCATAGGTTCCCGCAAGTGAAGTCCAATTGGAAGAATCTGGTTTCAAAATCCTCGCCGTGCCAAAATCAGAAACTCGGGCATTATATCCAGAGTCCAACAAAATATTATTGCTTGATATGTCCCTGTGAACTATTGCTGGGATGCAATCATGGTGCATGTAGGCAAGTGCATTAGCTGTTCCCTTGATGAATCTCAGCCTCTTTATCCAATCGAACTCCACAGACTGTTCCCCATTGCATAAAACGTTTTTCAAGCTTCCCATTTCTACGAACTCATAAACCAAAAATGAGATTCGACGTTCAAGATTAGAACAGAAACCGAAAAGTTTCACAATGTTCCGGTGTCGGATTTTCGTCAGTGCATGAACTTCACTTTCAAATGACTTGAGATCAGATTTCTCAAAATCTTCTTCCGAGGAATGCAGTTTCTTGACGGCAACAACCTGACCTGTTGACAATTTTGCTTTGTAAACGCTCCCATACCCTCCGGTTCCAATACAATATTTAGTATTAAAGTCCTCAGTCGCTTCAAGTATGTCCTCGAAAACTATTTTTCCATCATAATTCCAAATTGAAAATAAATTTCTTTTGGAATTGGTAGATGTTGCTTGATCTGTAAGCACAACATTTTCCACTGATCTTTTCCGAAAGCGAAACAAAATGGCAAAAAGCATGCATAGACAAAGTGTTGAACCAATCAAAGGAAGTAGAATTATGAGCAAAACTTTATTATGCTTGGCATCTTTTCTTGCAGTCACATCCTTGGAATTATATGGTTTTACTTGTGTGTAGTTATTACCACAAAATTCTTTGTTGTTCTTCAATGCATCAACAGGAGCATCCTTAAAGGCCTTGATATCTGGAAGAAGACCACTCAACTCGTTGTAGGAAATGTTGACCGTGGTCAAGCTGAACATTTGATCAAATGAAGATGGAATTGAGCCGAAAAGCTTGTTGTGGGATATATTTAGTGTTATCAGTTTACTTAGTCTTCCGAGATCTGGCGGTATCTCTCCACTCAACTCATTGTAACTAAAATCTAACAAAATCTGTAATGACTCCAAGTTTCCAATCTGGGGTGGGATGCTTTCACTAAAATGGTTGATGCTCAAGTTAAGATATAATAACTTTGAACACTCCCCAAGTTGTTTGGGTATTGAACCTATGAGCTTATTTGTTGATAGATCGAGATGTTCCAGGTTGGACAACATTCCAATTGTCGAAGGCAACCTACCAGAAAGCTGGTTATTACTCAAATGTAACTCGATCAGTGAGGATAATTCTAATAACTCTTTAGGAATTTCACCTACTAAGTTATTGGAATCAAGATAAAGTGCACTTAAACTCTTCAACTTTCCCATCTCAGGTGGTATTCTACCTGTAATATTGTTCCCTCTGAAAGATAAGGCTGTCAAATTTCGACAATCACCCCAGTCTTTTGAGAGTTCACCATACAACATATTGTTACGCACAGTAAATCTATATAGATGCGGATACACATGGAACGCCTCTGTTAGATTATCTACCAGTTTATTATATTCAAGTCCGAGAGTCCTAAGGCTGGTGCAATTCCTAAGGCTTCTTGGTATAGAACCCTTAAAATGGTTAAAACCTGCTGCAAAATTTTCAAGTATTCCGCTTTGGCATACGTTTTGAGGTAAATAACCAGAAAACTTGTTTTCATTCAAATATAATTGTTTCAACCGAGTTAGATTGTTGATTCCTATTGGTAATGAACCAGATAATTCATTTTGGAAAAGAGATAAATAAGTCAAATTTCTCAAGTTACCGACAGAAGCAGGGATTGAACCAGTGAGTTTATTCAGGGACATATCTAAGGTAACTAAAGACCTTAGATTACCGATTTGGGATGGAATGGTTCCGAAGAGATTGTTTTGGCCCAACTCAAGACTAACCAAGCTGGAAAAAGATGAGAAGTTGAAATGATCAAGTGTACCTTGTAAACCCAATTTTAATAAGCTTAATTCCACGACGCTTCCTTGGTTGTTACAAGTGATTCCATACCACTTGCATGGGCTGGTTGTACTCGCAGTAGAATCGATCTTCCAAGAAGGGAGGAGCGAATGAGTATGGTTAATAAGGGTTGATTTCCATTTCAAAAGAGCATCTACTTCTTCTTCAACTGCTAAATCTGTAATCCGAGTTAAAGAACCAGAAGCAAAGACATTAACACTGGAAGATATGACGAACAGTAGTGCTACAAAAACTAACAAAGTAGCAGAGGCAACTTTTAGAAACATTTTGAAGAACAGATTTTGTTTTTTTCAAGTGAAAATCAATCAAGTCCCATAAGGTGTGTTATTATATAATATCATTTGTTTTTACTATCAGAATAGTAGGGGTGGGACTTGGGTTGGTTGGGCGGGTTCGAAGGCTTGGCCGAGGCAGACCCGAGCTAGGAATTCTTTGTCCAGATTGCCCATAGAACCCGTGGAACCCATTGAGGTGTTGCCCAAGTCCCGCCCAAGTTATATTCCTCGGGTCCCGGGGTTCTTCGGGTTGACCCATGCTGATACTTTACAACATAAAATTGTGGACATAGAATGAGGTTAGTTAGTAGACTCATATATACACATATAAAATCTAATGACTTTAATTTAAGTCTTAAATTTATTTTTTATTAATGTGATAATAACAAATTTTAGTAATTATAAGATTTGATTATTGTATTTAGCTTAAATTTCCAAATAACTTATGATTATTGACAATAATATAATTTTTTTTCATATTGAATTAATAATGAGATAGATATGATTTATATTTTCATTATTTGGTTTGAAGATAATGGCTAAAATTGCTTTTAATACATAATATTACCAATTATCAAAATAGTTTATATAATTATATTATAGTTCCTCGGGTTGGGTGGGTTGCTCAGGTTAAAAATATTTGTGCCCATGTTTGCCCAAATATAACTCGGGTTTATTAAAATTGTACCCGAGCTTGCCCAAACTTTTAAAATACATTGCCCATGCCCGCCCAACGTTCGGGTTGGGCATGAGTTGGGTGGGTTGACCCAACCCAAGTCCCACCCCTACATAATACTACTCAAGTATATAGCTTGCTTTTAATTTTGTTGTTATATAAAAAATGTGTTAAAGTAGATGCGAATGACACCACCGACCCACTAAGTGTTCACTGTATTATTGTTTCTAATATCTCTTCTTTTTCTTTTTCTATCACGATGAGTGCCGGTGCCCCCATCAACCCACTCGTTTAATACAGTATACAATTTCTTATTATTAATTCCCAGTAGCACAAATAGGACACGTTTCTTTTTGGAAGTAACATGCGACTAAGGCCAATCTACGCAACAGGTTACAGCTTTAATACACTCAAGCCAAGAGTTAGTAATTAATTAATTAACCCGATTATTCTAAAAAACTAGGCTTGTTTCCTTATGGGTATGTTAAAAAACAGTCTTTATCTATAGACCGAGAAAACCAAACCAGGTAAAAACTGCCTTTCGCAGTTGTTTTTTTTTTATTATTATTATTATTATTATTTGTGGATACCAGTGGGCCTAGCCCCTCGGAAGACGTGCAGGGGTGGGTTTGTGTGTGGCGGTTTTCACCTGGTTTTTTCAGCTCGGTCTGTAAAGACTTTTTAATCAAAAAAATAGGCTTGTTTCCACGTATGAAAAGTCGAATGTTATGATTTTACTAATCTATCCATTGAGGGACCACTTCTCTCTCTTCTTTTTTCTCTTAACATGAAAATGGACCACTTCTCTCTCCATATTTTCTTTAATATCAAATGGGTGGGACCAAGGATAAGTTAGGAAAAAACATGAAAAAATTGCTACAATGATTACTTTTTTTGATTTTTGTGCAAACCAAATAAGCCTATTTTTTTAGAAACCGAGGGAGTATGATGGAGACTGATCACTCGTAGAGTACGAAAAATGAATCTCTACGGATATTGACAAATCTGCTTTCATTGAACCGCTAGATTGGCCAAAAAGTGTTGCAAATCAAAAAAAAAAAAGTGTGGGAGAAAAGTTAACACTACTTCTGTCCACTTCTCTCTCCTAACATTTGCTCGCAGTTCAACTAGCAGCGAGATTGAAACGCTGAATCATTTAGCGTTGAAAAAGTGACATAAACGCTGAACCATTCAGCGCTAGATAAATATTTTTGGTAGAGAAAGAGAGTGGGACGTCTTTGTGGAATGGAGAGAGGGAAAAGATGGAGAGAGAGAGAAAAAAAAGATGGAGAGAGAGAGAAAAGGTGGAGAGAGAGGAAAAAGAGGGAGAGAAAAAAGTTTGAGAGAGAATTGGTAATGATTAGTTATTTGGAAAATAAAATCATGTGACGTTGTTTGGTTCAGCATTCAGCGTTGTTTTATTCAGCGTTTCGCTGCTAGATTAGAAATACCGTAGGACATAAGAGGTTGCCCTGGCTGACGTGGATGGCCAATCTAGCTACCAGATTAGAAGACCATATGGGTTAGCCTTAGTGTCAAAATCCTCCGTTGCTTCAATTATGTCAAGCGACCAAGCATAATGGAAACAGATGCTGGATTTCTTCGGAAAGTTAGTTTTCGTCAAGCATCATTTCACTAGCTATAATCTGTTCCATTCACGATCCAAAGCACGCATTTTCACCACATTTGAGCTAAGCGATGCCATTATGGTTGGATTTAGCTAGAATGTGGCTATAACCAAGCCAAAAGCACCACCATAGTGCTTGCATGAATCTGGTTAAAAATAAATATTTTATGATACGGAAAATTTAAATAACTATGTCTGACATGTATGAAACAAGCACATCAACAATTGTAGAAACTCAAAGTTAATACAATAAAATGATAACAATAAATGCTCAAAGTTAACACAATAAATTGATAACATGTGACTATAATTAATATATTTATATATACTTATGCACTTGCCTTTTAACTCTATTAATAGCACCTCCAGGCTCCAGGGGAATATGAGTATCTAAAAAATTGATGAAACTTAAGAGTAACCATAGTCACGACCACTATGTGGAGTTTTTAAATTGTACCCAATATGCTCATTTATTTGATTTGAGATTTTATGGCTGCTTCTACACGTGGAGTAACTATCAACAAGGTGGTGGAATTATTAGGTCTAAGATCGATAGAGTTATTGTTAATATGGAATGGATCAATCATTTTCAACTTTCTTCGGTAGAATTTTTACTTCCAGGGATATCTGATCATTCTCCTAGTGTGGTCTCCATTTTTGAGAAAAGAAAACATGGACCTCCTCCTTTTAGGTTCCATAATTTTCTTACTGATGAAGAAGAGTTTATGTTTATTGTTCAAAGGGCTTGGGCTCATAAAGTTAGACGTAATCCTATGTATGTGTTGGTTACTAAGTTGAAGAGGGTTAAAAAGGATACATCTCTTTGGAAGAAGGAGCGGTTCAAGTGTATTTCTTCTCTTGTTCTTAAAGCCAAAGAAGATATGGATGGTGCTCAGTTCCTACTTCAATCGGATCCTCTAAATCAGGATCTTGCTAGGAGAGAAAGAGCTTATGTTCAAGAATATGTCAAGCTTGTCAAGTATGAGGAATCGGAGGCACAACAAAAGTCTAGAATCAAATGGTTAGACCTTGGAGATTCAAATTCTTCTTTTTATTATAACACTGTGAAGGAAAGGAGGTATCGCAACAACATCTTATCTCTTACTAATATTCATAATATTAAGCTTGAAGAGGATAGGGAAATTGCTTTGGAGTGTGTAAATTATTATTCTGAGTTGTTTGATAGACCTGGTGATGTTGTTAATGAAGATGTTTTTAAGGGTGTGGAATTTGTTAGTTGTATCCAGCAATGTGATGTGCCTGACTTGATTAAAAGTGTGTCCAGGGAGGAGATTGCCTTGGCTCTTGCTTCCATTGGCTCGAGCAAAGCTCCAGGGCCGGATGGTTTTTCCAGCCACTTTTTCAAAGCTAGTTGGTCAGTGTTTGGTGATGACTTCGTCGCATCTATTCAAAAAAATTTCAACAAGACTAAGCTTTTGAAAGAGGTAAACAACACTTTTATTACTCTTATTGCCAAGAAAGACAATCCTACTGTTGTTGACGATTTTAGGCGTATATCTTGTTGTAATGTAATTTATAAATGCATTACCAAGATTATTGCCCTTAGAATGAGGAAGATATTAGATGAATTGATTAGTTCCAATCAATCGGATTTTATCTCAGGGAGAGCTATTCAAGATAATATTCTTTTAGCCCATGAAATTGTAAGAAATTATCATAGACCTCAAGGCTCTCCTAGGTGTTCCCTTAAGATTGATGTTCGGAAAGCCTACTATACGGTTAGTTGGGATGCCATTCTATTTTTCCTAAAAAGAATGGGTTTCCCTTCTCAATTTATTGATTGGATTACAATTTGCATTTCTACTTCTAAGCTTTCCATTATTATCAATGGTTCCCCGTATGGTTTTTTCGGAGCTAAGAGAGGACTTAGGCAAGGTTGTCCTCTCTCTCCTTATTTGTTTGTGCTAGTTATCGAAATTTTCAGTTCCACTCTTCTTCAACAAGTCCAAATGCGTAAATAAGGGTTTCATCGATGCAAGCTGACCAAATTGACACATTTATGTTTTGCGGATGATCTTCTGGTCTTCTTCAAGGGATCTTGTGACGCTGCTTCTAGTCTTAAAACTGCCCTCGACTCTTTTAGCGTATGCTCTGGTCTTCAAATAAATAGGAAGAAGACATCATTGTTTCATTCAGATGTTGATGGGGATGCTCTATACAAACTGCACTATTGGTAAACTTCCTGTTAGATACTTGGGAGTACCTCTCCTTTCAACCAGGTTATCTTACAAGGATTGTATTCCCTCTTATTAACAAGATAAGAGCTCGTATACACTCTTGGAAGTCCAAATATCTTACATATCCTGGAAGACTTCTCTTGATTAAAGCTGTATTGAGTGGTATGGTTTTTTTCTGGCTCTCCTGCTTTATTCTTCCGAAAAGAGCTATTAAAGAGATTAATTCAATGTTTCAAAGATTCTTGTGGAGTGGGCCTGAATTAGGGAAGAAGTATAGTCATGTGAGTTGGAACAATATTTGCTACTCTTATGATGAAGGTGGTCTTAGTGTAAAAAACTTAGAGAAAACCAATGTGGATGCCAACTTAAGGTATATTTGGGATATTGTGTCTCATAAGAAGACTATATGGACTGAGTGGGTACATGCTAACTTAATAAAAGGAAGAAACTTTTGGAATTTAAGTGTTCCACAAGACTGCTCTTGGTGCTGGAGACGTATACTTGATAATAGAGATATAGCTAAGCGAGATGATTGGAGTGGTTCTTGGAAATGGTACTCATGCTAGCTTTATTGATGATAGATGGCACCCTAAAGGAAGATTGATTGATTGGGTTGATCCTGCAGTTCCCTCCGATATTGGAGCTACTCATAATTTTGTGGTTGCTGATTTTATAAGTAAAGGGGAATGGACTTTTCCAACTATGAATGATGATAATGCTGATGTTCTCCTTGAAATATCTCAAAAACTGAATTCAACTTAGAGGAGGAGGATTTACTAGTCCTGGAGTCCTAGCCCAACAGGTAAGTTCTATACCAGAGAAACTTATAACGCGATTAGTAATCATAAGGATAATTCCCCCTGGAAAATCTCTCATTTGGTTTAAAAGTCACATCCCTGGGCACTCTTTTTTTAGCTTGGCTTTCTATTCAAAAGAAACTTAAGACTATAAGCAAATTAGCTAGGTGGGGTATTGTTCAAGATGCTTCCCGTATTTTTTCCGAGAATAAACCGAGACTCAAGATCATTTATTTCATAATTGTGCCTTCTCTTCTATAATTTGGAGAGGCTGTTATTAAAGCTTGGTTATGTTAGAGATTTAAATCCTACATGGGATGAGGAGACAGCTTGGTGCGGTGATAACTTCAGGGTTCTTCTTGCATGACCACTATTGAAAAGCTTGCTTTTATTGGGTTTGTGTATCACATTTGGAGAGAGAGGAACAATAGGGTGTTCAGAACTCAGTCTAATTCTATTGAGCAGGTGAGTATGATTATTGGTCAGTTCATCAGGGTTGATCCTATTTACTACACTTGGTTAGCTCCTTCAATTGATGAGGACATGATGAACTATGATGGGTCTTTGAGAGATGAGTCTAGGGGTTTTGGTGGTATCCTGCTGTTTATGGGTAAAAATCGTTTCTGTCGATTTCGGTAAATTCGGTAGGTGAGTGAGAAACTAGTTCAAACCCTAAACAAATGTGCTGCACGTGAGCACTTTATAGATTCGAGAGATCAATCTGTACAAGTCCGGCCTAAACCAAGAAATGGCCGTTCCAGAGACTTGCTTCACTCACAAAGTGGAGGAGAAGGGTTGATTTAGGGAGGGAAGCAAAGAATGGTGTTGAGACCGAGAATAGTGCAGGAGAGTAGTGTCTCGACTTGTATCGTAAGTGAAAGCTTCGGAAGCTTGCAAGAGATGAAAGCTTTTGGAGAGCTTGCAAAGTTGCCTTTTCCGAGAGTGTAGTATTTTTCTCCCGACCGAGACTTGTTGTCCGGTGGAAATAGGTAAGACCTATTTATACAAGTCGAGATTGAAACGTACTCGGCCTCATGAAGGAAGAGAGTAAAGGGTGAAATAATGGGAGGAGGTGGTAACCGCATGGTGTTAATGGGTGAAAACGTTTTCACCATTATTTCCTCTTTTATTTGACCGCTTTATTCCTATTCACGCTTTATTAATGTGAGCGTAGTGTACGCTGCAAGTTTGTGACCGCCAAACCAAGACCCCGAAAGCATCCCCTAGTTTGTGTTGATGTCTCGAGTGTTGGTTGCATCTTGAGTGCAAGTGGTGCTTTGCTAGGGGCGCATGTGGCATGTGCCAATGGCATGTGCGGAATGCCTTTGTTGCGAGTTGCACCTCGAGCGCAAGTGGAAATGCCAGAGCTGCTAGTGGCGTGTGTGGCATGTGCCAATGGCATGTGTGGAATGCCTTGGTTGTAGGTTGTACGTTGAGTGTAAGTGGCTGCCAGCGTGTATTAGGGCCACGACTAGGTAATGAAAGCTACCAGCGAGCGTGTTGGCATGTGTAAATGGCATGCGTGGCCAATAGGGTCGCGGCCTGGTAAGAAAAGCTACCAGTGACGCATGTTGGCATGTGCCAACGGCATGCTTGGCCATTAGGGCCACGCCCTGGTGAGAAAAGCTACCAGCGAGCGTGTTGGCATGTGCCTAATGGCATGCTCGGCCATTAGGGCCACGGTTTGGTAAGAAAGGCTACCAGTGACGCATGTTGGCATGTGCCAATGGCATGCTTGGCCATTAGGGCCACGCCCTGGTGAGAAAATCTACCAGCGAGCGTGTTGGCATGTGCAAATAGCATGCGTTGCCAATAGGGTCACGGCCTGGTAAGAAAAGCTACCAGCGACGCATGTTGGCATGTGCCAACGACATGCTTGGCCATTAGGGCCACGCCCTGTGAGAAAAAGCTACCAGCGTGTTGGCATGTGCCAATGGCATGCTCGGCTATTAGGGCCACGGTTTGGTAAGAAAGGCTACCATTGACGCATGTTGGCATGTGCCAATGGCATGCTTGGCCATTAGGGCCACGCCCGGTGAGAAAAGCTACCAAATGACCGTGTTGGCATGTGCCAATGGCATGCTCGGCCATTAGGGGTAACGGTTTTGGTAATAAAGCTACCAATGAGCATGTTGGCATGTGCCAATGGCATGCGTGGCCAATTAGGGTCGCGTCTTGGTAGAAAAAGCTGCAGCGAGCATGTTGGCATGTGCCAATGGCATGCGTGGCCAATTAGGGTCGCGCCTTGGTAGAAAAAGCTACCAGCGAGCGTGTTGGCATGTGCCAATGGCATGCGTGGCCAATTTGTCCTAGGTTGCATGGTTTGCAAGCCTAGGTGCGGCGCTACTTTGGCATGGCGCAATGAGGCCAAGGTAAGGGTGTTTGGCTTGGCGTGGCGTGATCAACAGAAGCTAGGCCAAGGCAGAGAGTGTTTGGCATGGCGCGGCTAGCTCGGGTTAAGTGTGGTCTGGCATGATTTGCCATTGGCACGGAGGTGCGGCTAGCATGGTTGGCATGCTTCAAGACGTTTGGTATGGCTAGCATGGTTTGCCATTGGCATAGAGATGCGGCTAGCTTGGGCTAGGTGTGGTCGGCATGATTTGCCATTGGCACGGAGGTGCGGCTAGCATGGTTGGCATGCTTCGGCGCGTTTGGTATGGCTGGCATGATTTGCCATTGGCATAGAGATGCGACTAGCTTGGGCTAGGTGTGGCTGGTATGATTTGCCATCGGCACGGAGGTGCGGCTAGCATGGTTGGCATGCTTCGGCGCGTTTGGTATGGCTGGCATGATTTGCCATTGGCATAGAGATACGCTAGCTTGGGCTAGGTGTGGTCGGCATGATTTGCCATCGGCACGGAGGTGCGGTTAGCATGGTTGGCATACTTGCGCTTGGTATGGCTGGCATGATTTTCCATTGGCATAGAGATGCGGCTAGCTTGGGCTAGGTGTGGTCGGGCATGATTTGCCATTGGCACGGAGGTGCGGCTAGCATGGTTGGCATGCTTCGGCGCATTTGGTATGGTCGGGCATGATTTGCCATTGGCATAGAGATGCGGCTAGCTTGGGCTAGGTGTGGTCTGGCATGATTTGCCACCGACGGAGGTGCGCCTCTAGCATGGTTGGCATGCTTTCGGCGTTTGGTATGGTCGGCATGATTTGCCATTGGCATAGAGATGCGGCTAGCTTAGGCTAGGTGTGGTCGGCATGATTTGCCATTGGCACGGAGGTGCGGCTAGCATGGTTGGCATGCTTCGCGCGTTTGGTATGGTCTGGCATGATTTGCCATTGGCATAGACATGCGGCTAGCTTGGGCTAGGTGTGGCCGGGCATGTTTTGCCATTGGCACGAGGTGAATTAGGTTTTGTTCGTTGTAACCCTAATTTGAAAAAATACCCCTATTAATTACCGACTACATGCATTAAATGTTCTAATAAATGTGTCACTGGTGACATTAGGTTATTTGGGGTTTTACGATTTTACCCTTTGTCTAAAAACCACCATCAACACGTGCGTATTTATAATGGGGATGTCTTAGATGTAGCTTGTGGTGGTTATTTTCCTATTTTTTTAATGGCCCATGAACTTCAAGGAGTGGAGCTGGGTCTGAAGATGGTAGTGAAGCGAGGGGTCCTTAACATCCATGTTGATATTGATTCAATGGTTGTTTTTAACCATCTCACGAACCTGGGGCTGAACCTCCCTGGAATATGTTGCAGACTCATAAAGCTTTTTGATTTCTGTTCTAATCCAGAACAACGGATTTCATTTTTGGTGTATGAGTTTATAGAGAGGGGAAGCTTGAAAAGTGTTTTATCTGATGGAGAACAAGCAGCGGAGTTTGATTGGATGAAGAGAATAAGGCTCATCACTGGAACAGCTAATGCACTTTCTTACATGCACCATGATTGCGTACCTGCATTAGTTCATCGAGACATAACCATCAACAATGTTTTGTTGGATTCGGAATATGAAGCTCATGTGTCTGATTTTGGTACTGCGAGAATGTTGAAACCAGATTCATCCAATTGGACAGCACTTGCAGGAACCTTTGGATATGTTGCTCCAAGTACAATTCAATTTAAACTTAAACACTATCTCTGTTTCTACCATTTTACGAAGTTTATAAGTGAACATTCTTTTCCAAATAATGTTGCAGACCTCGCCTATACAATGAAGGTAACCGAAAGTGTGATGTTTATGGCTTTGGGGTTCTAATATTTGAAGTACTAATGGGGAGGCATCCATCTGAAGTCATCACACTGCTCTCTGATTTACTTCTTCCCTCTTCATCTTTGATTCCAACGGAAACCGATCAAAAGTTGAAAGACATCTTAGACCAACGCATCGGAGCTCCAGGTAATGATGTTCAGAAGGAAATAATGTACATTACCAAAGTTGGAATTTCATGCTTACGTGGTGATCCAAGTACTCGGCCAACTATGCAAGAAGTGTCGGCCGAGCTATCATTGTCAGCCAAGAGTAGGCCATCTTTGGCAAAGCCTTTTGAAACTATCAGACTGGCAGACCTACTGATAGTCTGAAATTCATTACATGGGTGAGCCGGAACACATGCATTGCTAAAATCCAATTACCATCCTGAAGAACATAAATTAAAATCTCTTTGGTGATTTCCTCCAGGAACAAGAATATGAAACTCGACACATTTTTGATTTTTCAAACATACATGTCTGTCAATGTAAGTATTACTCCAACAGAATACAGAAAAACACAGATACTTTATTACTATCAATTTTTGTTACCAGGGCGTTATAATTGAAAAACAAAAACAAGACTGCTAATACTTTATTACTATCAATTTTTGTGAACACAACCGATTATTCTAATCACAACAGAATCAATAAATCTCCAATACCCAAACCACCATTTCTCTTTTTTGAGAAGCAGGACCAAGAATAAACTCCAAAATCCAACTACGAACCCCAAAACAATAACACCGTAAAACAATATTCTGTCTTTTGCATCCTCTTGATAATCATCTTCTCCGACTTCAACTGTAGGATTAGTATTACATGGTTTTAAACCTCTAGAGATATTACCACACAATCCTTTGTTGTTCTTCAACGCATCAACAGGAGCATCATTAAATGCCTTGGTGTTTGGAACAGGACCACTCAGTTCATTGTACGAAACATCGACGCTGGTCAAGCTAACCATTTGATCAAATGAAGATGGAATTGAGCCATAAAACTTGTTGTGCGACAAATTTAGTGTTTCCAGTTTGCTTAGTTTTCCAAGAGCTGACGGTATCTCTCCGCTCAACTCATTGTAACTAAGATCTAACATCATTTGTATGGAATCCAAATCTCCGATCAGAGGTGGGATGCTTTCGTTTAAATGGTTTGCGCTCAAATTTAAAAATAATAAGTTTGAGCACTCCCCAAGTTGCTTGGGTATTGAACCGATGAGTTTATTTGTTGACAGATCGAGATATTGCAGGTTGGATAACATTCCAATTATGGAAGGGAATTTATTAGAAAGCTTGTTATTACTCAGATCTAAATGGATTAGCGAGGACAGATTTAACAACTCCTTGGGAACTTGTCCTACTAAATTATTTGAATCTAGATTAAGGTTAGCTAAATTCTTCAACTTTCCCATTTCAGGTGGTATTTTGCCAGTGATATTGTTCCTTGCAAAAGATAAGGATGTCAAATTCTGATAAATTGCCCATTCCATTGACAATTCCCCATACAACATATTGTTTGTCGCACGGAACGTATATAGATGCGGATACACGTGAAATGCCTCTGTTATATTATCTATCAGCTCATTATTTGAAAAATCAAGATATCTAAGGCTGGTGCAATATCTAAGACTCCTTGGTATAGGACCCATGAAATTGTTATCACTTGCCCCAAATTCTTCAAGTGTTCCGCTTTGACATATATTTTGCGGTAAATAACCAGAAAACTTGTTATCATTCAAATACAAAAATGTCAGCTTTGTTAGATTACTGATCTCCATTGGTAATGTACCAGTTAATTGATTACTATAAAGATATAAAAAACTCAGATTTCTCAAATTACCCAATGATGCAGGGATCGAACCGACGATATTGTTTGCAGACAAACCAAAGCTTGTGAGTGAGTGTAGTCTTCCAATATCTCGAGGAATGATGCCAGAAAGTTGGTTCTCAAATAGTTTAATAGATTTCAGGCTAGTCAAATTGGTTAAGGAAGTGGGGATTGAACCAACGAGATTGTTGTCGGATAAAGCCAAGAGGGTAAGAGAGCTTAGTCTTCCGATATCTCGGGGAATGACGCCTGAGATTCGATTTTCATACATTGATAAACGGATCAAGTTAGTCAGATTGCATATAGAAGTGGGCAGTGAACCTTTCAGATTATTCCTGTACAACCATAGAATAGTTAGAGAATATAAATTGCCGATTTCTTGAGGGATGGATCCGCTAAATTGATTGGTAGATAGGTCTAACAATTGCAGACTTTTAAGAGAACCTATTTCTGGTGGAATATATCCGGAAAGCTTATTGCTGCCAAGATCAAGATGTGAGTTTTGAAAGATTACTAATTTGGGACGGAATGGTTTTGAATATGCCGTTCAAACTCAGGTCAAGAGTAACAATGTTTGAGAAAGATGAGAAGTTGAAACTATGGAGCGTACCTTGTAAACCCAAACCTGTTACATTCAGCTCAACAAGGCTTCCCTCGTTGTTACAAGTGATTCCATACCACTTGCATGGACTGGTTGTACTCGCTGTAGAATTTATCTTCCAAGATGGTAGGAGAGAGTGAGTTTGGTTAACAAGGGTTGATTTCCATTTCAAAAGAGCATCTACTTCTTGTTTTGAAACTTGTAAATGTTGCTTCTTATGAGACGAGGAAAACGAAGAACTTGAAGCAAAGACAAGAACATTGTAAGACAAAGCAAAAAGTAGTATATAGATTAACAAAATAGAAAAGGCAACGTTTACTCGTGGCAACATTTTGAAAGATTAATCTGAAGAATAGATCTCGTTTGATTTCAAGTGATAATTAATCAAGTCCGGTAATTAAGGTGTTATATAGATCTATTTTCCTGCTATTAGAAGATTTATTTTCCACTCACCCGACATGCCTAATCGTGGTCAAGCATTTAGGGTCTTATATGACCAGTTTCCTTTTGCTCTTTTGTTGAATCTAACTAAGATAACTTTTTTGTAAAGATAAAAAGTAGAGATTTACAAGAGATGTAGTGGAATTCATCACCATTTTATTTCTAGAAGTGAATGTGATGAACGCCACCACCAACCCACTAATTCAAAAGATAGATGGCAATAAAATCTTACTCCCTCTGTTACTTTTTAATAAGCTGGTTTCTATAAATAAATGTTTAAAAAATATAGGCTGGTTTCCTAATTGAGAAAGTCAAATGGCACATTAATTTTCTGGGACCACTTTTCTCTTAACTTCTTTTGATGATAAGTGTCATGGGTACCATTTCATTTTACTTCTTTTGCTCACAAGTGTCATGACCATTTCACTTCACTTCTTTTATTGACAAGTGTCATGAGGACCACTTTCAATGATTAGTTCTCCTAATTTCCTTAATTTTCTCTAAAAACAAAACCATCCTATTAAAAAGTAACGGGGGAGTACAACACTGTTAAACAACTACCTTATAATTATAATTAATGCAAGGGACCGATGAATTTGAATATGAATGGTGGAGCCGGTAGCTGCACCCGAAAACGGACAACCCTCTAGGATGCTCTGAGACATGCCAATATGGTCATTGGTTAATTAGTATTAAGCCACACATGACTGGGAAACAATAGGAATGTTTTCATTTTTTTTCTTTTATTAATATATACTACTTCCGTTTCTACGAATAGATATTTTTTTACTTTTTCATTTTAGCTTAAAAATAAGCCAAATCGAAAAAGTGAAAGTATCACTTTTTAAGAAACGGAGGGAGTATTAAACTTTCTCCTCAAGTGATTCAAAGCCACTCGCATGGACTCGTGGTACTTGCAGTAAAGTTTCTCTTCCAAGAATGGTGAGTGAATGATTTTTGTTAGCAAGGCTAAATTTCCATTTCAAAAGAGCATCTACTTCTTGTTTTATTACTTTTTTTTTTTGAAGATAACTCGATATATAGAAAAGAGAAGAAACTAATCGGTAGATTCAGACTCATTTGGAATCAACTCTTGTATAGTTGTCCGTCCGATGACTGAATTTGTATGATTAGTTACTTCTGAAATAGGTACAGAGTTTGAGTTCATATTACATTGCTCAAAAGCTTTAACAGAATCATAAGTAATAGCTGGAATTAAAAAGGAAGGTGTATCAGTGAAGCTAGTAAGTGGTTGTGTTGAAATTCTTCCTTTTTTTGCCAACAAATCTGCCACTTTATTGGCTCTTCTATCCACACAGTGAAATCCCCCAAAAGAAACTAGTCCATCTGCCATCTTCTTTACTTCATCTAATATGGCTATACATTGCCATTTGATTGAGTTTTGTTTGCCTTGAAGATATAGGATAGTATTTTGATTATCACCTTCGATTGCTAGATTTTGCAGGTTATTGCTGATGGCCCACGTCGTAGTCTGCAGCAGTGCTACAGCTTCAGCTTCTTCTGGTGATTCTGCCCTGCAATTGCCCATCCCTGCTCCTTTGAAAATCCCTGTCCAGTTTCGCAAGACAAAACCAAAACCAGCATTAGTTGTAGCAGAAACCCAAGAAGCATCACAGTTTAATTTATAAAAATTTCTCATTGGCAGAGTCCAATATATTAGATGCTGAGTTCTAATGCTATTTTGTGTTATGGCTTGTAATTGTGTTGTTGGGTGCCAATATTCATAATGTCTCTGTATGTCCTTAGCTAATTGAACTGATGTTCTACTTTTATCTTCAAAAACTCTTAGACATCGTTCTTTCCATATGAACCAGCACTTAGTTGCAGCTAAAGCCATTGATATTTTGTTCAGATCCCCCTTCATCCATTCATTATACATATCTAAGAAAGAAGTATGTGTAGAAATAGTGTTAGAAGATACTCCCTGTGATGACATTGGTTGAAGAGACCAAATTTCTTTTGCGTAGGCACATTCAAAAAACATATGAAAGGTGGATTCTTCCGTATGTTGACAAAACACACAGTTGTTATCTCCGTCTCTTCTTGACCCAAGTTTCTTTTTTGTTGGTAAAGAATCTTGCAGGCATTTCCAGATGAAGAGCTTGATTCTCTGAGAAGTGTTTATGTTCCAAAGTTTCTTCCAAATTTTTTTTGTCTGAATTGTGGTTGAATCATTTGAATTTTGGAGCTTGGCATATAGAGATTTCACCGAGAATTCTCCATTAGTCGTAAGAAGCCATCTGATTTTATCTTTTTTCAGTGCTCCCTCTCTTGTTAGGAAGAGTCTTATGTTTAAAATTTCCTTGACCAAGGAACGGTCGAACATAGAAGTTAACAAGTTAAAATTCCACTTCTTCGTGTCACAGTCAATCAACTGTGATACAAGTGTTATGTTGGAGTTATGATTTGGGAAAGAGTGAGCTAAAGTCTCTCTTCTGTTTGGTATCCATTTATCCTGCCATACATCTATAGAAGTACCATCACCTACTTCCCAGATAGTGTATTTTTTGATGTGTTCAATGCCTTGCAAGATGCACTTCCATACCCATGAAGCTTGTGATTTCTTCTTGGAATGAAGTGCACCATTTTTCTTAAAATAGTTCCCTTTAAGAATTTTAGCCCATAAATCGTCAGGGTGACTAACTAGTCTCCAAGCAATTCTGCTAATCATTGCTTGGTTCATTTTATTAGCTTCTTTGAAACCCAAACCTCCCTGTTCTACTGGTTTGCAAAGGAAGTCAAAAGCCTTGATGTAGATACCCTTAGAATTTGTGTGTTTTCCCCACCAAAAATCCCGTTGGATATCATTTATGCGCTTAGTTATTTTTTTTGGTAACACAAAACATCCCATGCTGAAGATGGGCATACTAGACAGCACTGATTTGTTTAAAACCATTTTACTTGGTTGTGATAGAATTTTTCCAAGCCAAGTTTTTATTCTCTGCTCCATCTTTTCGATTATGTTATCGAACGATTTTAATTTAGACTTATCTATGAAAAGAGGAGCCCCCAGATGAGTATCTTTTATGTTGATTTTCTTAATTTTCATTAGCCTAGAGTTGATACCCTTGTGCTTGTTGTGAACCTTTTTACTAAAGCACAACCCTGACTTTGCAAAATTAATTACTTGCCCTGATTCTTTACTAAAGTGGTTAATAGCATCTACCAAATTCTTACAGCTATCTAGATCTGCCTTAGTAAAAAGAAGTAAATCATCTGCGAAAAACAAATGTGAGATGGGAGGAGAAGTAGGTGTCAATTTAATGCCTTGAACTTTTTTGACAGTTTCCGAGTGACAAAGTAAACGAGAAAAAACTTCCATGCAAAGAATGAAGAGGTAGGGGGATAAAGGATCCCCCTGCCGAATCCCTCTTGAAGGATTGAATTCCTTACAAGGGCATCCATTAAGGAGAACAGCGATAGAAGGGGTGGAAATGCACTGAAAGATTAGCTCGCACCATTCTTTCGAAAAACCGAAAGTTGTTAATGTTTTTATTAAAAATTTCCAACTGACTCTATCGAATGCCTTTGACATGTCTATTTTTACTCCTATGTTCCCTGTTTTTTTTCTACTTTTTTTCATTGAATGGACCACTTCATGTGCTACTATGATATTATCTGAGATCTGCCTAGATGATAGGAATGCTGACTGAAGAGGGGATATGATTTTTTCTAAGACTTTTTTGAATCTATTCGCCAATAATTTAGCAATAACCTTATATGGTGTGTTGCAGAGCCCTATTGGCCGAAAGTCAGCCGGGTTTTTTGGGTTTTTTGTTTTAGGTATAAGAAACAAGAAAGTTTTGTTTAAGTCAGGGTTTAGCATTTGTGTTTGAAAAACGTTTTGAACTACTGCCACTAATTGAGTACCAACTGTTTCCCAGTTGTGCTTAAAAGCTAACAGAAAGCCGTCTCTGCCCCTAATGCTTTGTTGGCTTTTAAATTTTTAACCACCTCCCAAATTTCAGAAGTAGAAGGGATTTCCATTAATTTTAAGTTTTCTTCAGGTGATATGCAAGGTTTTATGTGAGAAAAGATATCATTGTCAGTGCTTTCAGTAGGCGCTTTGAAAAGTTTTGAGAAGTAGTCAGTTAGCACATTTTCTATGTCATTCCTAGAAGAGACTACCTCTTCTTGACTATCCTGTATGCAATCGATATTATTTCTTTTCTTCCTCTTAAGAGTGGTTACGTGAAAAAATTTCGTATTTCTTTCTCCCAAGGCGATTGTGTTATTTCTAGATTGCTGTTTGGCTATTTCCTCCTGTGTGTCATAAAGAGATTCTAATTCAATCAGTTTTTCTCTAATCAATTTATTGTTTGCATCTCCCGAGTTTCTAGCTTGTAGGTTTTCAATTAGTTTGAGAATATTTTTAATTTTCTTATTTGGTTTCCCAAAAATATCTCTTTTCCAAATTGCTAAGTTTTCCCCTAAAGAAGAGATGTTGTTTATCAGGTCAACATCTGGATTCACAGTGGCTGTTTTATTCCAAGATTGTTTTATGACTTGAAGACAAGAATCATCTTTAAGCCAAGTATCATAAAACTTAAAAGAGGGACTCAAATACACCTTATTTGAGTTTAAAGAAAGGCATATAGGCCCATGGTCTGAGCCTATAGCCACCAAGTTTTCAAGCATTGCTTCTTGGAATTCAATATTCCATTCTGCGTTTGCCAAGGCCCTGTCAAGCCTTTGTTTAATATTAGCTACGCCCTCCCTTTTGTTGCTCCAAGTAAAAATGTTCCCTTTAAAACCTAAGTCTTCCAAACCCGTTCTCTGAATTAGATTTAAAATTGGTTCCACTTTTTTCCTATCGAAGGGCAATCCACCTAGTTTTTCCTCGCTGTTGAAGATTACGTTTAGGTCTCCTATTACTAACCAAGGCATCTTATTGAAGTTTACTCTTTGTGCTATATCTTCTAGATAGCCCATCACTTCTAACTTAAGATCATGTTTAGGTGATCCATAAAAGCAAGTTTGTAGCCACTCCGGAGAGTGAAAATTATTTTTAACAATGATGTTAATCATGTTAAGGTTCCATTGAACCACTTCAAAATGGAAACCATCCACCCAAGCAATTGCCAGACCACCAGCTATTCCATCTGGGTCTACAATGTGGGTGTTTGGGAAATGATTAAGAAGTTTTTTCATCAAGCTCCTCTGAGACTTGGTTTCAGATAAAAACAAAATGTCAGGTTTTTCTAAATCAAGCAAAGAATGTAAATGTTGTTGTGTTTTTTTCTGTCCACACCCTTGTGTGTTCCATGCTAGAATTTTCATGGCCAAAAGCAGCAGAAGAGCAAATAATGGTATTTCAAGATATTCTAGTCTATAGTAATATGTAGGATATATCCGGTGCATAGGTAATAAAAAAATCCCTGGATACCAGAATGTAATTTCTAAGAGCTCAGAATGAGAGGAAAGGTAAAAGTAGCAATTATAAATCTAGGGATGATTGCTGAAATTCTAAAACTAGAGAAAGTAGGAAGTTTGTAAGACAGAATACAAGAAAAAATAAAGTATTAAATATCAAAAAGAAGGTTTGAATCAAAAGCCTGAGGGGATAGCACCTGATCTGCAAGAAACAATTAGATTTTAATTCCAGATAGAAACCCTCAAGCTTTTGTTACCTCGATTCCTGCTATGAATTCTTGTTTGTTGATAAAGCAATAGCTCTTCAAAATGGATCACCAAAGTCATGCACCAGAATATCTTGAATAGTAGAATTTCAATAAAGAAAAGAGAGATTATAGCGGTAGATAAGAAGGAAATCAAAGAATTAGGTTAGCTTACCTTCGGGTTTTATCGGTTCAGAGGAGCAGAGGTTTAGATATGATATTTAGGAACAGTAAAAAAATGATGATTTTATTTAAATAAATTTATAGATTCTCAAAGATAACAGAACACTAAAAATGTAAGGGAAAAAAAACCAGAATCAATGATTTTTAAGGGAAAAAATGTAAGCGAAATGCAGACAATCCTCGTAAGATAGCAACACAAAAATGTAGAAATTTACTGAATGTAAAACACCTTATCACTATTTAGTACCCATTAATCACTAACACCGTAATTCCAAAACAACTTACTAGGATACGTCGCCTATGAGCCTAGCAATATTAACTCCTTTGACCCCATGAAGGTGTTTAAACCAACAATGAAGTTAATGATCATAATTCAAAATCACCTCGAACATCAACCTTTTTTCTAAAAATTTCCTGATACAAGACACCACCGATCCCTTAATCTGATTAAGAAGACCTCAATTATAATTGTGTGTAACCACACTCAAATCCTAAGTGTATTAAGAGCATTGAGAAAACATTACCACATGAACTAATAAAATGAACAAAGATTTCATAATGCATTTTTTCTTCTCTGAATCGCGAGACCCTTTTAATCTAAGAGACTACTGAAACAAAAACTGAAGATTTGAAATTTGTAATTTAAAGGTGATTCCTTCCAAACAAAGTGCACATACACTTGTTTCACCACACATACAGCTCACTGCGGAAGCTTGAAATTTTAACACACACAGATGCACATACACCTGAACATAGAAAATATCTATGAATTACTTAATTTAAGATGCTAATTAACCCTCTTGGAACAAGGTTGCAAACCGAACGAAAAGACCCTAGTGTTTAACGATACCAAAGAAATTTTTTTATTTCAGAGATAAATTTTGATTGCTTTTAAGACCCAGGGGTGATGTTTTCTCTTTTTTTAAAAAAATTGAAAGGAAAATATTGACCTCAATGTTGCAATCAAGTTGAACCAACAAAGATTTTTAGGAAACAAGGTAAACAAGAGGATATCAGAACAAAGTTATCATCAGACATCAAAACTCCTATTGTGATGTATCATAATCAAACGCCAGTTCAAGACTTTTATCGAACAGCATATGGGCAAGAAAGGATAAACCAAACCCAATCTTCATTGGGATTTTAGAAAAAGGAAATTGGATTGCCAGATTCAAATCCACAGATCCAAAAAATAACAGGAAGCAAAACAATTCTCGAAGGTTTCCAGGGACACCCATATTAGGAACATTAAATGCGAGCTTAAGGAAATCAGACCAAAAGTGGAAATAAACTTCTAATACCCCGTTGCTCTGTATGTAATTGTACCATACCTATAACAACCTTAAAGGGGAAGAAGCAAATGAACACTAAGCTACTAAACATGGCATTTCTAAAATGAATCAAAAAATTGAAAGAAAGAGCTCAGATCCCCTGTTGTTGGTGTTGTACCTAATACAACGATACCCACATCAACCTAGAGGAGGGAAAGGAGATTCAATCAAAACAATAAACAAGATCAAAAAGATCCCAGTAGTTACCTGTGTCAATTTGAAACCACAGCTTGTATTCCTACCCGGATTGAAACAATAAAAAAGTAAGCAGCACGAATTTTAAATGTAAGAAAGACCTAAAAACAAAATGTATGAAAGACCTATTCATCAGCACTTTATCATTCAAAAACATTCAAATCCTTTCCTCATTGCTCATGACCCAATAATTACCCAAAGGTTAGCCTAGAGATTACTCTTCCATGGCTGAAGAGTGAAAAAAAAAAAAAAAAAAAAAAAAAAAAAAAAAAAAAAAACTTGAAGCAAAGACAAGAACTTGTAAATGTTGTTTTTTATGAGATGAGGAAAACGAAGAACTTGAAGCAAAGACAAGAACATTGAAAGATGAAACAAACAGTAACATAAAAACTACCAGAGTAGCGGAGGCAGTGTTTATTCGTTGAATCATTTTTTAAGATTAACACGACAATAGATTTTGTTTTTGAGTGATAACGAATCGAGTCCCATAAGGTGTTATACAGTAGTATGAAGTCATTTCATTTTATTTATTTTCCACTCAGACAACAAGCCTAATTGTGGTCGAGTATTTAGGGCTCTTACATGATCAGGAGAAAAAAGTTGCCTCGCAACTTTCAACTTTTCATTTTCCTCTTTTATTTACGGAAAATGAGTCATTTGTCCAAATATTATTAAAACCTGGTTCAAATGGACAAGTAAAATTTAATATGGGTGAAATGAACAAAAAAAAAAAGCAAGGATGAAACTGGATTCATCCTGACTTAAACTTAAAAAATAGCAAGGATGAAACTGGATACATCCTGATGTAAATTAAAAAAAAAGTATTTGAAAATGGGTAGGATAAAACTGTTTACATCTTGGCTATTTTTTATTTTTATCTATTTAAACAGTATCAAAATCTAGATGTGTTTTTCACCCAGGATTTGTTAATTTTGGTCTTTCTAACCAATTTTGTGTTTTATTTACTTTTGCCGAGAAAAACACGTTAATAGTATGCTAAGACCAATCAACGGAAGTGAAAAATGGATGCGAATGGTATCAACTATCAACAACCCACTAATTTCAGACATTAATGAATAGAATTAATAATACACACCAATGGTAAACGGTTCGCTTAATTCCACCAATGAAGTTGATAATGGGCGGTGGAGCCTGCAGCTGCAGCTGGAAACGGACAATCTCTAGCATGCTGTGATACATGATAACTCACAGAGCCGGTCCTGAGTCTTGTAGGGCCTTGTGCGAACTTAATCGTAGGGCCTTTTTATTTGGTTAAAGATAAAAAATCCTCAAATAATATAGTACACAATTAAAAATATGATTTGTTATCAACAACAAAGAAAAATAAAAACATGACAAGGAAAAGTCGAATGACTCTGAACACAGAGTTGGGCCCTAAGCGGCGCACACGCTAAACACCCTCGGGACCGGCTCTGATCACGCAGACATTAAATTGGGTTCACAAAACACAAACAGATCGGGCGGTTTCTTCTTTTGATTTAATGACGAGGTTAGGAGGTTTCTTCTTTAGATTGGGTTCACAAAGCACAAACAGATCACGCGGTTTCTTCTTTTGATTTAATGGGGATGTAAGTTTATATGTCGGATATAATTATCATTTACCGGACGAAAATGAAGTTTAACAGTGTTGGATACTGTTATTTCAGGGACATGTGTTATCTTCTGACAGGCGGGGACAGGGGACAGGGTGTTATTTGAGACATAGGATCTGGAGCCCAACCAACCCACTCGTTTAATTTAAAATTTACATAACTAATTCCCACTAGCATAAATAGGACACGTTTTATCTACCCAAAAAAAAAAGAAAAAAAAAATATATAAGACACTTTTGTTTTGGAAGTAACATTCCACCAAGTAGTTAGCAAGGCTGCTAATAGGGGTACCAAATTTGGTACCCTATTAGCAATCTTGGTAGTTAGGGTTATAAATTTTACTTGGCTAATCGATCAATTTTCCTTTTTTTTACTTGGCTATAGCTTTAATGTAGTCAAGCCAAAAGCTAGAAAAATTAACCCCATTATTCACGTTATTAATAATATTATCAATCTATAGTGAGTTTCTAATGCTGCTTACTGACGTCAATAAACTAGTACTATACAACCCAAAACTTGCAAGTTCTACAGAACTGAGGATGTAGTTGTAGGAAATCTTACAACCACACCCTAAACAAGATCTAAAGAACAATCTAAGAAATCATCATAAGAACTTTTATTAAATATACAAATTAGATACAAAGTGTTGAGAAAACCCTAACTTTGGGAGCAAACAAGCTTTCTCTCTCCTAAATATCTTATCTAGACTCTCCCCAAAAAGATCTCCCCTAACACGAGGTCGCTCGGGTCCTTATATAGGAGTTCTACATAGTGGAGGACAGCTAATAAAGCCCCTATTTTCGGATCCGCGTGCGTTACTTACGCACGCTTACATTGAATCTATTCGCACATACTCTACAACACTGCATGGTTCTTCACATTCTTCTCGTGATTAAGCTGACGTCATCTGATGCGTTCCGGACATGTTGTACGCGATCGTATTCGCCTGGTCTTGATGACCATTACTTCACATGCTTAACTGGTGTGCGGTATTTTGTATCCACATTTTGCCTCTTCTCATATCGTTCTGTTGATAAAGAGAGCGATATGAGAAAATTAAATTTACTCTGCCGCACCTGTTCATCTTTTCGTATTCTTCTCTGCCGACATAACCCCTGAATTAGGCATGAGATCTTACGCGTGTCTTTTCAATCAATCGTTATCTGACACATCTTTCGTAACCGCTCTTTCTTATCCGTTCACTTTCAATCATCGTATTAATGGAGTAAATATCATGGGAATAGGGAGTAAATCTTTTATTTACCCTCAATTGTCTTCCTCTTCTTTTTACTCCCTTTTCTTTCTCTGCAACTCTCGTCTTCTTCTGCTGCTATTTCTCTGTCCTTGACGAAGTTTGATTCTAATTACTACTTTCTCTCGTTTTTACACTTTGTTCTTTACCGTTAACATCTTGATCATCCTGATCTTAATTGATTTGATCATCTTATCTTTTCGTCCTCTCTCATTCCCATACTCATAAAAAATGCCTCCCGCTGGTTGGAAGAACGAAAAGGAATATAAAAAGTTAAAGATCGAATTTGGTTAGAGAGGCTTACCATTATCCATCCCTCTTGGATCAAAACCTTCATCTACACTTGGACCTGAATGGTTCTCGCTAGAAGAATAGAATGACCAGAAAATCATTATTTCAGTTGGACAGCTTCTCACCGGCCTTCCTGTCCCTCTTTATGATCCACAAATCCCCATTTTCTACGAGATTCTATCCGACGTGAGGTTTTCGCGTGGTGTATTCCAATTAATGAGTGGTGATTGTATTAGGATAATCGTGGAGTACGCCCGTCGCCCGGCTGGGTTAGAATCCCTTTAGCCGGCAGAAGTAAGAAATCCAGAGTATGCCAACAAGGAAATCAATCCTGAAGATTACACCCTTGAGAATTTCTTCAAGAATTATGATGCAGTTATTATGAAGAATGAGTTGTCTCGATAGGGCATTCGCTTGGCAAGAAAGGATGGTCTCGCGGAGAATGAAAGGATTATGCGGGATGTCGATTTTCATGACGCTACGAACAATACCGCTCGTAAGTCAAATGATACCCGATGGTTGGAGTATCCCATCATTTTAGTGGGTACTTATATAACCGGCAGAAGTGGAGACGGTTCAACTCTTCCCCTTCCTGCGGGATTCAACGCTTACAATCCTTGGGTATTCAGTTGGCCCGAAGAGACCACTGTGGTATATTACTTTTACCTCCCCTTGTTTATTTACTTCAGTTTTTTTGTCTTTCGTTTCTCTTATCACTTTATTTGGTTTCAGATTGCCAAGCTGACAAAGAAAGCTAAAAACTTGTTTTAGGCGACAGATTCGCGCGATAATGAAGTAAGAAATACCTTTCTTATAGTTTTAACAATATTGTTGCCTATGTTTCTTATCTTTTATTACTCGCGTAGGTTGTGGCTATAGTTGCTAAAGGTAAGGAAAAGATTCGCTACAAGAAGACCTCCTCCAAATCTTCTTCCCTAATCATCCAAAGAAACGAAAGGAGGCTTCTCCTTCCCCTTCAGGATCCCAATCTAGTGATGATGACGATATTCCTTTTCCTAATGATTCCTCGATCACTTCTTCCATGTAGCATCTATCTGGTATGTTCTTTGACTCCATGTCGGCAATTGGAAATGGCATATTGACTCGTACCTGCGAGACGATCGCAAAGATATGTGATATCCCCTCTTTAAACCACGAATCTCTTCGCGGAGTTGCCTCACTGTGAGTCCAAACTTCCAGTTCGCGCTTGGCTCTTTGGTAAGTTTTATACTTTCACACCTTCTTTAATGATGTATTTACCCTTTATGTTGTAATATTCACCTCATGTCTTCGCAGATGGCCCGCGTGTCACACGCAGTTTCTTCTGATCTTCTGAGAAGGCTTCGCTCTCTTGAAAATGAGAATGGTAAGCTCAAGGCTGAGAATTCCTCTAATGCTGATAGGGTCATTAAGCTTCGTGAGATGAATAATCAACTGATTGGTATGTGTTTATATTATTATCGTACCTTTCTTTTTATACACTGCGTCATTCTCGCCCCTTTTAATTTCTTGTGTTCGCAGAGCTTTACAATTTAACCGATGAAGCGTCTAATCTCCCTAATGATGATGAGACTCTTCTTGAGTATCTTAATTCCTCGTTGAACAACTTCCTAGTTAATGGACTAAAGAAACTTAGCCTGGGGGAACTAAGGTCAAAATATGAAGCCCCTAGGTTTGATCATAGATCTATGTTATTGGTAAATAATGGCCTCCAGCGTCGGAATCACACGGATAAAGAGACAATGCAAATTTTGGAAGAGAACGCACTAATAACTGAAAAGGATAAAGTAGTTGTCAAAGGTGCTGAAGCCTTAAAGAAATTTCATGAGGCTCAACTGCAGATTCAGATAGAAAGAGATCTTGCTATTAGTGAGAAGAAAGCGATAGCCGAACGAGAGAACATGATTCGCTCTCGTCTCCTCATTGAAAGTGACACTGGGTCTGCTGGAGTCCTAGATAGTGCTAGAAATGACTTAGCTGTGAATGTTAGCCTTGAATCTGATCATGCTACATTGATTAAGGATATTATTTCTAATAAAGAAGGTTGTTTATTACTCTAGTCCATCTGTGATTTTTGACTGATATCCTCATGCGGCTTCAATCTTTTGACCTTTTTCTCTTGCAGTGGACGAGAAGAATTATCTTGGAAGGTTCAGAATCTTGAGGCGAACTTATCCGCCCGTGATTCTAAATATCGCAGGCTCAAGAATAAGTTTACTACCACTGTTTCAACCTAAGCAAGGATGCTTTTCGTATTCGTGATGCAACTATTAATAAAGTATGCACCGATAATAACATCCCTCTTACAAATTATAACTTCGATGTGGTTTCCTCTAATGAAGAAGACTCTAACATCTCCGGTAGTGAGGGGGAATATGAAGAATATGAGGAGATCGACGAAGAAGGTAGTGGAGCTCAGGAGGATGCTGAAGTTGACATGGGTGGAAAATAGCTATTCTTTTCAAGCTTGCAAATATTTGTAAATCTTTCTTCAATTTCTTGTATATTGTACATTTCCAGGTCTTCTAGACTTTTTCTATACTTTTTCTTTAATGTAAATTCTCCTTTGGCTATACCTGCATTTATAAGAGGCAAAAAATATTATTTTTTACAACAATTGGGAGTTAGTTTGCTGATAATAATAGTATATGTTTATTTGTAAATAACGATATATAACATGTTCTTGGATCTATCATATGGGGGCGGGTAACACTCCTTTATATACTTGCATTCCCATACTTTCCTCTGTTAGTCGTCACAAGATAATTGAATTTTGCAGATGTTATGTATTATAATTGTTTAATTGATTGATAGATGGATTCCTTTCTATAAAGATATCATGCATGCATATTTCTGCCTCAGGTATTTCATAATTCATCATTTATTTCTTTAATATCATACTTGAATTACGTTTCCCTTAGTTTACCTTATGTATGCATCTTTGTTTTCTGCCTCAGCCATGTGTTGTTTATCGTTATCGCGTCCATTCATCCTTTTATTGTTCGCATTATGAGAAAATTTCCTTTGTCTTTTCATCGTGCGATTTTGCTCTCTCATTGTTTCTTGCAAAACAATATTAGTTTCGATTCTAGTTTTCTCATGAAGTCTTATTGAGCCTTCCTAAGTAAAGGTCTTATTTCTCCTAAGTAGATTTGATTTCGTTTTGGAGCGACGAGATCGCCTTCATATACTGACCCATTGATCTCGCCTTATCATCTTCTTGTGTTATTGCTTCTGCACGTTGTATTGCCGCACAAATACGACAAGTCTTAATACCCCCATGAGTAAAAAGCCTTATGATATTTGCGTCTTGTGACACAATTCAGCTCCCTAACGGAGGGTGTTGTCCTTATATTCCCCCTGACTGCCCCTTCAAGGAAGCTTACTACTACCGGGTTAGGGTGGGCTCTTCCCATCCAGTGATGCAACAATCAGTTGTTTTCGCGGTCCCTTATCCCTTCGCCGATATGGCTCATGGTTACGAGACCGCACCCTAAGTGGGGTTTCTTCGGACCGAGTGCATCATAGTCAAGACTTTTCAAGAGTGGCAAGGTACGCTCCAGGAACTCTTGACTCAACCATGTACCCCGGCGCCCTGATCAAGTTTCTGCACTCTTTAGGAGGGGCCTTGTCACCTTAATCTTTCGATTTTGGCGCCTCTCCTGGATGGGCTTTTGTTTCACCCCAAATCTCCATGACTTAGGTTTCGGGGTCGGTGTAGCTTTACCTCAAGTAATGCTAACTAGGTTTTCCCTCAATTATGACGTGCGTCAGGTCTTATTATTGGCTGTTGCTGTATGCAAACTAGGGTGCACGCCACAATGGGATGCCTAGCCTCCCTAATCGGAGTCGTTACTTCTGTTGCCTTCTAATAAGATCTTATTATATGGTCTTATTAATGCCTTTTTCTGATATGGTATTATCACAAGAAAAGAAAAAATTTCATTTGCATTCATACTCTTGATTAATACAATTCTGATACTCTTGATTAAAAGATCTACTTCTGATATGACTTAATTGCTTCTTTCGCCCCCTGCAATTTGTTAAGTTCGCATAGACTTTTAATCATACTTATTCGCACATAATCTATTTATTTTGGTGTGTATGACTGCCGCACGGACCATATCTCTTCAAATATTTCTGGTCCCAAAGCTCATCGGATGGTTTTCCTTCTTTCTCATTTGTTAATTCATACACTCCATCTCCAACCACCTTCTTCATCCTGTACGGCCCATCGCACATGTTCTCCACGTTTCCCTCATTATTTTTCTGAAAGAGCGGTTTCTTTCTCAACACCAATTCTCCTTCCTGGAACTTGGTTTTGTGAACAATATTTGTAGTGTTTATTCTCTTGCACAGGGGTGCGGCTAGCATGGTTGGCATGCCTTGGTGCGGTAGGTGTGGCTGGCACAGTTTGCCATTGTCACGGTGGTGCGGCTAGCATGGTTGGCATGCCTTGGCGCGGTACACGTGGCTAGCATGGTTTGCCATTGGCACGGTGGTGCGGCTAGCATGGTTGGCATGCCTTGGCGCGGTAGACGTGGCTGGCATGGTTTGCTATTGGCACATGTGGTGTGGGAATTAGGGTTTGGCCTATCGGAACCCTAATCGGTATTAAAAAAAAAAAGGTACCCTGGTAATTTTCTCGCAGACATATTAAAGGATTCAATAAATGTGCTTATGGTCATAATGACGTCATGTCAGATGTGCGGTTTTACGATTTAAACCCTAGGCCAAAAACCACCATCAACACCAATATATTATGTTAAGCTCAAGAACAACCATCCGCAAGCACACATAACCCAGAATATACACAATCAACATCTAAATTTATTACATGCAAGTATTCACCGAAGAGCCATAGAGTGGCAAGGTATCAGGTCAAATAGTTTAGCTACAAATAAGTATGCAAAAAAATATGCAGAAACCAAATCGTGTCAGACATGCTTAATCACGAACACGTATGCACAAAATCTACAACCAAAATATATGACCAGCATCTAATATTAGGATGTCCAACTACCCACTTAAGTGTGTGAAAGTGTCGAAACTTTGTGTCATGTATGTCCAGTTAGAATTGTAAATTATGTGCAATTGGATAGAATATAAACACCCAGCATTGAACACTATCTTGTGCAACTACCAACTGAAGTGCCTTGACAAAAAATTGTTTGTCTCTAGTTTATTACAGTAAACAAAAAATAGTAATAGATTGCATGTCAAGCTGATTCATATCCAAAAATAATCCTGTCAAGGATGTACAGTTCCCTATTTTAGGCGGAATTTTACCAGATAAATGACTTTTATTGAGGTAAAGAATAGTAAGCTCACTTAACAACCCAAGGGAAGATGGAGTATGACCTGTTAACATATTGACCACAACAGAAAAAATTATTGGCCGACTACAGTTCCCTAAACTTGATGGAATTTCTCCAGATAAACTATTAGTAAGATTTTTGCAATAACCCAATCCCGTAGAAATCCTACCTTCTAAGTTATTGTTACTCACATCCATATAATTTTCAAGACTACTCAAACTACCGGGTAAAAACCACGCCAACTAATTATCATTCAAACCAATCTCTTCTAGTTTGGTACACTCCCTTATCGATTATGGAATCAATAAAACATTTAACAAATCCCTATTCAAAGTTCATTCTATTGCAGCAAACTTATAGGGTGAGATTACATGGGTAATTGCTACACTTAACCATTATATCAGTGAACATATTTTGAAACTCGACCAAGGTACGAACCCACACGTACCTTGACTAATTTTGACTAGAAACACACGTACGAACCAACGCGTACCTTGACTAATTTTGACTAGATAAGACTAGAAACATGTTGTTTGTAGGTGAAAATGGTTTCTGCTGATTTCGGTAATTGCGGGTGTGCAGGTGAGAAACAATTTAAACCCTAAACAATGTACTGCAATGGAATACTTTAGATTCGAGAGATCAATCTGTACAAGTCCGTCCTAAACCAAGAAATGGCCGTTCCAGAATTGCTTCGATCACAAAGTGGAGGAGAATGGGTTGGTTTTGGGGAGGGAAGCAAGGAAAGCGGTGAGACCAAAATAGTTGATTCTGGAAGAGTATTTGGGTTATTACGACTTGTTATCATAAAAGTGAGAGAGCTAACAAGGTGAGCTAGAAAGTAAGTATTTCTGAGTGTTGTATCTCCCGTATGAACTTGTTGTTCAATAGAAATAGGTAAGACCTATTTATACAAGTCGGAGTAAAAACGTACCCTAGTCTCATTAAGGAGTGGGGAAGTAAATGGGAGGAGGTGGTAACCGTATGCATGTAATTGATGTTCCATAAAGTGGTTAACGCATGACACTGGTTTTCATGAAACTGCTAACGTTATGGAATTGATGTCCCATAAAGTTGTTAACGCATGTGCTTTATGTCCCATGAACGTTTCACACATAACTTCCCGTATTTACTAACCGCCTCACCCTTATGACACTTCCTTATGACGGGCGTAGTGTACGCCGCATGCTGTAAACCGCCAAACCAATACCCAAAGAGGATCCCCCAGTTTGTGTTGATGTCTCGATTATTTTGGAAAACATGTAGCATGTTGTTGTGGCTAGGAAAGTCAAGCTCGGGAAACTTGCCAGCCTGGTGACCTTCGACGGTCGAGATTTTGCATCTTCAGAGGAGGGGCAACCGTTGATCATTGCATGCCTTCGTTTTGGTAGCCGTGTAGTGAGGGCCAACGTGGTGGAGCGTCTAGGTTGGCATGTCGTTGGCATGCCAAGGTTTGGCGTGGCCAAACTTAGGTTTTCGGGCCAAGGGTTACCATGTGTCGTCTGGTAACCTTGGATGGCTAGGATTTGCTCCTGGGATTGAGGGGCAACCGTTGATCGTTGCACGCCTTCGTTTTGGTAGCCGCGTAGCGAGGGCCAACGTGGTGGCGCGACTAGGTTGGCATGCCGTTGGCATGGCATGGTTTTGCGTGGACAAACTTAGGTTTTCGGGCCAAAGGTTACCATGTGTCGTCTGGTAACCTTGGATGGCTAAGATTTGCTCATGGGATTGAAGGGTAACCGTTGATGGTTGCACGCCTTCGTTTTGGTAGCCGCGTAGTGAGGGCCAACGTGGTTGCGCGGCTATGTTGGCATGTCGTTGGCATGGAAAGGTTTGGCGTGGCCAAACTTAGGTTTTCGGGCCAAAGGTTACCATGTATCGTCTGGTAACCTTTGATGGCTAGGATTTTCTCCTGGGATTGAAGGGCAACCGTTGATCGTTGCACTCCTTTGTTTTGGTAGTCGCGTAGCGAGGGCCAACGTGGTGGCGCGGCTAGGTTGGCATGCCGTTGGAATGGCAAGGTTTGGCGTGGCCAAACTTAGGTTTTCGGGTCAAAGATTACCTTGTGACCTCTGGTAACCTGGATGGCTAGGATTTGCTCCTGGGATTGATGGGTAACCGTTGATTGTTGCACGCCTTCGTTTTGGTAGCCGCGTAGTGAGGGCCAAGGGATCGCCATAGGCGCATGGCATGGCCAGCTTGGGATAGGTGCGTGACCAAGCTAGGGTTTTGGGGAAAAGGTCGTTTGGCAACCTTAGACGGCCAGGATTTGCTCCTGGGATTGAAGGGCAACCGTTGATTGTTGCACGCCTTCGTTTTGATAGCCGCGTAGTGAAGCCAAGTATGGTGGCGCGGCATGGGGCCATGGCGAGGTGCGTTTGGCATGCCGCAGTAGGTGTGGCTGGCATGATTTGCCATTGGCACGGAGGTGCGGCTAACATGGCTGGCATGCTTTGGAGCGGTCGGTGTGGCTGGCATGATTTGCCATTGACACAGAGGTACGGCTAGCATGGTTGGCATACTTTGGCGTGGTCGGTGTGGCTGGCATGATTTGCCATTGGCACAGAGGTGCGGCTAGCATGCTTTGGCGCGGTCGGTGTGGCTGGCATGATTTGCCATCGGCACAGAGGTGTGGCTATCATGGTTGGCATGCTTTGGCGGTCGGTGTGGCTGGCATCATTTGCCATTGGCACATAGGTGCGGCTAGCATGGTTGGCATGCTTTGGCGCGGTCGGTGTGGCTGGCATGATTTGCCATTGGCACACGCGAGAATTAGGGTTTGGCTTGTTGTAACCCTAATTTGAAAAAGATACCCCGGTAATTATTTAGGGACACATTAAAGGTTTCTGTAAATGTGCCTAGTAAATGCTTGTTACTTTAAATGTTGTGACATCACTGTCTTCTAGGGTTTAGTGTTTTACGATTTTAACCCTACGCTAAAAACCACCATCAACATTAAGTCCACTGCTTAGCTCGGAACAGGTGCCTTGTTGCGAGGTAAGCATATGATGGTGACAGACAAGGACGAAATCGTGGTGTAAATCATTGCAAAGATGGTCAGGAGAATCCGACTAACCTTTTTGAGTGGTAAAGAGAGTTTTGGCTTCCCGTGTTGGCGGCCCTGCGTAAGTTGTACTGGGAATGCAGACCGTGGAGTGGTGAGATAAAAGTTACCGGATTGTCTGGTCGTACATCTTCAAGGCAAAGGGGGGGCGGTCTTGGAAGGCGATGCAAGTGGATGGCTTGGCTCGAGGGTCCAAGAGGTGGCGTAGTCTTGGTAAGGTAAACGCGCATGGATGATAGGGTCGCGACAGTGGAGCAGGCAACTTGGCATAGTGTGGCCTTGGAAAGACGAGACGTACACAGACGGCTAGGCGTGGTGGGGCCGCGACAATGTAGCGAATGGCTTGGCGGGGGGAGGCAATGGCATGGTGGGACGTGCAAGGGTGGCTAGGCGTGGTGGGGCCGCGCTGATGGAGCGATGGCTTGGCTGGGGCCGTAGCAAGGTATGGCATACATGGGTGTGGGGCCACGGTATGGCGTGAGTGGTCTGGACGTGGAAATTGGTCTTTGCTGGATCGGTTTCCTATTTTCCTTCCTTGGCTCAAAATTGGAGATCCTCTCCTTGTTTAAACTCCCAAGTATCAAACCTATAAAAGGATTGCCGGCCTCTCCCTTCGATTCACGTCTTCATTATTATTTTTATTTTTTTTGATTCGCTTGGTAGCGGTGAAGCGGACGAGCAGATTAGGTATGTTTTCCAGTATTTCTTCTTTGTCTTGCTTCCCTTTTGTTTTCTTGTGTTGGTGAAAACCCTAGTTGTAGGCGTACCTTTTATGACCTTGTAGAACATGTTGGTGTGAATCCTAACCACAGGTATGTCTTGCGCGAGCTCATAGTAGTACTTAGGCATGAATACCATAGTAATGTTGACCGCCTCAACTCGTTGAGAACTACAGATTACCCTTGATGGTCTTGTCTATGAGAGGTATACCTTCAATTACTTATTGACAACTACATATTTCTTGAAAGTAAAGAATGGAAGAGTAGGTAGGATTTAATTAGGTAATAATTTCCATATTGTTAGCTTCTATGTAAAATTCTTTTTACCCTAACAGACCAAGTATCAAGATTCCAGCCCTTGTCATGAAGCCGATAACGCAGTTGGTAGCTTTGACGTATAAGGTGTTGGCTCCGTACGGGATACCTGTTCCACAACTGACACCTTCAAGAATTAGTCTGCTCACATGCAACAGAACTTTCAGTTGTTCCAAAGCCAAGGACCGGATCTCTTATACACCTCTTGTTGTTGGGATTATGCCCAAAAACAATAAGTTTGACACTACATTTTAAATTTATTTAATAGTTCATTTTAAACATGCCGCGTGAGATATGGTTGAATATATTATTTGTAATTTATGTAGTGGGAGATATAATATATTGATAACATTTATTTGTTCATGTAGTGGGAGATATAATATATTGATAACATTTATTTGTTCGTAATCTATGTGAATTTAATTCTTCGTTTAGATTATAACTTGCTATGATAAATACGTATGTATTATGATGAATCTCAATCATAGAAATAAAGATTTCTAAATCTAGCAGGTTGATGTAATTTGATTATATCGAACCGGTCGGTTAGTTATGTTCATTGTATATCAGCTAATGAACGGATCTAAGCTACTACTTTACGTAAATTCTTAATCCTGAGGATATGTATGTACCTTACGTGTATTTCCGGCTATCTTGTCTTACCAAGCAGTGAGGTCATTTGGATCCAATATCTGAATAAGATGGATGGTTGTGAGTGCGCAGTAAGAATATACACGTAAGGTATATACATATCTGCCTCGGATATGTATTTCCTTGGATTATTGTGCGGGAATTATTATTCTAGACTGGCCAGTGGTCCTTTAAATTGTTTAAGTGATTATTAGAATAATAATATGAAAAGCGCATCAAGGACCAAAATACAAATTCTGCGTAGGAGCTGATATGTAACTGTTACATGCCTATGAGAATTTATGAATACCGGTATTAGCAGAGGGACTTACTGTAAGAAAGAATAGAGGAAGGGTTTTACTTTACTAAAACAGGTAGTTTTAGAGTGTTTTCAATTACAAGTCTTTGGTGGAATGACCTGTAATTTCTTAATAGTATTTGAAATTGTGTGAGACACATAGAGTTCTATATGATTAAGAAAAGCTAAAATTGCTTGTAGAAAAGAGTCCTAATTGTATTTGGAAAAGGTTCTTGAGAACAAGAAGGATAGCTCCTTATATGAAAGCTATATAAGGGGAGCAAACTATCAAAGCAAGACATACCGAAGGTTAAGAGAAACTAAGCCTTCTTGTTCTCCGTCCTTATATTATTAAGTTAATTGTGAAAAAGTCCAAACCCAAAACGTGTCTTTCTTTTCACGGAGACAAAACCAAAGGTTTTCTTTTCTAACCAAGAGCAACAGAAGTTTTCTTTCTCTCCTTCAAATTTACACAGTAGTGGTGATTGGTGATGAAAAGGCTGCAGCAAGTTTGGTATTCTCTTAAATCAAAAGGAGTTTGATTTGATTATTCAAGTTAGTGAATTAGTTTTGGTGTTTAGAAACAAATATACAGCAGGTCTTCTTCTTCCTTCCCGTCACGGCACAAAACGGTGGTGATTGAAGATAAAGCATCAAAGAGGAAATTGGTTTGTGGTGTTTGCTGATTTGGACTAGCGAGCTAAGGTACACAAATCTCTTAATCCCTGTATGCTATTATTAACATCTATGAACAAAGTTGGGTTTTGATTTGAAAAATTTTAAAACTCTATTTTCGCTGCGTTTTTGATCGATTCCTAACACTCGTCTCACTTCAGGTATGTTTCTGGAAGCGTTCTTAAGATTCTGCTCCTTGATTTTTTTTCACATACAGAACAGAACATTCACACATGCATCTGACATTTTCCAAAAAGGAAACAAGAATTTCCATAGCTTATTTCAAAGTTTTTGACTGACGAATGTAGGAGGGCCTGAAGAGAACAATTGAGTCGTACACTTAAAGAGCTGATTTAACTAAGAGATGAGGACCGTCCAAATCTTATTTGTTACTTTGAAGTGGAAAGGGTATGAACCCATTCCTTTTCATTATTTTCAAAAAAAGTTTTCCAATTAAAAATTGATGTCTTGAGATTTTTTCTATTTATTTTTTTGTAATTTTTTGTAAATTTTTTTTTTTTTGATAACTTTTGTAATTATGTTTTTCTTTTAAAACAAATTGACTTACCAATGACTTACCAAAAAAGAAAAGATCATGTATTTAGCTTACTAGGCAATGACCACAACACAAGACAAGATTCTTGTTTGTATTTAGCTTCATTGTAATAGTAATTGGTATCGATGATATGAAAATGATTTGAAAGAAGAGCAAATGTAGATCTTTTATTTTATTTTTAATCACGAAAATGTTAGAAATATAATGATAAAACGCAATGGAATACATCAATCATCAAATTTAAACCATCAAAACTAGATAAAAGAAGATGCACACATGAACAACTACGGTAAAGGCCAACGGAGTTCCCTGCTTGTTATGAGTCTTTATAGATTCACCCGCTGGAAGGTAACCCGCCAGCGCCTCGATGGGTTTATTCAACTTACTGTTTGATCAAGGCCTAACAGCATTACTACCGATCTTACGATTACCACCACTGTTACTGCCACCACTGTTACTGCCATCACTGTTACTACCGATCTTACTATTACCACCACTGCCATCACCTGCACATAATTAATATATATATATATATAGGTTACTGTAAAAGGTAAAAATAATATTGATGGAGAATTCCATAATAAAAAACGATTATTGACCTCCCCTTGCAAGATTTTTTTTTTTTTTTTTTTTGGTGTAAATCGCTATGAATACACCAACAGATTCAAAAAAACGTGAATCCGCTTCATTAGTGACAATAGTTTTGCGCCTTGAGAACTTTTGATTTAGTAAGCATTGTCCAAGGACATATTGATTATAGTATGAGGAGATAAAATACTTACCGTCCACCGGAAAATCAAGTTTTAGATCAAAGCCCTTTCCACGCAAACTCTCCATAACGACACTTAAAGAAGAAGCGGAAGAAATTATAATGGCGAGAATAAGAAGAAGCGCCGCAGAGAAGAGTTTGCAGCTGATGAAACTTTTTCCCATTTTGAACTTAGGATTCTGATTAGAGTTCTTGGATTAAATCTAACTCTTTAAGAAGGAGAGAAAGAAAGAAAGAAATACCGTTCAAAAAAAGAAAAAAAAGAAAGAATTTGAGTTGTGAGATCTCTATGCAAATCAATGCTTCTATTTATACAGCAGGAGCATCATTACATTAATACAATCAACTCCCACTATCGTGAGAATCATAACTCACAATACACATGCATTTATTGGCCGGCTAGAGATCTTCCACATCTCTGCATCCGCGAGAAAAGATATGGTAATCAATTTAAATATTTAATGGCAGATTTTCGATGTTTTCCAAGAATGGGCGATAATATTTTTTTTTGCTCATTAATTTCTATCCTTCCTCGTCGTGTCCACGACGGAAAGCACATATAGTAATATATCTTAAACCCGAATTGGCCCATATCAACTAGTATTAAACCCGGAGAGAATTCTTGTTTAGTCCAAAAACCCGACCCAGATTTAGTGTGTAGTCCAGCGGGATAAAACAATTATCCTTTAGTCCAAAAAAGTTTAAAAGAAACCGAAATTACCTCTATACCCCCACACACGTTTAAGTTCAGTTTCATCTTCTTTTTCAGTTTTCGATTTTTTTTTTCAGTTTCATCTTCTCTTCACGTTCAACTCAGTTGCAGAAACCGTAAAATCGAAAACTGAAAAGTTGAAGAGAGAAACCGTAAAATCATCACATTTGCAGACCTAATTTCATCTCTTCTTCCACAGTTGCAGATCTAATTTCATCTCTTCCACAATTCTGAGATCTAATTTCATCTTCTCTTCTTCCACGATTTGAGACCTAATTTCATCACATTGAATTGAAGAGAGAAAATGGGATTGAATAGAACAATTAAGAGGACTATTACGAAGAAATCGTAGAAGAAAACCCTTCTCCAAAGAAAGAGAAGAAGAAAAAACGATGACGATTCACCAACAAACCCCAAAGAAACCCCCACGATGCTACTCCTTCACCAATAACAAGAAGTACGAGCAAAGTCATTGCTCCTTCACCAACAAAGAGAAAGCAACATGTCGATCGAAAATAGGTAAGTTGTTGTCGATTTTCTTTTGATTTGTATGCTTAATAGAATCAATACATATTGATAAGTATGTTTTCATCTTTGTGTAAGCAATTTGACACTACATATTGACATGCAACAAGTAATTTCATATGTTGTATGCTCAATAGCATCACTACATATCAATATTTACTTTATCGATTTACATGTTTTATGCTCAATAGAGTGATTCATGTTGTATGCTCAATAGCATCACTACATATCAATATTTACTGTCTGATTTACATGTTGTATGCTCAATAGCATCACTACATATCAATATTTGCAGTGTGTGATTCATATGTTGTATGCTCAATAGAGTCACTACATCTCTGTATGTAGTGTGTTGTTGACATGTTTTTCATCTGTTGTGTATGTTATTTAACACAACATATCAATATGTAGGACAACTGCATGTTTTCGTCTGATGTTGTTTTTGGTTTTACTACAGCAAAAAACCAAAAGAAAGAAAGCAAAGACTACTCCTAAAGCAAAGACTACTCCTAAAGCAAAAAGCAAAAGAAAAGCAGCAGCAGCAACTACTAAAGCAAAAGGACAAAAAGCGACAAAGGCTGCTACTCCTTCACCGCAAGCAAAGGGGAACAAAGTGCTTGTCCTGAGAGCTCCTACTCCTTCACCAAAAGCAAAGGGGAAAGCAAAAAGGGGGGGAACAAATGTACCCCTCAAAGAAGGTATGTGGTGTTTTGATATGTACTGCTAACAATATGTATTGTTAATAATATGTATTGTTAATAATACGTAGGTGGTAATAAGCGTAAGAAAGGAGCTGGAAAACCACGAAGTTTATACCGTGGCGGTTTTAGGGGCTTGTGGGGGCTTGTGAAGACTATTAAGACCACAGAAGAACTTAGGTTGAGTGAGTTGCGAGATGAAGTGATTTACAAGCATCATACGGGAACCTGTTCCTAATGTTCTGGTATACTAAATTGGAGTTGGAACATTGGTTGAAGATTGAAGATGCAATGACCAAAATGTTACGCTGTTATGTGAGAGGTGAAGATCCAAACAAGCTTACATTTTGCTTTGAAAGGCATGGCTCACCGAATGAGCTAGTATCCACACCAGAAGAAATGGCACTTGTTTATGGGATGCCAAGAATTCCAAATAGGGAATATTATGATTGGAGGCTTACACAAGTCAATAAAAAAGTGGATGGCGTGAAATGAATTCTTCAAAAGGACTTTTCTGCGATATGAAAGCCGGTGATAAAGTGACTAGGCCAATGATTGTGAAGGCAATCTTGAAAATCCTTAAACGAACACCAATTAATCGAAAAACAAGAAGTCGATGAAGAGTCTCTGCAAAGCGTGGGTGATCAATCAAATGAAGATTCGAAGAATCCGAGGAAGACGAGGAAGATGCCAAGATCTTGTTAGGCTTATCTCTGCTCGTATATGTGCACTTCATTGTTTTTCGCAACAAGTGATGCAAATGCTTTGACCGAAAAATATATTGGTTTCGTTCTTGATCTTGAGAAGGCCAAGAATATTTCATGGCCTGACCTCATCCATTCTCATTTAGAGAAAGAGCTGAATGAAAACGTGGAATCCGTAGAACACACAAATGGTTGTGCTGTTTATTTGTTGGTAAGAATCTTTTGATTTGTTTATTCTACTTTAAAAATCTTTTTGTTTTGTGTGTTTTCTACATTTTGGTAGTATATCTAACACTGCGTATCAATACTTGTAGCCATGGTTTGCGGAGCATACCCATTTGGTGGCGCCCGAGGATATAGTGACTGAACCTAAAGGAATGTATGTTCCAAGAGTGGCTAGGTGGAATCATACAAAGATATGTACTGAGTTCCTAAAGGATATTGATCTTTCTGAGTATGAGGTAAACTTGCAGTGCATATTTTGTCGAATAAAAAATATATATTGATAAGTACATGTATGTGGATACTGATAACTAGTTATTCATGTATGCGCTCTGTTTTGATTTATGAATATGTAGTGATACATTGTTGTCTTTGTTTACGAGGGGGCGCTGCCCCCTCGACCCCCCGTAAATGGTGATGCACGTAGTCTAAGTAGCATATCAGTAACTAAGTAGCATATCAGTAACTACTGTGCTACATTTGTTCTATATATATGTTACTACATACTACATATTAATACTAGTATACGCTCTACATACTACATACTACATTTGTTCTATATATATGTATGCGCTCTGTTTTGACCCACGTAAATGGTGATGCACGTAGTCTAAGTAGCATATCAGTAACTACTGTTACATATCAATATGTAGTGGTAGATACCTACATTCTTGTAGTGGTATCTACCAATTACATATTGATGTGTCTTGTTACAATATTAATATGTGTCTTGTTACAATATTAATATGTACAATATTAATATGTTACATATTGATGTGTCTTTAATGTTACATTCTTGTAGTGATATGTAGTGATACTTTCTTGTGTTTGTTTTAGAATTATAATATCTAATATGTAGTTTATTTTAAATTTATTTGATTCGTACCAGTTCCATGTTGATTTTAAAGACGAGATCACAAACCAAGAAAGACAAATCCTTAATCGTATATCAAGAAGGATTCAAGAGGAAGAAAATAATGAATCTTTTTATTTAGATCACAATTCCGAATCGGAAGAAGAGAAAGAAGAAGAGAAAGAAGAAGAGGAAGAAGAAAAAGATGACTCAGTATTGGGCAGAGAAGATTGGAAGATCAAATACGATGATTTGAGGAGTACAATATCTGCCAAATGGAGTGAAGTCAACACAATGCAGCAAGAAGGCGAAACGGTTGACGCTTCAAAGCTTGAGTTCATGTTGCATGAAATTTACCGAAAGCTTTCCCTTTGCGAGAGAAAGCAAGCCCGGAAGATTATGTTAGCTTGGGATGTACACCTACTCAAATTAAACCCAATGAAGAGTTGAATGTGGACCCAATAGTTGAGACCGAAATGCAAGATTCGCCGAAAGATCAAACAGATGTACATGTCAACAATGCTGAAGTTAGTTTGTCAACACCGAAACTTCAATGTCATGCTAATGCCACCTCTGAAGTTGGTTTGTCAACACAGAAAGATCAATGTCATGCTAATGCCACCTCTGAAGTTGGTTTGTCAACACAGAAAGATCAATGTCATGCTAATGCCACCTCTGAAGTTGGTTTGTCAACACCGAAGGATCAATCTAATGCTAATGCCACCTCTGAAGTTGAATTGTCAACAACACCCGCAGTATTGAAGTTCCATGATGTTGAAGTTCAGCGTTCGGAGGTTAAAAACTGGGCTAAATCTAATTTGGAGCAAAAAGTCAAAGAGATACAAGAGAAAAAAGGCAAAGAAAACACACAGGTAAGTAGCATCTCAGTGAGTAGTCTAAGTAGCATATCAATAACTAAGTAGCATATCCCTAACTACTGTTACTATTGATATTTTTGTAGTGGTGTCTACCATTTTGCATATTGATATGTACTGTTAAATATCAATATGTAGTGGTAGATACTTACATTTTTGTAGTGGTGTCTACCATTACATATTGATATGTGCTGTTAAATATCAACATGTAGTGGTAGATACTTACATTCTTGTAGTGGTGTCTATCATTATATATTGCTATGTAACAAAAACTCACCTAAGTAGGTTTTTGTTGACAGTTTCGATTGCTTTTTGCAGGTTGATCAACTTGAAGTTAGGCAGGATGCAGCAAAGGAGTTGCTTACAACTATGCTAGAAACGAAGGCTTCAGTTGTAGTTAATTCGCAGAAATCTGCAGAGTATAACGCTGAGATGGCGGCTGAAGAGTTTCATTTGCTGGATGTACCTTTGTTTACTGAGATGTCGAGTTTGGAACACATCGAAAAGCTCTCTATGGGAGATTATATAGACATGGCAAACTCCGGCATTGGAATTTATGTCGAAGAGTATGCTGACCTCCTTCCAGATGGTGCTGCTGATCAAAACCTTGGTCTTTTTGGCATCGACTTACAACAATGTTTTCATAATGTAATTGGAAGAGATTTGGAACACGTAGAAATTATCCCACACACAACTAAGCAACAAGAACCCATTGAACCGAAAGATGCAGGTAAATTTAAAGCTAAGCAATAAGGTACTTTGGAGGTTCCATCAGAAGTTACTGTGGAGGTTCCATCCCAAGATACTTTCGAAGTTTCATCACAGGATACTTTCGAAGTTCCATCGAAAGATGTTTTTGAGGTTCCATCACAGGTACTGGATGCTATTTTTTTGCATACTTAGTTTCAGATAAAAATTGAATGTCAATCAGCAGCTATGTTGTGTGTTTACATATCTTTTATGTTTTACATATACTGCTTGGTGTAAATGCAGGAACCAATTACACCAAGCCAGAAACAAAAAAGGGTAGCAGTGATCAAAAAGACCGTCAAAGGGCCCGAAAGGAAGCAGTTCACACCTGCCAGACCCGTGACTCGTGCCCATCCTGCAAAAAAGAAAGATGATATTTACGAAAGTGGAAGTAAGTTCTCTCCATCATATAAAGAACCTAAGAAGCTGAAACCTGGAGCAACAGAAGGGATACCACCAAAGAAAAACAACAAGCTTAGATTGCGCCGCAAAGTCTTCCGGAAACTGAATAAATCACCATTCTATAATGACATGAAGGATGAACAAAAGACTACCCTTTCCACATTCATCGATAATGCAAAATTGCTTAGGTGAGTTATTAATTGACACTATTATTTGGAACATCTGCATATACAAAAATTGATCCATATAGTACTAATTTTTTGTGTACTTATATTAGGAACATCTGCATATACAAAAATTGATTCGAAATTTTGATATTGGTATCCATACCTACTACATACTGATATGTATAAGTACTGTTGATATTGATATGTACCATTATTTGGGAAATACTAACTTTTACGTCGTTATTTACCAGCTCAATTGCTTGGAGAATGGGAGAAGGTGGTCTTTGTGTAAGTGGAGCTACAGTTGATGACTTGATACAGAACGATTTATTAGAGCAAGATCTTCTCAACTACGCACAATACAAGCTTAAGAACAAGTTTCAGAAAGAACAGCCGATGCACGAAATAGACAGAAAATACTTGCCTGTCTTGCATCTGGATCCGTCCGCTTGGGTAAGTTGTTATCTTACAATGCATAGTTACTACAGCACATGTTCATATTAAAAGTATGTAGGGATAGGTACACTACATATCTATATTGCATAAAAACATAATTAGATATAATTATTCAAAGTACATCCATGTTTTCAGTTTAATGTCGAGTTCCCGGATAAGTTCAAAGGAGGAGCAGAAGATTCTGTTTACAAACCAATATTGGAGATGGATCAAAATATCAAGAAGATTCTTGTACCAATGTGCCATAACAATCTTCATTGGACGTTGCTTGAGTATGACTGCGAAAAAATGGTGTTCAACCACTACAATTCTTCTAAGGCTGAATGGGGAGGAATATGTTATCCAAATGCCACAATAATGGCAGATTACATGTTCAAACCTATCAACCTGTACTTGGTGGAGAATAATAAAGAAACATTGAAGAATGTAATAATCAATGAATGTGAAGCACCTCAACAAGGTAAGTCACCAGACTGCCTACTATTTGTGATGTATTTGATGAAGATGAAGTCGAAAAGCAAATTTGTGGGAGTATCTTTGGGAAATGATGATGAAGTGCAAGTGAAGATTCGTAACAAAAGGGTCGCGTTAGCATGCAAATTGCTGACAGCATCTCCACCGGAAATCAGTTGGAATAGATCCTAAATGCTAAATGTAGTCTGACAGTACATATTAGTATTAACCTAATTTTCTTTTAGTCCAATTTCTTGGTTACATTTCATGAGTTCAAGAATGTTCAAAAACACATTTTAAATATAGCTTTAATTGTTACTTGTAGTCTAACTTATTAGTGATTTTGTATTGTTGATACTAATATTGATTGAGTATGTAGTGGAAGATGTTAGTATTGATTGAATTGTTGCAACAATGTCAGTATGGTTACACCACAATCAGTACAAATGTAGTATTCTTGTTACAATGTCAGTATGGTTACATACATTGTAAATACTGATTGTATTCTTGTTACAATGTCAGTATGGTTACACCACTATAATTGTTACTTGTAGTCTAACTTATTAGTGATTTTGTATTGTTGATACGAGGGCGCCCCTCGAATTCCGTACATGGTGAATCAACTGGGAAACTACAAAAAGCTTTAATTATTCTGATGCAAATGTGAGTATGTAGTGGAAGATGCTGTCAGCAAGTACTGATTGAATTGTTGCTACAATGTCAGTATGGTTACACCACAATCAGTACATATCAGTAAGTACTGATTGTATTCTTGTTACAATGTCAGTATGGTTACACTACGGTCACTACATATCAGTATGTAGTGGAAAGATCCTTAATTACCACATATTTCATTATCAAAATATGTTACTACGTAATACATTTTGTTCTATATATGTTACTACATATTTTACTACATACTACATATTAATACATACTACATACTACATATTAATACATACTACATACTACATATTAATACTAGTATACTAGTAACTAGTAGTATATGTAATATGTTACAACATATTACATATGTTGCTAATAACATACATATTTCATGAGCATATCAGTATGTAGTGGAAAAGATGCTTAATTAACAACATACTTCATTATTCGACAGTTAATGACACTTAAATGACATATTTCATTATTCGAAAAAATCAATATAACTACATTTTGATAGACTTATAATGGTGCTACTGACGAATCAAAAGAAAACAGTAAAAATAGAACAAAGGACTATAGGAAAAAAATGGTGGTGATCTTTCCAAATAATAACTGGCGGAAAGAATGGCAACGTCATTGGTATCAGATTCTGCTGTATGTCCAAGCCTGTGATAAAAGAAAAAGGAGAAATCAAAACACTGCTTACTTTTAAAAAACATTGTACTGTATCATCCAAACCCCAAGACATATCTGTACTATGAAACACATATACTGCTTGAAACACATACCTGACACAAAAATCATTCTTCAGAAAGTTCATACTGACGGATAAGCGTACATGTTGCCTTGTTGTGATGAGTCTTCAAATTACAGTTTGAACACTTGACAGATTTTCTACTAGTCTCATGTGCACTTTTAATACGCTTCCCCTTTCTCCTGCCTGGTGGAGCCCTAATTACTTCTGGTGGGAGAACGGTATCGTCTACGTGATACTCATCAGGTCTGTGAGAAAAAAAATACAGTATCATAACTACATATGAATATGTACACAGTATATTGTTCCTCAAAAACAATATCAAAAATGTACTGATTAAAGACACATACCTGTCATGGTTAGGAACAGGTCTAATAGCTATTGAATATAGCTGATTAAAAGTGGTAACTTTGAAGTAATCGTCGACGTAATCAAGCATCCTTGCTCCAGATTTAGTAATAGCTGCAGTAGCGTGCGAGCATGGAAAACCATAAACGCGCCACCGTTGGCAAGTACAAGTTTTTCTCTCTAGATCTACCATATGAGACCTGCACACACAAAAAAAAAAACATATTATCTACTGAATATATTCACAGTACAAATTAATATGTTATCATCAGTACACCTAAGATACTAGTTTGGTGGATATCACATCACAGTGCATGTTACTTAAAAAGAAGAGAAAATAACTAAAATTCAGATGATAGAGATTAGGGGTAAATGCTAACCTTGGAGAATGCACTTCATAACGTTTAGCATCTGACTGGCTAACTTTCCAGGGACGGCCAATTTGAATGTGTAGTTCAAGCAAGGCTTGATAGACAGGGGTTAGCAGTTCTGGGTTCATCAAGACACTTTGTTCACGACGTTTTGACATCAATTCCATCATACGTAGCCTACACGACAAGAGAATAGCGAGTCTATTATGTTACATTATACGTAGATGAACAAATAGCTTGTACTGTGACCAAGGAAACTGATACGAACCTGATCGAGTCAACGAACGCACACGCGGGTAACTTCTTCTCGCGGTTAATCCAGTTATTGAACGATTCAGCAACGCTTGAAGAAGTCTGACCATACCTACAGCCCTTGAAGAACGCACTGGACCACTTTTCCTTTGGAATGTTGCGGCAGTAGTCAGCAACCCAAGGCCTTCCCAGATTAACCATTTCTTGAAGAGCTTCCTCGTATGTTGCAGGAGAAAGAGCATATGTCGCCTTTCGGAAAGCATCAGTCACTTCTTTATACTTTTCGTCAGACTTTGCAATGGGTAAGTTTTTGTCCAAGTGGAAGTAACAATAGCTTTGATGAGAATTAGGGAATACTTTGGGAATATATTTAACCAACCCTTGACTCGGTCGATCATAAAAGTGATTGGGCGATCATCATCCAAAGCATCCTTGATTCTTGAAAAACCATTCCCGATTGTCATTCGTTTCACCGGATACTAATCCAAATGCGAGGGATAAAAACCTCGCAAAAGATATTAGTTATGTTAAACAACCGCTAAAATGAAACAACCACTACATCTTTGCTATAAACAGCTTCATGTCGGCTTTTTTCGACACTACATATTGACATGCGGTATGGTTTATATCATACTCACTAAGGTCAATATGTAGTATCGTTTACCTCTTTGTCAATATGTGAAAAGTCGACATTACATATTTACATGCGGTGTGGTTTTCCCCGGTTTCAATATGTAGTACTATCCTCATTGTCGATCTTTTGTCGGTATTGTCTTTGGAAAAAAAAGCTTACCTTGATTGCCATTAAGACATGTTGCTGCCATGAGACCTCCTCTAAAAGTTCCAGTGAGAAATGTACAATCGCAGAATATCATCGGACGACATAGTTTATAGCCCTCTCTACAAGCTCCAAAGCAAACAAAAAGTCTTTTGAATCTTTTTGTAGCATCATTGAAATCGAAATCAATAAATGACCCGGGGTTCGTTTCCCTAACAGCATTCACCCACCAAGCAAGATCAGTGTAGGACTTGACATCATTACAAAAATCTGTTTTATGCGACAACTCAATTGGATGATATGCGTGGTGATACTGGATTTCGATCCCGCCAGCAACTTTAATATAATCTATGATCTCTGCTGGTGTTATGCGAGGGTTGTGCCTGACGTGCTCATGAATTAGATTGTTCATGAGTTTTCTCGTAACTTTTGGATTCTTCAACATATAACCACCGCCACAGGTGTGCCTTCCCTCATATTCCTTTATCTTAAAAACATCAAGAGAACTACCAATGGCAGTTTTGCATGAAGCTTCCATGAACAACCTTTCACGCCGCATACGGTGAATCTCTCAAGGTCATTCTTCTTCTTAATTACATCATATCCAGTTCTCATGCAAAGTATTTTTGGCATGCTAGACGTACAAACATCAACACCACCATAGAATAATTGTTTTGGATCATCAAATATCTTCTCCCAACCATCCGAAAAAAAAACGTTTGGGACCTCTTTACCATCTTTCAAGTAGTCATTTTTTGCGCTAACAACTAAATCTCGCATTCATTTGTCAACTTCCACACGCCTAGAAGAACTAGATGCGCCGATTGAAATTACATCCACCGCAAATCAAAGAAAGCCGATTCCTTTGCAGAATGTAATGCAATGATGCCCGGAGCGTTACGTCGGCAAGAATAGGAACTACCGATTGATTCTGGGTAATTCACCCGAGAATAGTCGATGGAGTCAACCAGCTCCACATATTACAGATGCAAAATTTCAAATCCTCTAAAGTTGAAAACGATGTAACCAAATATGCAAAATGGTATTGCTTATGGTATACATGGCAATAGCAAGAAAAATCTGTTCTGGAGCAACGTCGGACATGTTAACCCCGTAAATAAATGATCCACAAGTTAACTATATGATACGTATAACTCGTACCGAGTCTAAAAAGAGTCTCTATATGATACGTTTATGATATCATACGTATTGACATGTACCGAGATGAACTAAAAAGTGTCTCTGTATGGATATGTATTGTATCATTTCTATATGACACTACGTCTCGACATGTAGTATGGTTTATCTCATACTCGGTAAGGCCAATATGTAGTATGGTTTACCTCTTTGTCAATTTGTGAAAAGTCGTAACTACATACCGACATGCGAGTATGGTTTACCCCGAACTCGCAGTTCGACATGTACTGCGATGAACCAAAAAGAGTCTCTCAGTATGGATATGTATTGTATCATTTCGACATGTATCGACATGTCGGTACATGCATTACGTATTGACATGTCTTGACTCATATTGACTCATATTGATATGTATTGGTATTACGTATTGACATGTACTGACTCATATTGATATGTATTGGTATCTACTGTAGGATAAAAGGGAGCATGCTATATGCAGTACGTATTGGTATGTAATACAGATATAGTGTATCATAGAATAATTAGTATTTTGAGAATCATGATCATATCAACAAAAAAAGCATGCTAATGAACAATACATTACTACACGATCTGTCTAATGAAACTAAACAAGAATGTAGCAGAAAAAAAAAAATAGAAAAATCGATTACAAAAACAGAACATACCTTGTTCAACTCGAGATAAACCTAATTCAAGCTCGGATACCTAATTGAAACACAAAAAAATCACGCAAATTACTTAAAAACTCAAACTAAAACTGAATTGAACAATGTAAATCATCATAAAAATCGAAATCATAAAAGAAATATAACAATGTACATCGAGACAATTATCCCGATAGAAATCGGATCGAATAAACCTAATTATTCATCAAGATTCCAAAGAACAAAGAAACGTAAAAAAAGATAAATACCTTGATTCGAAGCTCGGATGAACCTAATCTCTTCTCGGATGAAGATGATTGAAAACGCAGAGAGAGAAAAAAGTGGGAGAACCTAATCCAAAACGCAAAGAAATAGAGAGAAGCGAGAGAAACTTGATTTCGGAGAATCGAGAAGAGAGGAAAGAAACCGATTTTGTTCATCACTTTTGAGTTGCGAGAAGGGTATATTTGGAATATTTGAATCTGTGTGTCTTGTGTCAACCGCACGTGGATGGACTAGGGATTAAAGTTTCTGGTCCAAAAACATGTTTTTGGACCAGCGGATAATTCTAATCTGGGGGTGGACTACACATTAACCGGTTCTCTCATTTATGGACTAACTAGTAATTCCTAGATTAAACCCGTGCTATGCACCGGGAATTGGCCTCGGCCCTGTTAATTCAGCGACCGAAGTGCCCCACCCACCCAACCCAACCCTTAGTTAGCAATTTGGGATTTGGTGAACGTACAAGTATTATATGGTTTTGTAAAAGTTAAATTCGGTCTAAAATTCAGTCAATGGCACGTGATATGACAGTAATTCGGAATGGCATACGTACGAGTATAATTCGATTAACAAATGTGAGTTGGGCACTGAAAATTCGGTGTATATATATAGGAGGATCCATTGACACTTTTAGATGGACAAGGTCAGACATGATTTGCGCCATTTTTTCCGCAAAACCCAAACGACAATGAATTTAAGTCTGATATTTTGATGATATGTTCCTCTTATAAGACTCTACTGTTTGTACCATAAGTAAAAAAATACCACTTAATGGGCCAAATTGATACTTGAATCATCTTTTGGTTCTCATCCAAGCCCGCTAACCAGTCAACCAAGGCATCCCACCAGTCTGCATAGACCGGTCATTGGTCAAAGACGGTCAACTATCAATGTCAACGTCCGGTCAAGGTCTATGGTCAAAGTCAACTGTCGGTCAACTATCGAAGTCAGTCGCACCCCTAGCTATTTTTCAGTCTTGTAGCCAGCAATGCTGCCAACCAATCTCCAACCATGCTGCCAGCCAGCCTCCATCCACACTTCCATCCATCATGCCTGTCAACCATCAAGCCAGTCCCTACCCATGCAGTCAGCTGTTCCGCCAAAGAAGTGTCCACCCAATACCGCACCATCATTTATGCAGAATTTATCATGGAAGCATAAATGTGCGGTTTCATGCAGAATTGAATTCCATGATTTTTGACCATGGGAATTGAATTCCAAATTGATTTGACCATGCAATATTCATTTCAGTAGATTTGACCATGCGAATTGAATTCCAAAGATTTGACCATATTCATTCCAAATGATTTCAGCCATGCGATTTGAATTCCAGCAGTTTCATGCGGAATTGAAGAGGGAGGCATAAATGAGCAGTTAGTGCCATTTAAGTTATATATACAATTGTATAAATAGGAGGAGCGGAAAGGAGAGTAGGGGGTAGCCAATAGGAAGGAGAAAAAAAGCATACACTGTAACACAATTCTCAATAAAAAAAATCAATCCCCAAGGGGATTCACCCGTGGATGTAGGCAACCGCGCCGAACCACGTTAAACCTCTGTCTTTTATTTTTTTCTTCAAATCGACCCCTAACCCAAAATACTCACCAAAACTATCCATTCATCGTGTTTCGTGCCCAAAAGTAATTTTGGGTACAAACATTGGCGCCGACTAAGGGGATTACGAGAAAAGGAATCGTGTGTTCCCATTGAGAAAATTTGTGTAAAATGCTTCAAAATCATGTCCGTCAAAAAGCGCTTTGGACGTCTTGAAATTCATGCTGCGGTCTAGTTGAACGTAATACCGCGATCGATCCGATCGCAATTTTTACAAATCGGTGATCGCGCGTCTTTGACCTTGTAATCGCAGATATCGCAGTCAAGTTGATCGCAACTGCTGTAATCCAAATTCGTTGTTCGAGATCTTCTAAAATTATTACCTTCGGAAACTACAAAAGCTGCATCACTACAAAGACCGATGAAATCACCCCTAGGACGTTCGGTCCACGGTAAAAGATGACGTCAAAACATCATCAAAATTGGTGTTGGATATTCGATCCACAACATGGTTGGGTCCAATTTTGATTACAATCCACAATCCAGTGATCGCATTTCTTGCATTCCGATTAATCAAAGTTATCTGCAATCCGATTGATCGTAATCGCTGCAGTCCACCTTCATAGTCGAGGCCACCAAGACCGACTCATCGAAAGATCGCTAAGATTGTTGCCAGGATGTTCGATCCGCAGTATATTGAAATCCAAAGTTGGAAAAATTTGATTCCCAAATAACGAAGTGTCTACGTATTCGAGTTTGTAAAACGTCAAAATCACTACTGTCATGATCGCAAGGTTGTCAAGTTGCCTACATCTCAAGGTGCTTGAATACCCCAGGGAAAACCTCCAGAAAAGCATCTCAGAAAGTTCCAGAGAGGGCCACAGAAGTGCAGCAAAACCATGGTGAAAGGTCCCTGAGAAACAGCAACAGTCCCTGGAACCGTTGCTAAAAAAGAAACAGAAAACTATTACACCAACCGTTGCAAGGCAATAAAATACAACAGTTCACAAAACTGTTACAAAAGCTCGAGGAGATAGATCACAGTTCGTGAAAAGCGTGGCTAAACGTTTTAAAAAAAAAAAAATTGCAGCGAAGTCGGCGGCCAGACCCGGCGGCCATTACGCAACGGCGGCGCGGCAGGCGGCAGGCAAAGCCGGCGGCCTCAGATCTGTTCACCCTCTTCAGGGGTTTCTTTCACCTACCTTTGTTTTCACTCACCCACGTCGAAGGTGTCCATCACCCACATCAGAGTTCTTCGATGCTTCAAGTTACATCAAAGTTCGATGCGCAGCAAATGACCACCGTGGATTTTCTTAGGTACATCAAACTTCGATGCTCCGCGATGCATCAAAATTCCATTCTCAGCAACAGGTCGATGCAACGGTGGTACATCAATCTTCGATGCGCTAGACACACAGGCCGTTGATGCTCCCTGGTACATCAATTTTCGATGCTCTGTAAAACATCAAAAACAAATTAAAATTTAAAAAAAAAAAAAAAAAAAAAAAAAAAAATGTCGGCGAATGCCGCAGATCCGTACGCCATTACGCAGCGGCGTGGCGAACGACTGATGCGACGGCGAAAGGCGACAACGGAGGCGGCGGCGGCAGCAGGCAAAGACGGCGGCCACCAACGAGCGGCAATCGACGATTACTCGGCGATCAATTGCCGATTAGTCGGATACTGCGATTAATCGACGATTAATTGAAGGGCCTGATTTGGTGTGGCGCGTTACAACTTAATTTCGTAGCCTTGTTTCAATGCGACGCGGCGCAACTTAATCCCGTAGCCCTCGGATTATTCCGTCCCGCTTCTCTTGCCTTGCGGGTAAAATTTTGCAATTGGAGAATAATATTTTTGGGTACAATCACGTCATCAACATGTTTGGAGCAAGGCGCTGACCAACCAATTTTGTTTCCTCGATATCTTCTTCTTCGTGCATCCAAACTGAGTGATTGTCGACCCGATGAGATCGTATGTCAATTACCAAGGTCGTGAAGGCGACATTCCAATTTTCGGAGAAAGTTAAAAATTTTAGAAATGTAAAATGACACCACCAGAAACGGTCACATTCAATCACCACCGAAAATACTGCAGTCCAGTTGATCGAACTACTGCAGTCCTTTTCCACATAACTATTACAGTCAGTTGATCGAACTATTGTAATCCGGTTTCACAGCAACAGCTGTTGGCATGTTGATCGAACAGCCGCAGTCCTTTTTAATTCCTACAGTCCAGTGGGTCGAACTGCTGTAGTCCGATTTTCCCCAAAAACTGTTTCAATACAGTTTTCCTCACAACTGATTCAGTCCAGTTTTGTGCATAATCATTGCGATACCTCTGATCACGATCTTTGAAATACGATTCGTGGCAACTGTCTTCGATCCAGCTTGGACTTAACTGGTGCATTCCAGTCCCAAAGACAAATCAATTACTAAGTCGAGACGAGACGCTAAGGCAATTATACTAATCATCGTCGGTGGAAAACACCGATATAGCCAGTGGGCATCCTAATCACTTCGTAGACGAAGTCGCAATAACATTTTCAATAAGGTAAGTATGCAATTTACATATTTTTGCTTCGTTTCATATAATCATGCATACTTTTGTCCAATGAGGCACCTATAATGTGGCGAGCATTTTCTCACGAGGAGATGTACACATTTCAATTCTACGCACATCTGGAATAGTGGTACTGGCCCCCCGCGCGAATTCCATATAGCAGACATCTTCAAAATTTTATGCGCGATCAAAATGTAGCAAGGCAGTGCATCCTTGTGCGAGCATTGAGCAGCATGACAATCACTATCTTCTAGGGGCGAGTTTCATATCACTTCTACGTGACTGACTATCACTTGAGGGCGAGATATGTAATACCTCATGGTCTAAAATTACACTTTTGGGACAAGCTGTGTAACACTTCATACACTTGGTGGCGAGTTACGTGGCACCTAATTGCAATGCGAAATTCAGCTTCCGAAAATCGAAGCTTCGGGTATCCCAAACTTCTTAATCCTCCAACGAGTTGCAGGATTAAGAGGGGGCGAGCATACACCCTAATATTTTGACGCAGTTATTACAATCAGTAATGTTAAACTACTATAGTTATGTTATTATACTCCAGTTCAAAACCAACTGCTGCACTCGGTTGGACGCGACCGATGCAGTCCAGTTTTGCCTATGAATTATGTACTGGGGCTGGACGCAATCGATGCAACCGGTTGCACTCGCTTGACGAAACCGATGTTGTCTAGTTTTATTTGTAACGTTACACCTAGGTTTATCGAATCTGTTTAAATCCGGTCCTCAAGAATTTGTGCAGTCCGGCTGATCGAAGCTCCGCACCGCCTCGCTTTGTATTCCTGCAGTCCGGTGATCGCAAAATGCGACCGTGTTCGTCGTATGCACTGCACTGACAAATTGATCAAGCTTCGCAGTCCGCTCACTCGTCATCGCCGCCAGACTGGCCGATCGAAGCCGCTGCGATCCCGGCTCCGTTCCCACCTCAGGTCACTGTCCGCACTGCTGCAAAGGAGGCTCGTCGTTCCCCGCAGTCCAAATGCTCCTAGTTGCCGCAGATTTTGCTAGTCGTTCTTTGCAATCCAAATGATCACACTTGTGCGGTTCAACTTTGCTTGTCGCTATTGGGTGCACTGACCGATCGGAAGTCAGCTGCAGTCCAACTATGTTCGCATCTCCTACAATCCACCGATCGCAAATGCCGCGGCAGTTCTGATTACGCCATTCTTCGTAGTCCAGCCTCATCGTAACTCCCGCAGTCCAGTGATCGTATCTGCTGCAGCTTAAGTTTTGCTCGTCGCTCCCGTAGTCGGTGATCGCAGCCTGCCGCAATGCTCGATGCTTTAGCTGCATCCTAGCGATCGAGTTGTTTGAATCAGCTATGTTCGTAGTTCCTGCAGTCCACCGACTACAACCGCAGCTGCAGTCTTGATCTTGCTCGTCATTCTTTGCATTCCAACCGGATCGAAGCCGCGATCTGCTTTTACTCGTTTTACCGCAGCCACTGATTAAAGCCTTTGCAAACCCTTTTTGCTCAATGTTGTTACTACCCAGTTTTTCTCATTACTATAGAAGACGGGTTTTTTTGGCCATCGAAGACAAGTCCAACGTAACTACCACTAATCAATTTTACATCAGGAGCATCACGCTTCCGTTACAGAGCAGTTCAGCCTTCGGTCCCGATTTTGCATACAACAATGGTTCATACTCAACTGTTTCCCGCCGAACGCAATAGCCTCACTTGGGGGCGACTTGATTACGATCTCCACAATCAAGGAAGGCGGTTCTATTTGCGCTTCAGCAACAGAAATTTACTCTTGGGGGCGTCTTGATTTCCGCAAACAACAAGGGAAGTTCGCCAATCACCTCAACATCAATAATCCACACTTGGGGGCGAGTTTTATCATTAACTAAGGAACACAAAATTTTTCTTAACCCCCAACTTAAGAGGGGGCGATGTTCATCCAAGCCTGCTAACCAGTCAACCAAGGCATCCCACCAGTTTCCACAGACACCGGTCAATGGTCAAAATCGGTCAACTATCAAAGACAATGTCCGGTCAAGGTCTATGGTCAAAGTCAACCGTCGGTCAACTATCGAAGTCAGTCGCACCCCCTAGCTAATTTTCAGTCTTGTAGCCAGTAATGCTGCCAACTCCTCCAACCATGCCGCCCGGCCAAACCTCCATCCACACCGCCATCCAAAGATGTCTCACAACCATCAAGCGCTCCTACCCATGCAATCAATTGTTCACCAAAGAAGTGTCCACTAATATCGCGACCATCATTTATGCGAAATTTATCATGGAAGCATAAATGTGCGATTTCATGCACTGAATTACAATGATTTTGAACATGCGAATTGAATTCAGCCAGCTTCATCCATGCAATATTCATTTCAGCAGTTTCAGCCATGCGAATTGAATTCCAACAGTTTCAGCCATATTCATTCCAGCAGTTTCATGCGGAATTGAAGGGGGAGGCATAAATGAGCAGTTAGTGTCATTTAAGTTATATATACAATTGTATAAATAGGAGGAGCGGAAAGGAGAGTAGGGGGGTAGCCAATAGGAAGGAGAAAAAAACATACACTGTAACACAATTATCTATAAAAAAAATCACTCTCCAAGGGGATTCACCCGTTGATGTAAGCAACCGCACCGAACCACGTTAAACCTCTGTCTTTCAATTTGTTCTTCAAACCGACCCCGAACCCAAAATACTCACCAAAACTATCCATTCATCGTGTTTCGTGCCCAAAAGTAATTTTGGGTACAAACATCTACATTCCTACCAAAAATACATGCAATTCGAGATGTGTAAAACCACCATCTACCCTTTTGAATATCAGTCGTTCAAAGTTAACGATTGAAATTAAGATCAGTAGATGGTGAGGTTTGCTATCTCGAAATATAAAGTTTCTCCTTTTGGTGGTGGTGTTTACATTTTAGGGTTAAACGTTAGATTTCACAATATACATGCATTTATTGGCCTCGGCCCTTGTAAATTCAGCGACGGAAGTGCCTCCCCGCCGAATGCTATGACAAAATATATGGGCCTTTCTAAATGCTGGAAAAAATAAATTAGCCCAGGTGAAGAAACTAAAGTTTATTGAATTGTAAGTCCATGTAGTCAGACTATTACCAAGAGTCCAAGACATATCTTAAGCACCTTCAACACCAATGGTACTAAATTGCTCATGTTTCCATTCTCTTTCCATTACGAAGATGTATCACGCCAGGATCTGTTGCTCAAACTGAATCATGCCAACGTTATGGAAGTTCAATCAAGATGATCTACATCCACTTGCGAAGACAACAAAGCAATTTCCACTATGTATCAAACAAGATTACAAGGTGTTTAATTAACCCCCTCTCAATAACCCTAGTCCCTTTTTTTGGTGCGTCACTCTCTCTTCCCGTGAGTTTCTCTTACTTACAAAAGGAGGATTTCTTATCTCCTGATGCCTTTTAGTTTTAGAACATATGGGCTGGACTCTTGTGTGGACAGGCCCAAAACAGAATACAAACGTATTCAAGGCACTAAATACAACAATTACCAAGGTTGGAATTTCATGCTTCATGGTGATTCAAGTACTCGGACAACTATGCAAGAAGTATTGGTTGAGCTTATCATTGTCATCCAAGAGTAGGTCTAACCAAAGCTTGTTCTTATTCGCATTTTAATGGTCAGGGGTTTTATCTGTAGATGTAAGCCACTATAATCGTACCATGTTAAACAATGAGCTTATTTGTTTGCATGAGTGAACCATTTCTTTTGTGCAAGTATTTCATGATCTGCTCGACTCGAACAAGAATTTTCTGGGATATTGCAGATGATCATTGAAATGCCAAATTCAAATCTCCAAATCCACGTAAACACCCTTCATTTTATGATATATTCAGTGTTTAGCCCACTAAGTAATAGCATTTAGTCCACTTTAAGTCTACATATTTCTAAGAAAATAACATTAATAAAATAAACTCGAATAATTCACTTTCAAAAGTCTATGCAGTCTCTTCCTTATTGTTCGATCTCTCGATCTCAATCTCTCAATTTCTATCACATTCTCTCTCAATATAAAGGAAATTTAGGATTTTCTTGGTAGAATCCAAGGAAATATATTGCTATATAGTTTTGGATCTTAAGGTTCTGCAATTATAACTCGTATCATTGCCCGCTCAAAGAGGTATGCGATCACCTCTGATTGAAGATACATTGTTTTTTTTTTTTTTCAGTAATTTCATTATAGAAATGTGGAAGCAGATATTCATGCTTGAATGGTGGACTTTGTGTGTGTAATTCACAGTTGACTTGTTGAAATATTTGAAAGTGTTTGATGAAATGTGTCAAAGAATGTTGAAAGTAGTTAATAATGATTATAACGAGTTTCATTTCCATTTATATGAAAATCTGTGGTTAAAAGGAACTCATATACAGTAGCAAAAAAATTATGCTTTTGCTTAGGTACTTGGCCAGTGGTTCTGCTTATATGTAATTGTATGTCTATCTTGGCCATAACCAACTGTATACTTTAAAATCGCTAAGAAATTTTAAAGTCAGCCACAAAACAGTAAAATTTGACAGATATAAAGTCATTAAGGTCGGAAATTTTAATGTTTTCGTATTGGAAGTTTCTTACAATACAAGAAAAATTACTTTTTTTGTGGCAAAGATGGAAAATAGAAGAAATGGGTGTCAACTAGAGGAAATAGAAAGAGATCTACAACTTCTAGCAAACTATCCTAGAGAAACTTTTGTATTCAGTAGAATGAGTGCTGCAATTAATGTTGTATGTATTGTGTTCTTGGAGGTTCACAAGTTCACATATGTGATCCGTGGGAATTGTGTGGTCATTTTTTTGCTATTAAAAATTCAAGATCAAACAATATAGCTAACAGGTAAATAGTATTGCAGAATTAGGGTATACAGGCACAAATCTTGTACGATTCCACTAGGACATTAGTAAAAGATTTTCTGCTGATGTGTTCAAACAGCGTCATTGTCTCATTGTAACTGACAGATACAGCTTGGCGAAGGAAACTGATGGCGCATCACTCCTGCGTCTAGACTAGTATACTTAAAACATTTGATGTGTTTAGTGGAGATCCTAGGTGTAACTCTGAAGTTTCGACAGAGCATCTCTTATTGTGATTTGAACTATCAAAAACAGAACTTTAAATTACTATCACAAATTGGTGTCAGTTAATGAGATAGGTGTAGCTTACTTGATAGGTTTGCCTTGGAACTTAATCAGTTAAATGGTTGGGAATGCAGGGAGTGTGCAAGTTAGTTATAGCCATTTCAGTTATCTGGTCGTTTATTTGAATCTTGAATATAGTTTCAAGTGGACACTGTTTCCGAATTTCAAAGATTTTATTTTTAAATCTTTGTTCAGTTCTTCTTCTTGTGTTATGATGTTTTTATTTTTTTGAAACTACTAATGTTATGATTTTACAGAGTGGAAGAAGGATTAAATACAACATGGTTGGGGTGGAGAGATATTGTGTTGTGACAGGTGGGAGGGGTTTTGCGGCCCGTCATTTGGTGACAATGCTCATTAAATCACAGGAATGGTTAGTTAGAGTTGCCGATTTAGGGCCCGAAATTATGCTTGAACCATATGAGGAAGAAGGAGTTCTCGGCGAAGCTATTCTATCAGGCCGTGCTCAGTATGTCTCTGCGGATCTTCGAGACAAAGCCCAAGTGATTAAAGGTCATTGGCATTCTCCATCTAAATAAATATGAATTTATTATGCTGGTAGATTGGTATTTACTGGCTATCTGTTGAACATTAAGTGATTTTCTTGATTTTTGAGCAGTGATAAGACATTTTACTATATTAGCTCTAATAGAACCTTCTCCTTTATTATTTTATCTTCTGAGCCTACTGTTTGTCTCTGCAGCCTTGGAAGGGGCAGAGGTTGTTTTTCACATGGCTGCTCCAGATTCATCAATCAACAATCACAAGCTGCATTACTCAGTCAATGTAGAAGGTAAGGAGTGGTGCTTTCATCCGCGAACCTAGTACTTTAGTAGTGAATGTTTAAAAGTTCACTTTTCGATGTTTATTTTCTTATCGGCTTCAAGTGGGTTTTCAGGAACCAAAAACATTATTGATGCCTGTGTTGGGTGCAAAGTGAAGAGACTCATCCATACTAGCTCTCCTAGTGTCGTCTTTGATGGGGTTCATGGTACAGATAATGCAGATGAATCAATGCCCTACCCATCTAAGGTTTCTACAAGCATCTTATACTGTCTACGCCTGGTTATGTGCTAATAGATATATTTTGAAGACATTCTCGTATTAAGCCATCTTATAAATTTTTTTCTTCCTTAGACTGCTAATGGATGTTTTACAATTTTAAGTGCATCCTCAAACTCGCAGCCTATCTCTTTTTATCCAGTCAGATGTTTACTTGTTTTTCAGCATAATGATTCCTATTCAGCAACTAAAACTGAAGGAGAGGTGTTGGCTTTAAAGGCAAATGGTAAAAATGGGCTCCTAACATGCTGCATACGCCCCAGTAGCATTTTTGGTCCTGGTGATAGGCTGTTGGTTCCATCTTTAGTTACTGCTGCAAGAGCCGGAAAGTCTAAAGTAAGGATACATCTATGGCATAGTAGCTTGTTTGCTTATAGCAGTCAGATAATTTTACCCTTGACTTGCATCGCCTAAAGCTTAACTCTTTTGAATATCTGCTTTCTCCTATAACTTAACTCTTATATCTTTTGTTTTGTTTAAATTTTTCATCAGTTCATCATCGGTGATGGCAATAACTTCTACGATTTCACATATGTCGAAAACGTGGCTCATGCCCATATATGTGCTGAGAAAGCTCTATCCTCAGGTGGGGAAACAGCAGAAAGAGCTGCTGGTCAGGTACTAATATTCGCACTGGATATATTTAAGAATTGGGAGGGGTCAGCTGTCCATGTGCACACAGATAAAGCACTAGATAGTTCAACGTATCATTATCTCATTTATAACTTGTCACAATGTACCCAAATCTGGGGAATTACGTGTGTTTTCTGCATTAATCATCAAATCCATATAAATGCTAGTTCGCTGATCAGTCCATGTTCTGGGATATAATCTTTAAACTCTGATGCTTGCTCATAGGCCTACTTTATCACCAATACGGAACCAATGAAGTTCTGGGAGTTTGTCGCAGTTATCCTTGATGGTCTTGGCTATGAGAGGTATACCTTGAGTTACTTATTGAGCTACAGCTTTCTTGAAGTAAAGAATGGAAGAGTACGTAGGATTTAAATAGGTAATTATTTCCATAACAGACCAAGAATCAAGATTCCAGCCCCTGTCATGAAGCCGATAGCGCAGTTGGTAGCTTTGACGTATAAGGTGTTAGGGCCCTATGGGATGCCTGTTCCACAACTGACACCTTCAAGGATTAGTCTGCTCACATGCAACAGAACTTTCAGTTGTTCCAAAGCCAAAGACCGGATCTCTTATACACCTATTGTCTCACTTCAGGTATGTATCTAGAAGCGTTCTTAACATTCTGTTCCTTGATTTTCTTTTCACATACAGAACAGAACATTCACACATGCATCTGACATTTCCCAAAAAGGAAACAAGAATCACTTGGTAGTTGTGGAGTGTGCTCTTTTGGACTTGGTCAATAAAGTTGTGATATAGCTGATCAGTCCATTGCTTATTTCAATGTTTTTGACTGACGAATGTAGGAGGGCCTGAAGAGAACAATTGACTCGTACTCACACTTAAGAGCTGATTTAACTAAGATATAAGAACCGTCCAAATCTTATTTGTTACTTTGAAGTGGAAAGGGTATGTGAACCCATTCCTTTTATGTTTACATTTTCATTATGTTCAATTTCTTTTTTCCACTTAAAAGTTGATGTCTGGAGATTTCTCGCTTTCTGTGCATGTCAGTATACCATCATTACCGCTGTCTCAAAGCTTCTCATGGTGACAACATTCTTCTTGTTTGTTTATGGGTTTCTACCTTCTAAATTGTACTATATACATCTTCTCTAAAGTAACTTCGTGAAACTTACATGTCATCTTTCGACCAACTTTTAAGGACTGCCTTTTTATCGCCCCTAATTTGCATATAACGAAGACGACATATCCCATACTATTTTCATCACTGAAGCTGTATCTTTTACAGATTTGGCTATTAAATTGAGAAAATCCCTTCATCGAGTTTCCACTTTTCCGAGGAAAGGTGTCACCTTTGTTGGATCCATTTTGGAATCACTTTGCAAGGGGAAGGACTGGACCCTATTTTTTAAGGTATCATGTACTTTTTATTCTGCAACATGTATCTTACAGGATTTATTTTGTAATTATGATCGAGTTTATAGGACCAAACATGCTAAAAAAATCTTAATATCCAACAGATGATGACAATCTAAGTACCTGATTGAGTCTTGTGAATGTGGGTTTGTTTTTATGCACATATTTTCTTGTTAGTGTGCAATTGCTTGGAACCAGTTTCAGTCCGGGTTACTAGTTTGTGTATAATGATGTGGTTATTTCACTAATGCAATCGTTTTTGTGTAACTACTAAAAGCAGTTACTCTTTAAGTTTCCCTGGAAGGACCTTTTTTTTCTATATTATTATTGGTTTCGTTAAAAGTTCGTTTTGCTGTTTAACGAGTTTGGACCATCTTTCATTTCCTCAAGTGATGTTCTTACAACCTCGCTGCCTATTTTATTAGTTTTCCCTTTGTCTGAAGCCACTACATCTGAATGGGTTCTTGACTTCTGATGTCTCTGCCGTTTCATTTGTATCATCCTTTCCAGGGGATTTCTTCTTCTCTTTTATTGGGATCCGAATCCCAGTTCCAGCTGTGAGAGAACTGTCCTCACTTTGCCTCTGTAGTGTATATTGATACAACTACAAGGAATGAAGAAGATAATTCAGCAGCAAGCTGCTTTCTCTCTGTGATACAGAGCCTAACTTTCGATTAGAAAGCAAAAATTATTTCATTCATTGATTTTCTCAATTACAGATTGGTTCATTAAATACCCAATCGAGTTTTCAGACACTAACGGTCATAGATACATCAATTAATGACTCGGGACTCGAGGAAATGAATTAACCCTACTGCTAAATAACGGCTAGTGCCGAGTTTACGCCTGTGACCAACTTAGTTAACCATGTCTCGGTGTGGCTCATGGCATGGATACATGACATTACTCTCCCCTTCAAAGATCCGTGTCCTCAAGGATAAAATTTGGAAATTGAGCTTTAATGTGAGAGAGGTCTTCCCAAGAAGCATCTTCAACAGTGGAGTTGGACCAATGAATCAAGAGTTGAGGTACAGATTTATTACCTTTGAGTGTAAGCCGAGTGTCCAAAACTGCCACTGGTTCCACCACATAGTGTCCTTGATCATCTACTACTGGCAGTTGTGGCATAGTAGAATCTTTTAACCCAATATGTTGTTTGAGTTGTGATACATGGAAGACCGGGTGAATGTGAGATTCAACAGGTAGCTGTAACTTGTAGGCCACTTCTCCAATTCTTTGTAGCACCTTAAAGGGACCAAAGTATTTAGCTGACAACTTGAAATTCTTGCGAATAGCCACTGAGGATTGTCTGTAGGGTTCCAGTTTGAGAAAAACCAAATGACCCACTGCAAACTCTCTGTCGCTGCGCTTCTTATCTGCAAAAAATTTCATCCTACTTTGAGCTTTAACTAAGTCCTCTCTGAGAAGTTGGAGCATGACATTCCTCTCTTGCCGATAAGACTCTACAAATGCCACTGAAGTTAAAGTAGGGACAGGAACGATAAGATGAGGTGGCTGGTACCCATAGAGAGCCTGAAATAGAGACATCTTCAAGGAGGTATGATAGTTGGTGTTGAACCACCATTCAGCCAAAGGTAACCACTGGGACCATTGTTTAGGGTTAGAGCTTGTCATACATCTGAGGTACTGCTCCACACAAGCATTGGTTCTCTCAGTTTGACCATATGTTTTTGGATGGTAGGAAGTAATGAGTTTGAGAGTGGTGCCTAATGATTTGAATAAAGCTTGCCAAAAGTGGCTGACAAATATCTTGTCTCTGTCACTAATAATGGAGCTGGGAAGGCCATGTAGTTTAAAAATGTGGTTAAGGAATTCTTTGTCTACAGTAATGGCTGTGAAAGGGTGGTTTAAAGCAAGAAAGTGGCCATATTTAGTGAGTCTGTCAACAACAACTAAAATCACACTTTTGTGATTGGATAATGGCAGACCCTGAATGAAGTCCATGGATATGTCTTGCCATGCTCTCTCAGGTATATGTAGTGGTTGGAGAAGACCACTATGGAAAGAAGAGTTGCCCTTGTTACACTGACAAACCTCACAGGTGGCTATAAACTGCAGAACATCATGTTTCATTTTTGGCTAAAATAAATGGGATTTAGCCCTTTGGTAAGTGCCCAACATACCTGAGTGCCATCCAATTGCAGAAGAGTGTAGAGACTGAAGAATGGAGAGCCTGACATTGTTGGCTGAACCAATGTATAGTCTACCCTTGAATCTTAAGATGCTTTGAGTGTAAGAAAATGGTGACTGTGTTGTGGAGACTAGTAGCTGAGATATATGTTGTTGAGCAGTGTCATCATTCTCATAACTGGAGATAACATCCAGTTTCCATTGTGGTGTGCTGCAGGAGAGAGCATGCCATTCAGTATTGTAAGTGGGTAATCTGGAGAGAGCATGAGCTGCAGTATTGTCCATCCCTTTCTTGTACTTGATAATATAATCAAAACCCATGAGTTTAATGATCCATTTTTGCTAGAGAGCAGTATAGATTCTTTGATCCATCAGATATTTAAGACTTTGGTGGTCAATGTTGATAACAAACTGACTATGAGAAAGATAATATTTCCACTTTTGAACTGCCATGACAATGGCTAAGAATTCTTTTTAATAAGTGGACAGGGCTAATGCTTTAGGTCCAAGTGCTTTACTGAAGAAGGAAATGGGTTTACCTTCTTGCATCAAAATTGCTCCTACTCCTCTGGCACAAACATTAGTCTCTAAGGTGAATTGCTTAGAGAAGTAAGGCAAAGATAGCAATGATGCTCTTGTCATTGCAACTTTAAGTTCAGTGAAATTTGTATGAGCATCTGGAGTCCACTGAAAGGCATCCTTTTTAAGCATGTCAATGAGGGGTTTATAAATAGTGCCATATCCTTGAATAAATCTTCTATAATAGCCTGTTAAGCCCAGAAATCCTCTCAACTTCTTCAATGTAGTAGGCAATGGCCAAGTTTGCATTGCAGCTATCAATTCAGGGTCTGCGACAACTCCTTGAGATGTAATGAGATGACCCAAGTACTCCAGTTGAGATTGGCCAAATACACACTTTGATAACTTTGCATATAAGGAATGTTGTATCAATACTGTAAAAACTTGTTGTAGATGAGCAACATGTTCCTCCACTGAAGAGTTATAGACCAATATATCATCAAAATATACCAGCACAAATTTCCGTAAAAATGGTTGAAAGATGTCATTCATGAGGGATTGAAAGGTGGTTGGGGCATTAGTAAGGCCATATGGCATTACTCTAAACTCATAGTTCCCATGATGGGTTTTAAATGTTGTTTTATAAAAATCAGGACTAAATAACCTGATTTGATGGTAGCCAGATCGTAAATCTATCTTAGAAAAAATAATTTCTCCCTTAAGTTTATCCAACAATTCATTAATCAATTAGGAAATTTTTCCTTCACAATCATGTCATTTAATTTTTTATAATCTACACAAAACCGCCAAGTCCCATCCTTCTTTTTGATAAGAAGAATTGGAGAAGCAAAAGGACTATTGCTTTTTTGAATAAGTCCTGTATTAAGCATTTCTTGGACCATGTGTTCTACCAAAAACTTTTGGATATAGGGACATCTATATGGTCTTTGAGAAGTTGGGATAGAATTAGGTTTAAGAGGAATTTTATGGTCTAAAGCTCTTGGTGGTGGTAGTTGAGGAGGTTCAGCAAAAATATCAGAATAAGAGTTCACTAGTGGAGTGAGGAAAGATGGTGTAGGTTGAGGTGGTGATGTTGAGATAGCGAAAAATTGTCCCAACAGAGCAGAAACTTTTCTCTTAACATATTTTTTTAAAGGCAGAGGCACTAATAAGACTCAAAAAAGGGTTAGAAGAACTTCCCTACAATGTGATGTGGTTTCCTTGATGTATATATGAAGGAAATCCTGAGTTGAGAAAAATTGAAATTGATATCACCTAGCTGATGTAGCCAATCAGTCCCTAACACCATATCAAATCCACCCAATAAAAGGACCCTCAAATCAAATGAAAATTGGTTGCCTTGTATTTCCCAACCAAGTGTGTGACAGATACCTTTGCTGATAGTGTTGTCGGCATTATCCACTGTGACTACCATATGGCCTGTGGGAGAAGCATGAATACCCAACTGCTCTGTAAGTTGAGAATCAATAAAAGAGTGAGTGCTTTCAGTGTCGATGAGGATCATAATTGGTTTCTTCTGTAAATGACCAGCAATACGTATAGTATCATGAACCACATTCCCTCTCAATGCATGTAATGATATTTCCATAGTGGAGTCACTAGGAGGAAGAGAATCAACTTGGTTGGCTGTATTTGAGATTTTTTCTGCCTCCTCAATATCCTCATCAGTGATAAGCATGAAAAGCTGCTGAGTTTTACATTTATGGCCCTGTCTGTAAAACTCATCGCAATTGTAACATAATCCTTTATCCTTTCTTTGCTGCATTTGTGCATAAGTGAGGCGTCTGATTGGTGGTAATGCTTTACTAGGGGAGGTTTTTGTTGGAGTGGTTGGATGTGTTACAATAGCTTGCGAAGAAGAACCACTAGATTTGCCAAAAGCAGTAGATGGAGAATAAAAGGGTGTGATGGCAGAGGAAGGTTGTGGAATGGTTAATGGAGAAGGTGCAAAAGGCTTGGAAAATGATTTAAGTGGTTTAGGCATGTGGTGCAAGGATGCTTGCTGCTTTCTGGCATGGATAAATTCCTCAGAAGTAGTAGCAGGTTTAAAAATTTGTACTGTTGTGCGTATTTCCTCTTTCAAGCCACTCATAAAGCTTAATGTGTAAAAAATTTCTTGAAGGGTTGGATTATTGGCCACCATGAATGTCTTATAATGTTCCCACTGATCATAGTAGGCTTCAACTGAAGAAGTTTGAGAAAATTTATTGAAGCTACCTACATAATTATCTTGGGAAACATCTTCATCTCTAACACATAAATCTTTAATAAATGTATCCCAAGAAATGGATTCCTTACCCGGCTGATAGTTTAAAAACCATGGATCTACTAGTGAATTAAAATGAATAACAACCATATCTACACGTTCTTCATCAGGAGACATATGAAGGTGAAAATAGCGATTGAATTTAAGAACCCATCCCCGAGGGTTGATACCATTAAAGCGTGGAAAAATCAAATTTAGGAGTTCGAGTAAACTTACTATGCTCTCTGTGAGAGAACCGGAGAATCACAGAATGAAATCCATCCTGGTGTGCATCTGAATTTTAAGAATCTGCACCGGATTCAAAATCCTTAGATCGAGTGACGGCGAGGAACTGGATGATGTCATGTAGATCGGTTTTCATTGAATTGAAATCTGAATCTAATCGAGTAACACATTGAGATAGGGTACCAACAGATTCTGATGTTTGATTTACTAAAATAGCCAACTGAGCAACTGTTGTTGCTAGCTGATTGAGACCTGAGTTAACACCGGCGAAAGTAAGTTTCTCCGCCATGAAAATAGATCCAGGAAGGAAGGCTGATACCAATTGTAGTGTATATTGATACAACTACAAGGAATGAAGAAGATAATTCAGCAGCAAGCTGCTTTCTCTCTGTGATACAGAGCCTAACTTTCGATTAAAAAGCAAAAAATATTTCATTCATTGATTTTCTCAATTACAGATTGTTTCATTAAATACTCAATCGAGTTTTCAGACACTAACAGTCATAGATACATCAATTAATGACTCGGGACTCGAGGAAATGAATTAACTCTACTGCTAAATAAAGGCTACTGCTGAGTTTACCCCTGTGACCAACTTAGTTAACCGTGGCTCGGTGTGGCTCATGGCATGGATACATGACAGCCTCAACAGTGGTGGAGTCTTTAATAGCTTTCCCATCTTTCATTTCCTCAAGTGATGTTCTTACTGTTGGAGAAAATGAGTTAATTGTTTTGGTTTTATGGTCTTGGTGAGAATTGAACTTAGGACCTTTGGGTCTAAGAGCACTTACTCATTTTCTTATGAGTGAATGAATTAGAACCTTTAGTCCCACATTGGGTATAACTAAAGAGGAGTTCCACTATAAAGCTATTCCTTTATGGATAGTTAGTAAAACAATGTGGGCTCGGGCTCGTGCCTGCGCCGTGGACATGGATCAACCAAGATCTATCACTTTGACAAAATGATTTTAAATTATTTCCTTAAATATTCTACAATCAAAATAATTTTTTTTTCTTAATGTGGGGGGGCATCTAACCAGGCGCAATATATTTTATTGCCTAGTTTATACTATGATGATATATTTTCGACATTGATTTCTTTCCAAAAATCAAATTATACTGGCATAAATTCGAGTTAATGCCATAGCTGTTTTCTGTCCGTTTTACTCCTTATTGCCCTGCATGGCGCAAGGAATTGATTCTCCATCAATTGCATTTATCGCACCTCTCCCTTTTCTGCTATAAAAGAGACTCGAAACTTTCATTTCAATTTGTGTCCAGAAGAGCTACTATCCTCTTCTTTTCGCCTCTCTCCCTCTGTGTGGTCTTTTCTTTTCTTTGTGCCATTGTTGTTGAGTTCGTAAGAGTGGGAAAGTACTGCAGTGCTAACAGTGCTTGCATCGGGCAGTTTTATCTTCTATATGACTTGATCACATGGTATAGGCATCACTCATTCTTGAAGCGTACCGGTCAACTATCGTGTTAAGGACAGCGTGTTGAACACGTGACTCTGTCCTCTGTTTGCTTTCATTTGAGTGTTTCTTTAAGCTTTCCAGAAATTTATTTTATAACACTTTCTTTGAGTTTTATTGTTACAGCTGCAACAATCTTAACACGATAGTTCTTCTCTTTCTGTAACAATTGGTAAGAACAACGTTGAAAGGCCTGCTAAATTTTCTGGGAAAGACTTTAAGAAGTGGCAGTCGAAAATGTTGTTTTTTGTGAGTTACCATGAACTTGATTCTTATTTGATTGAGATACGAAATAAAAGAGAAGGATAGGGAGTAAACATAAAAATTCTCTTTTAATTTCTTTCTCTTCCGAGAGTAAAAAGAATAAACAACAAATCGGTGAATGGTTGTAGTGAAGAATCTTCGTTGCTTCTCTGGATAGCAATGGCTTTTATTTTCCATAGTGAGGCCACCCTACTTGTAATCATTAATCCATGATTGTTCTTCAACTTCCATGGCCATAACCAGAGCATAAGTTGAAATCTCTAACAATTCATCCGGAGTATACAATCACAAAACTTATCCCACGTGTATCTGTGGCTATTTATCCGGAATTTGTTTTTGCTTGTGGTGGAACATTTAAGATCCATATTCTTAACATTTAAGATCCATAGTGGACAAACTTTATCATCAAACCTCACACACATTTTTAACTTGAATATCACCGCAAAAGACAGCGAAAAAAATACAATCAAATATTCCGATTAAAATTTATAAAATCGAACCCCAAAATTCAAAATCAAAGACTAGTATATTTCCCCTTTTGATTTACGAATTATAACCAACATATCTACAAAAAATCAAACACACCAAGAATATCAATCACGGATAATGTTTAAGAATCAATCGATTTGAGATGGAGATGGAGATGAAAATAAGATTTGATCGATTTGATATAAAAACAGATGAAAAGGATTTGGGAGAAAGAGTTGCATACAGTTTGGTTACTTTGGTCGGTGAAAGAAAACTGACTATTGAGACGTGGAAGACGGAAAATCCAAATCAGTAGACCAGGTCACCCAACCACCTCAGCATGCGGGTAAGGGGCGAGCAGTTAGCAATGCGCCTAGCGCGACCGAATTAATTAAGGAAAGACAACTAATAACGACACGTGTCTCCATTTAATTTGCGACATCATAGGGCACACTCGGATCTCGACTCGGGACTTCAATGCTCTGTCAAACTCGCCGTATTCGTGAAAATCTTTTCTGAAAAATAAAAAATCAAGGTTTAGTAAACATGGCGGCGACAAGGTACGTATTAGGTTTTCCAAGGATGATGAATAAGGTTCTCTCAAGAATTTCTGTGAGTAAATCATCATTATCGAAGCCCATATTTTCGTCATTAATCTTAAACGGACTCCACCATCAAACCTTCTTTTCTTCATCAAACCCTAATAAGTTCCAAGTTAGTGAATATAGTACTGGAATCGATGCGAAAAGTTTAGATCATGATCACATAAAAGAAACAGAAGACGAAAATCGCTTCTGTTATGAAGCTATAGCAGAAGAAGAAGAACACAATCTTAATGAAGCTTATGATAAGATACAAATAGCAATAGAAAAAGACATTCCTAAACCACTGTTGCATCTTAAGGATGAAATAGACTGGTTGCATTATGAAGCATGTGATGAAATAGCAAATGCAATGATCTCAATCGAGCCCCCTATATATTGGTCGGATCTAGAGGATGAAACGCAAAGTGCTTATGATGCGGCAAACATTGTGTTAGAAAAATTTGAGGTTTTAAAGGAGAGACTGGGTGAGAATTCGAACAAACAAGGAGAAGATTTGCTGAGTTCGATGAGCTTATATCTTGATAAAATGATACGTGATGTCGATTGGTTTAAAGGACAAGTCAAGTTCCTAAACGAATTACCCACGGAAGTTAAAAACTCTGTCTTCTTCCAAGGCTGGAGCAGGAGTGATGATAAAAAAAGAAAGATGGATGATGATGAAGTAGATTGCTTGTATTTTCAAGCTTGTGATAATGTAGTGGGATTAGCAAAAGAAGAATCAAAAGAGGGTGATTCACACCTTAAGGAAGAAGTAGATCGCTTGTATATTAATGCCTGGGAAAAAATCGATTTGGCAAAAGAATCGATAGAGTGTTCAATACTGTGCCCATATCTTAAGGAGGAAACTCAGAGTGCTAATGCTGCTGTAAAGATTATGTTGGAGAAGTTTGTGGCGTTGAGGGAAAAATTGGGTGAGAATGAAAAAGGTGATTTGGCAAGATCGATGAGCTTAAACCTTGAACATTTGATAGGTGACCTTGATGCGTTGAAAGAAGCGGTTCAGATACTTGAAAAATGGCAAAAGTGGGAGTGCGAAACTAATAAGCATGAGGGGAGCCGAGACTGTGCCTCATAGGTAAAATATTGTCCATTGTTTATCTTTTCATTTTTTTTTTATTTTTTTATTTTTATTTTTTTTTTTTTTCAGTATCTCTTTTTAAGGTGGAAATGTAAATATCATAAAACTTTGGATTATACATTTTCAGCTTATTGTTACAACAATTACTGAGCATAGTATGGGCTGACAGTACCAAAGTTTCAACCTAAAAATATGGCACTTATCTTCAAAATTGGGGGCTACTAAACTGGTATCCCCAAAATACCTGCCCCAATAGGTGGAATTTTCGTTTTCATTACTGACCACCGAATTGGATGTATATATCCAGCTACAAATAATACCAACACCATAAAATGGATGATTTAAAACGGTTTCTGAAATGGACTTTATCATCACTTGGAAACTGGATTTTAATATTATATTCTGAATGCAGTTATAAACCATGTGCATTATGGCTACAATACGTAATCCTGTCAACTAAGGCTGCAAATCAGCCTCCGGGAATGATAAAGTGACGAAATATAATTGAATCCTCCATTAATGTCTTCACAAGTACTACTACGTCCTTCTAATACTTGCACCTATAAATACCTATATTGAATCATAAACACAAACCCACAATGTCAACAAACCCATAGACAAATATTTTCTTTTTTCTTGAATTCCATTTCAGAAGGCAGCCGGATATCCGAAACTATGGAAGCTATTAAGAAACCACTATCCACACTATTTATGCTTCTGGTCCTCATGGCTGTCGTGAGTGAATTGGCAAATGCAAGTTCTATTATAGTGTACGCTGGACCAGGCTGCAACAATCGTGCTGAAGGGCATTTGAAATGTGGGTGTTCAAACATTGGTCTACGAGGTGGTTATGACTTCACTTATGGTGGACAAAGTGCTGCCATGTATTGGCAGTCTAATTGCGAGGGTGCTTCTCAGTTTATCCTCCGCGGCAATTCTCGTAGCTGCGATGCATATACATGGAAGAGTATGTTTATCCAATGTTAAGTACACGTGATTCCGAAAGTGACTAGCTCTGCTATCGTGTGTTTCCCTTTGCATCGAATAAATAGATCCATGCGTAAAATAGCATGGTGGTAATAGGTTTTCTCTTTATCTCGTTTATTGAAAGTTTTTACTTATTTGTGAGGTTTTTTTTTTTTTTTTTTTTTACCTATTTCCTATCCATAATTTCCTAATTCCCATCCCAACTACACAAACAGGGGCGGAACTACAGCCAGGCTTCTCCTGGCTGAAGCCACCCCCAAAGAAGCCCAAGTTCATATTTCCTAAGCCTATTTTCTGTTGGGCTTAAGCCAGGGTTAATAAAATGCTCAAGCAAGGGCTAGACTAAATGTCTAGTTCCGCCACGGTACGCAAACCAGAATTTGTATAACTCTTTTTAAATTGGGTAAACAAAACTCACTCTCTTTTTCTCCATTATTAACGATGGACCATTTTCATCAAGTTTGATTTAATTGTGAAACTTAATTTTATTTATGTGTATAATATATGGTAGTCTGTGGACGAAAAACTAATTCATTAATGAAACCCTAATTGAATACAGTTAGAACTAATCGTCTGTTCCCTTAATGAAAGAAAAAGTTAAGTCCTGATCCTATGATAGATTATAGTTCTTGTTATTTTCTATTTTGGTATAAAACAATAAATCATTAAAACAATACAAATATATTAGTAGTAGTGATGTAAATGTATAAGGTTGGTGACAGATGTTAGTAGTGCTAGATTGTTTTTGATTTAGGGTTAGATCCGAGATCGAGAGAGAGAGGGGCGGGGTGGGAGAAGGAAGACGGTGGTGGATCCCTAAAATTTAATAGGGTGAGTTTCATTTACCCAATTCAAAATAGGTTATACAAAATTTGATTTGTATGGTTGGGATAGGATTTAGGGAAAATTGGGATAGGAAATAGGTAAAACCTTTTTTTTTTTTTTAGTGTATTTCATTCTTCTTTTAATGAAATCAATCTTATCTAATAATGTCAGATTCCTATTTCTTTTTCTCCGGCAAAGGCAGACATGCACTATATTTAAATAGGCCTAGGCCTAGCAAGACTGTCGATCCTAGCAAAACCCGTAGAGTTCCAGAGATGAATTGGTATATCTCTAATTAACATCCAAACTGGAACATATTTGATTGAATCAATTTGTTGTTCGATAAATGGAGACCAAGGACGGATTAAGAACAGCCTACTTCCAATAAACAGAGAACCCATTTCTAAAATTCTTGTTTTATCCTCTTCTTGTGAGAAATCGAACATAAAAGCTTTTTCACCATAGATGGTCATAGAAAAATCTCCTTTTGTTTTCCACAGCTTGGTTAATCTCTCTTTCACAAAAGGAAAATCAAGTCTATTACCGACGAAATACCCCACAACAAGAGATATGGGTTTAAAGCTCACCTGATGAGAAGAAGGCAATAGGTTCTCCATCAAGGTTTTTAGGTCCATCGAACACAAGTTTTGTTGATGTAGACGCACTAGCAAGATTCTTGAGACATGAAATATAGCTTTGATTGTCAGCAGAAGCAGGGTTTGAAAACCCACCAGATCCAGATGAGAAGAAGAACCAGGCAGTCTTGGAAATTCTTCTAATCCAGTGAAATTGGGGATGTAAGATGATCCAGAAGGGTTCTCTCTCTGGATTAAACTCGAGGGATTGAATGAGGAGGAAGATTAGCGCCTGCCATGGAGAAATTGAAGAATTTTGCCCTAGCGAAATCGCCTAGGAATCGCTTGCCACGTCATTGAAGAGAAGAGAGAGAAAAAAAGCTTTTTGCTTTTCAAATATTTTTATATTCACCAATTTTGATATAAACTGGACATTAAGCTCGTTGAGGGGAGCTCAAAAGAAAAAGTCATAATACCGCACAGTAAAGGTACTCCAGTCATTCTCTTTTATCTCGATCTTGGGCATTTCCATGTTTACGGGAAACGAAATTTTTACTCTAAGCACTTTAGTTGAATACTTGCCCTAAGTTACTCTAAGTTCTGACAAATACTTTCCCTGGTAAGTTGCTTATGTATATTACAGTGATATCTGTTGTTGGTGTCATCGAGTAGCTTGTAAAATTTCATAATCAAGGTAAGGTCACATTTGAAGAAAGAGCTGCACTGAACTGTGCTTCAACAAACCAATTTACCAAGAAATTGAAATTGTCTTTTTCAATTTAATTGCATTTTGTCTTGACTATTTTTCTTTTGTTTGAGATGTTGTCGTCCGTATTTTCTTAGTAATCTTGATGCTTCTCTTCTTCTCTGCTCAAGAGTTTTCAATTGGTTTATAAGATAACTGAGGGGTTTGTAATTTATTAATTTGTCACGAAGAAATAAATATGGGTATTGTTGAGCAGCTTAAACAAAGAGCAGCATTTATGCTAATGGACGGGTTAGGTGATGTGTCTTTGCCGAGGTTTGGAAACAAACTCCTTTTCAAATAGCCAAAAGCCCCAATTTTGATGCAGTTGCTTAGATAAATGTAAAAGGCTTATGGTTGTAGAAGCAGACTTGAGCTGTGGAAGTTTGTACATCTCATCGTGGAGAACATAAGTATGGGTGATGGATTGGCAATGTTGCCTGGAGATATACCATTCGGAGGTTTTTTTCTTCTTCTCCTTTAAATTTAAATTATAGTGTCCTTCTTTTTGTTGTCGTCGTCTTCTTTTAGTAGAAATGGTATGAAATTAGAAGTGGAAGATTGGGATACGACATCCAATTTATTGAACTATCAAAAGCCCGACGCTTCATCTGGTGATAATATGTTAATGGTTTATTGATAAAAAACTGGCAACAAATTTGGAACTCTATCAAAAGAAAAGGTTCTTTCGAACAAGCTGTGTCGCTAAAGCTGTTTGATTTGGTGGCTTAGGTTTTCACTAATGTTCGTTAACACGGGATTTCGACTAAAATGCCAGTGTTATTATGTGAAGCTGTTTTAAAATTTAAGAATGGGGGTCTCTCAGTAATGGTTAGAAGTTGAAATAATTAATGACTTTGTTTTTTGGTTTAGTGTTGTGTTGCTTCTTACAGTCGCAATTTTTTGTTGGCCAGAGATATAAGATAAACATCATAATTTCATTGATAGATCAATCTGTCATATATAGACAGTTTTACACAAACACATACATAACTGACTGTAACTGCTAGTAGAAGTTACATAACTGATTAGGATAGATTCCTAATCTTATTTATTTAACACACTCCCTTAAACTGATAGTAAGCAATACTTCAGTTTAATACGACTAAAAACAAAACAAGATACACATATATACAAGATATTCAACACTCCCTTAAGCAAGATTCTCTAAAGCACAAACACCCAACATCTTCCTTAGCTTCAGAAAACTAGCAACTTTAAGGGGCTTGGTAAGGATGTCAGCAATTTGTTCTTCACTTCTGCAATGAACAAGTTCAATCACACCAGCAGTAGAAAGGTCTCTTAAGAAGAGATACTTGACCTCTATATGCTTGCTTTTACCATGTAGAACAGGATTTTTTGAGAGCTCGATTGCTGAACTATTGTCGCAATAGATTGTAGTAGACCCTTGCATTCTGCCTCGAATCATTCCAAGAATTCTCTTCAACCAAATTGCTTGACAAGCACATAAAGTTGCAGCAACAAACTCCGCTTCTGTGGTTGATAGTGTGACGATCGGCTGCTTCTTTGAAGACCATGAAACAGCCCCTGAACCCAACATAAAAGCATATCCAGAAGTACTTTTCCTATCATCAATATCTCCAGCATAATCACTATCTGTAAAGCCAACTAAATCTGACTTCACCCCTTTCTTGTAAAACAACCCATACTCCTTTGTACCTTGCAAGTACCGTAAAATTCTCTTCGTTGCAAGAAGATGCATCTCTGTTGGATTCTCCATGTACCTGCTAATGCGGCTAACAGAATACATAATGTCTGGTCTTGTCGCAGTTAAATACATCAAACTTCCCACAATTTGTTTGTATAAAGTGTTGTCAACCTTCTTTCCTTCAACATCTTTACGGAGCTTCAATCCAAATTCAGCCGGTGTACTTACAGGGTTACAATTCTTCATTTGAAACCTTTCTAAAATCTCTTGCACATACTTCTTCTGAGATATTAGAATCCCAGCATCTGATTGAACTACTTCAATACCAAGAAAGTAATGCGACATACCAAGATCAGACATATCAAATTCTTTCATCATGGATTTTTTAAACTTGTCAAACATGGCACTATTATTTCCAGTATATAAGAGATCATCAACATATAAACACACAATCAATATTTTCCCCCCATCCTCAATCTTAACATACAGTGTATGCTCATATGGACATTTGTGAAAACATTCTTTCAGAAAATAAGCAACAATACGACTATACCAAGCTCGTGGTGCTTGTTTAAGTCCGTATAGAGCTTTCTTCAACTTATAAACTTTATTCTCACTACCATTCTTTACATAACCAGGTGGTTGGTCGATAAATACCTGTTCTTGCAAGTCTCCATGTAAGAAGGCAGATTTGACATCTAACTGGAAGATAGGCCATGAGTTTTGTGCTGCTATAGCAATCACCAATTGTATCATGCCTTGCGACTGGAGCAAATACTTCTTTGTAATCAACACCAAACTCCTGTCTGTAACCCTTGGCCACCAATCGTGCCTTGTATTTGTCAACTTCACCATTTTCCTTCAACTTTGTCTTGTATACCCACTTAACACCAATTGTTTTGTGTCCCTATGGAAGATCAGTCAACTCCCAAGTGTTGTTCCTTTCAATGGATTCAATTTCAACATCCATTGCCTTTTTCCATTTTGGTTCTTTGACAGCAATTTCGAAAGTTGTAGGATCACAATCTGAAAACAAGGCAAAATGAGTTAATGGATCATCATTCTGTATGTAAAAAGGTAACTCATACTCCTCCATCCATGCTGGACGTTGTCGCCGACGTTGTGGACTGTGCTACTTGATGTCTCCATTTGTTCAAGGCAAAATGAGTTAATGGATCATCATTCTGTATGTAAAAAGGTACCTCATACTCCTCCATCCATGCTGGACGTTGTCGCCGACGTTGTGGACGTGTGCTACTTGATGTCTCCATTTGTTCAACTTCATCATTTGCTGCAGCAATGACTTGTGGGCTTTGAGCATCTACAACAACATTCTCTACAGGGTTTTCTTCACTTTCCCCTTCAAAGCTTGTAAGAATTTGTTGTCCACTTGTGGTAGCACTGCACGGCCAGAACTTTTCTTCATCAAAAACAACATCGCGACTGATAATTAATTTCTTTGTGATAGGATTGTACAATTTGTACGCTTTAGAATGATCACTAACACCAAGAAATATGCATTTTTCTCCTTTGTCATCTAATTTTCTTCTCTTCACATCTGGAATATGAGCATATGCAATACATCCAAAAATTCTGAGATGATCAACTCGTGGTCGATGTCCATTCCAAGCCTCTTCGGGGGTCACATCTTGAACAGCTAAAGTGGGACTTCTATTCAAAATGTAAACACTCCAATTAACAGCTTCGGGCCAGAAACTCTTAGAAACACCGCTCCTTCCCAACAGACTACGAACCATATTCATAATAGTACGATTTTTCCTTTCAGAAATGCCATTTTGTTGTGGTGTGTATGCTGCTGTTAATTGTCTCTTGATGCCGTGCACTTCACAGAACTCCATGAACTCATTTGACATATATTCACCCCCACGATCAGTTCGCAGAATTTTTATAGGACACCCAACTTCTTTCTCAACCAATGCTTTGAATTTCTTGAACATTGCAAAGGCTTCAGATTTTTCCTGCAAGAAGTAAACCCACGTCTTTCGACTATAATCATCAGTAAAGGTAATCAAATATCTTTTACCTCCATTAGAAATTGGTTTAATTGGACCACAGATGTCAGAGTGAACCAATTCTAATGTTTTCTTCGCTCTCCAAGACTTCTCCTGTGGAAATTGATTACGGTGTTGTTTGCTAACAACACAATCTTCACAAACCCCTGTAGGAACTGAAATTTTAGGAAGACCCGTCACCATGTGTTTTTGTTGTAGAGTTTTCAATCCTCCAAAATTCAGATGCCCGTAGCGAAAATGCCATAACCACGCTTCTTCTTTCAAACTTGCAGAGAAACATGAATGTGTGGAATTGTTGAGGTACAGCGGAAACATTCGATTGGATGTCATCTTTACTTCAGCAATTAATCCCAACTTCTCATGTGAAATTCTGCATACCCCGTTCTTTATATTTATCTCAAAGCCTTTCTCTTGCAGTTGCCCGCCACTAAGTAGATTTGTTTTTAAATCTGGAACATAAAGAACGTCAGATATAATTTGGACAGAATCTTTATTTGTTTGGACACTTACCTTTCCTTTTCCTTCAACTTTCACTTTAGAATTATCTCCAAATTTCACATTATCACTGTATGATTCATCCAAGTAAGAAAACAAAGACTTGTCTCCACACATATGGTTACTACATTCCGTATCTACATACCAGAGATTCTTACTAGTCTCTTCCATGACATGGCACACCATCAATAAAGACACTTCTTCTTCCTTTTCTTTCTCTGCATAGTTGGAATTTTCTCCACTACTTTTGTTTCGACATTCATAACTGTAGTGTCCATTATTTCCGCAATTGTAACATTCAACATTTGATTTGTCTACTGACCTTGTTCCTCGTCCTCGTCCTCTACCACGACCTCGACCACGTCCACGTCCTCGACCTCGACCTCTTCCATAAGAGTCATTAGAATGGGTATCAACAGAATTTTGTCTTTGATCATTGTGTCCTCTTCCTCTTCCTCGATCTGATTTGCCCGTTGCCGAAGACGAATTATTGATGGAAGCCTTCAATGCTTGCTCTTCTTTATCTTGATGCACCATTTTCTGTTCATGAACCAACAATGAACCTTGTAGTTCATCAATTGAAAGAGTATCTAAATCTTTTGATTCTCAATTGAACAAACTACATAGTTATATTTCGGAGATAAGGAACGAAGAATCTTCTCAACCACGGTAACATCAGTAAACTTTTCTCCATGAACTCGCATTTTGTTAACAAGTGCCATTGTTCTTGAGAAAAAATCATTAACAGCCTCTCCTAAATTCATACGCAGTAATTCAAACTCCGAACGAAGTGCTTGAAGTTGTTGTCTTTTAGCCCTTGTAGATCCTTGATACTTCTGCTTCATGGAATCCCAAATGTTCTTGGAAGTTTCTTTGTTCAGTATTGTTTCTAAGATTGCACGATCTATCGCTTGAAATAGATAGTTCTTGCCTTCAAGTCTTTCAACTTCAAACCATCAATTTCTGCCTTTTGCGCCGCTGTTAATACCACGCCTTCTGCTGGTTCCGTTATACCGTGTTCAATCACTTGCCAAAACTCTTTAGACCTCAGAAAATTATCCATCAACATGCTCCAATGATTGTAGTGACCATCAAAACGAGGAATGGCTGCCTGCACAAAACTCTCAGTAGCCATTGATATGTTGCTGCTGCAACAAAAGAAAAAACTGCTGCTTTCTTTTCACTCAGAATATTTATCAAACACTTGGAAGATGGCTTTGATGCCACTGTTGGCCAGAGATATAAGATAAACATCATAATTTCATTGATAGATCAATCTGTCATATATAGACAGTTTTACACAGACACATACATAACTGACTGTAACTGCTAGTAGAAGTTACATAACTGATTAGGATAGATTCCTAATCTTATTTATTTAACATTTTTATCAGTCCAAAGAAGATCTGTTGGAGCGGATTCAGAGGGTAAATATGTCTGCATCAATTAAATCAGCTTACTTAGGTGAATGCTCATGATATTCTCTTGAAGAACAACAAGATTATAGTGTTGTATTTTCTAAAGCATGGGTACATAGTACTCTTACGGTACATTGGCGTTAGCCTACAATAAGTAAGAACTACAAAACCATCTATTTCTATTCATCATGGTTGTCAAATACTTGCTTCATTCTATAGTATGACTAATGGGCAAGTGCCAGAATGGTGGTATGTGTGCTTACTCATAGCAACTGTTGCAACAACCATATAAAATACTCGTACCAAATAAGTTACTAGCATAATTTCTATAAATAGCAGATGAACCTCTTCGGAAACCTGGATTCTTTTTGGTAGGCTATTGGTTATGTTTTTTAGCTGCAAATGAGAACATAATTAGGTTCAACTTCTCTCTGTAGTTCAGAATTGTCAAATGTCGGACAAAAGAAAACCCATTTGAGTATGTGTGTATTTAAAGACACCGGGGTCGTTAGTGCATTACATTGTCAAACGAGAAGAGAGGTGTGGGATTTAATTGGCGAACGTATCGATGCATTGTTTGATTTTTTTTTCTATTCTCTCATTGAGTATGTTTCGTGGTTAACATTTTCTCTATTACCGTTCCCTATGGTACTGTCATGCATGTTCCAATTTGTTATTGATTTCATGCATGTTCTGATTTCCCATGTAGGTATTCATTCCAACCACCGATTTGTTTGAGCCCTTTTGTTAGTGTACAGTTGAGAAAGATTATGTCCTTTTTGCTTGGTCCTCAATTGACTGTTAATTGAAAACTTAAAGCAGTTTTAATTGTATCCCAAATCATTTTCGGTGGAGCTATGATATATTTATAGATACTGTGATAAGAGTAATAATATGTTTCTTTTGTAATTAAATTGTACTTGACCTTTTTTTTTTTACACTTTCCTAATATCATGATTTGTAAGGACAAAAATGTTGCAAGTAAATCTTTTGAATTCATTTTGCATGCCATATATTTCTTAGGACCATAAGGAATTGTTTGTACCCAAAATAAATTCTGGGCACGAAACACGATGGATAAATGATTTGGTGTGTATTATGGGTTAGGAGATGAATTGAAGCACAAATGAAGAGACACAGGTTTAACGTGGTTCGGCATGGTTTGCCTACGTACACGGATGAATCCCCTTGGGGAAAATTATGTTATTGATATTTTTATTACAATGTATTTTTTTCTCTATTGACTACCTCTCCTCCTTTTTTTTCTCCCTCCATTTATACAATTCTGAATATAAATGATATTTACTTCCGCTTGCATTAATTCTACATGAAACTACTCATTCATGCCTCCTGAATTAATTCGCATGAAACTGCTCATTCATGCCTCCTGAATTAATCGCATGAAACTGCTCATTCATGTCTCCTAAATTAATTTGCATGAAACTGCTCATTCATGCCTCCAGAATTAATTCACATGAAACTGCTCATTCATGCCTCCAAAATTAATTCTGCATGCTGGCAGAATGGATTGACTGGCTGACGTGCATGATGGTTGGCAGCATGGATGGAGGCTGGCTGGCAGCACAGCTGATAGCACGGGTAGAGACTGGTTGGCAGTGCGATAGAGTATTTAGCGGGGAATTGGTTGGCGGCACCGCTGGAATCATGAGTGGAAACTGCATGGAAGCACCATCGGTAACACGGCCTTGACATTGACTGATGGTTGACTTTGACCGTTGACCGGTTGTTCACTTTGACCATTGACCGGGCGTTGACTTAATGTAATACTAGGCAGGCTGGTGGGCTGCTTCGGTTGACTGTTTATCGGGCTTGGATGAGGGCCAATATATGACTCAAGTACCAATTTGGCCTATTATGTTGCATTTTTACTTATGGTACAAACAGGAATGAGCATACTATTTGCCGACCACATAACTCATATGGAAAGAGAGACATTAACAATGTGTACCAAAAGAGCGAAGTATAAGTATCATTTTATTAATATCTATAAGAGATTGAATCCATGAGTCAGACAATGAAGGTTTTGTACATAGATGTAAATTTATCCTGCTAAGTTCAGCAGTTCTCTGAGAGTGTAACTTGAGGCCGCGCAACCCAGTAAACTATGTGTTAGTTATCAACTTCAAAATGCTTACCGAAGATTGGTCGCCCGGACCATATTTTCGGCCCAATTGTTTCAGTTAAGGCTACAACTATTCGATATGTTAATACTCAGCGATCTCTAAGCAAGTAGATACTACATTTTGGCACAATTGGAGAGACTAGTCTCTATATTTTCAACACAAATAATAATTCAATTTCCTTAATCCCGTGCAACACACTAGTACTTGACTAGAAGAAATGGTTTTATATTCAGCCTCCATGTTGGAAGATATGAACGTGGAGCTGATTAACAGAGTTCGAAACTTAAGGGTATAATTGTCATTCACATTTTTATGATGTCATTTCGTATCCACCTGTATAGTTTTGGCCGGCCGTGAGATATTCCAGGTTTGAATATTATCAGCTGTAGTTATCAAATTAATCAACAGACTTGACCATATATACAACTAACAATTCAAGAAATTTGAGGCCATACGCAAGTAGTGCATTCACATGTGATAAAGACTATTAATTTGCCTCCAAATTAATGGAAACGATGTCAGAGACTTTGTTAATCATCAGTTGAAAACTGATCATAAAATTCAAAATGATGCTACGAGTAAACATTGCCTCTGAAGCTTTGTTAGTTATGGTACTACTGTTATTGGTTTCATCTTACCAGGTTATTGTCTTTGCCGCTGCTGGTTCTTCTTCTTTTACACATAAAAAACAATTAGAAGAAGTAGAAGCTCTTTTGAAATGGAAATCAAGCCTTATCAACCAAAATCATTCTCTTCTTTCTTCATGGAAGATGAATTCAACTGCGACAGAAACGAGTCCCTGCAAGTGGTATGGAATCCACTGTAACAATGAGGGAAGCGTCGACGAAGTGAATCTAGCAGGTTTGGGTTTACAAGGTACGCTCCAGAGCTTCAACTTTTCATCTTTTTCCAACTTTGTTAGTCTTGACCTGAGCAACAACGAACTTTTCGGAACCATTCCATCCCAGATTACTAATCTTCAAAAACTCACTCAGCTTTCTCTTTCCGCCAATAAACTTTCTGGACATATTCCACCAGAAATAGGTTCTCTCACAAGTCTGCTATATTTAGATCTTTCTCAAAACCAAATCACTGGATCCATCCCACAAGAAATTGGCAGTTTATATCTTCTCAATGTCCTGGGGTTGTCTGCAAATGATTTGACAGGCTCAATTCCTATATCAATATGCAATTTGACCAACTTGGTCGTGTTTGCTAGCTATAGAAATCAACTCTCTGGCAACATCCCTCGCGATATAGGAAGGCTGAGTTCTCTAACAGGCTTATCTATGTATGGAAACTATCTAAGTGGTTCAATCCCTGCTTCTTTAACCAATTTGACTAGCTTGAAGCATCTTTACTTATACGATAACCAGCTTTCTGGTATCATTCCTCAAGATATAGGAAGACTACGCTCTCTTGCATCCCTGGATTTGTCCATGAACCATATCGCTGGTTCAATCCCTACTTCAATATGCGTTTTGGCCAACCTCACATATTTATCACTCTATTCAAATGAACTCATCGGTGCCATCCCACAAGATATTGGAAACCTGAGGTCTTTAAGTACCTTAACTATGCATATGAATAATATCACTGGTCCAATCCCTGAATCTGTCGGTAATTTGAGAAATTTGACCTTTTTATCTCTTTTTCGAAATAATCTCACTGGTCCATTACCAGTAGGATTCAACAATCTAACACAGTTGAGAGTATTATTTTTGGCTGATAACAAGTTTTCCGGTTATTTACCTCAAAATATATGTCAAACTGGAAAACTTGAGAATTTTGTGGCAAGTTTTAACCATTTCACGGGTCCTATTCCGAGAAGCCTTAAAAACTGCACTAGCCTTACAGATCTCGGGCTTCGCAATAATGAACTGGTTGATAATATAACTGAGGCGTTTCACGTATATCCCCATCTTGATAAGCTTTCTGTAAGTAACAATATGTTGTTTGGTGAACTCTCGAAAGACTGGGGTGATTGTAAGAATTTGACAGCCCTAGAATTCTCAGGCAATAATATCACCGGCAGAATACCGTCAGAAATGGGAAAGTTGAAGATATTAAGTGAATTTTCTATTAATTCAAATAGCTTAGTAGGTGAAATTCCTGTGGAACTGTTAACACTTTCTTCACTGATCAAGTTAGATTTGAGTAGTAATCAGCTTTCAGGTAGGCTTTCGTCTGCTATTGGTATGTTATCCAACCTGCAGCATCTCGATTTGTCAACCAATAAGCTCATCGGATCAATACCCAAACAATTAGGAGACTGTTCAAAGTTATTATCTTTGAATTTGAGCACAAACCATTTTAATGAAAGCATCCCACCTCAGATTGGTAACTTGGATTCGTTACAGATGTTGTTAGATCTTAGTTACAATGAGTTGAGTGGAGAGATACCATCAGCTTTTGGTAAATTAAACAAACTGGAACATTTGAATTTATCTCACAACAAATTTTCGGGCTCGATTCCATCTTCACTTGATCAAATGGTTAGCTTGACCAGCATCGATGTTTCGTACAATGAACTGAGTGGACCTCTTCCAAATATTAAACCATTTAAGGATGCTCCTGTTGATGCACTGAAGAGCAACAAAGGACTGTGTGGCAATATCTCTAGGGGACTAGAACCGTGTAATACTAATCCTAGAATTGAAGTCGAAGAAGATGTTGAAGAGGATGCAAAAGAGAGAATATTGTTTTACAGTGTTGTTGCTCTGGGGTTTGGAGTTGGATTTTGGGGTTTATTTTTGGTTCTGCTTTTAAAAAAAGAGAAATGGTGGTTTGGATATTGGAGAATTATCGATTCTATTATGATTAGAATAATCGGTTGTATCCACAAAAATTGATAGTAATGATGCTAGAGACTCTTCTTTTTTTTTTATATTGTTATAACGTGTTCTTGTATTAGTGATTTTTGTATGTCGAAATTACTGAACAAAAATTAGTAACTCCATCAATAACTGAACAAAAATTACTAGCATGTCGAAACATTTTGCATAAAATAAAAGATACTATATAGTTCGGTGATTCCAAAACCATAGATTTACGTTACATTTCGCAGAAAAATAAAAGACAGTTTGGTGATTCCAAAATCACACATTACATTACATTTCGCACAAAATAAAAGATAGACTGCTAATTCCAAAAGCATACATTACATCACACAATTTTATTTTTCCCTAACCATGCATGTGCTTGATGGGTACAAGCTCAAGTGGATATTTCTTATGGATACTAATCCCCGATGATTCCTCCATATTTATGTCTTCCTTCTTGAGTCCATTTGGTAATTTCCAATCGAAAGCATACAATATATTGGCAAGGACGAACTCTGTCAACACAATTCCCGTGTTCATTCCTGGACAAATCCTTCGACCTGCCCCAAAAGGCACGTATTCAAAATTTTGAGTACCGGCAAAATCCATATTGAAGCTATCTTTAAACCTCTCCGGCATGAATTCCTCTGGATTTTGCCAATACTTAGGATTTCTCCCCATTGCCCATGCATTAATTAGGACCCTTGTTTTCGGGTATACGTCATATCCATCAATCTTACTGTGTTTTATACATTCTCGTGGAGATAACAGTGGCGCTGGTGCGTGCATCCGTAGAGCCTCTTTGACATAAAAAGAAAAATATACAGTGATAAAATGGATTATCAGTTTACATAAAATTAGAAGCCGAGCAGAGAATTAAAGAACTCAATTTGATTCAAATCAAATGCCTCGGAATAACTCTTGCTGCAAATGAAAATACAGCATATGACTGCTCCAACAAGTTGTCAGTTGGTGTGCATCGTTGCTACGCAGTTGCTCATGATATCCTCTAAAATAAACCTAGAAGCGCGAAAGAAAGTCGAATAAGAGTAACTCTAACCAACCCAGACCAGTAAAATTCACTAGCAAAGAAGTCACCATTGGAAGTACTCTAGAAGTCAGTTTCATCAACCTCACTTCAAACTTAGAAAACAGACTGCACAAGGACAACCATGAAGATTATGAGCACTCTAATGTCAATCCATCACAGATTCAAAGAAGAGTCTTAACTTTGAGAGAGAGAGAGAGAGAGAGAGAGAGAGAGAGGGAGAGAGAGAGACCTGTTGGTAGTAACCGGAAGAGGTGAATGAGTTGCATATTTAACTACCTGGATTTCGTAGCTGCTGATCTTCAATTCATATGAAATCAACATTAAGTGTATCAAGAAAGGAGAGTGAAGTCTTGAGATCATAGGGTATAGAATCCTTTGATCTGTCGCATTTCCGTAAGATTAGTTCACGAAGAGAGGTCCATAATCGCAAATCCGGTAGAGATGTTAAAACAGGGCAACATGATAATTCCAACCTTTGAAGAGAACTGTTGCTGCAGTTGTTGTTTAGGTCATCATCATCATCATCATCATCACGAAAACCTTGAAACTCAGAACAATTACTGATCTCTAAAGAATAAAGATTCGGAGTATTGTCATGGACTAATGCCCCCAGTGGTAAATATATCAGCTCTGGAGAATTATGTATATCAATGGATGTGAGAGAGGTCAGATATCGTCCTCCTCTAGTGGCGGATAAGATTGAGTTTACTGCCTTGCCGCTGGTTCTGATTAATCTCAATACCTTAAGAGAAGGAAATTTTTTCGGTATACTTCTCAATTTCGGACAATCCTGCATATATAGCTTCTCAAGGAGAGGGTAGGAATCAACATAAAAAGAAGATGAAGGAGGAGAAACCCATTCTTCTAAATTGAACATACCAAAGATTTTCAACACAACTAATGAGGGGAATAAAAATGATGAGTTTGTAGTTGTAGAGGTACTACTATTTTCTTCTTCTTGGTGGTAATAAAATTCTCTACCCAAATACTTGACCGACGTCATTCCCGAAATCTCAAGATCCCTAAGACATGGGAGCATACCTAGAGCTGGAAGCTTCTCACAATTATTGCAATTTTCTAACTTCAATGACACAAGAAGCAGGCAATTAGAAATTGAACCCATCCACTCCGGAAGCTTTAAACCGGCGAATCCTTGTAACTGCAGCAATATCAAATTGGGATGGGGCAGAAGACCCTCCAACACCATATCATCATGTTCCTCATCTTCATCATTCCTATGGAAGCTCCATTCCAAAAATAATTCTCTCAAATTTGCCTTATCTTTCAACTTTGCTCTCTCCGCAGCTTCTATTCCTCCTTTCAAATTCTCTAACTTTTTTATATACAACCTCTGAAGGGAGTTAAGGACTGCTAACTCTTCTATCCCACTATGACCACCACTTCCACATAATTGAATATCTGCTTCTTTCCTCACTATGTATGAATCCAATGTTTCGAGGCAAGTTAGCTTTTCGATTCCTCCAGGCATGACAGCATAATAATCTCTAGAGTGTCTAAACTGTCTTAATTTTGGCCAATTCTTAATTTCTTTAGGAAGCTCACAATTACTTCCAAAATCTACTATCTCCAAATTATAGAGGTTGGTAATGCAAGATTCAGGCAACACTTTGATCCCAGTCCCAGCCGGACATCTCAAATCAAGGCACTTTAATCGTGTCAAAGCTCCTAGTTCTCTTGGTAAGGCATCTAACTTCCAACAAAGCATAAAATTGAGCGTCCTTAAATTGTTAATACAAGTGATGGAATCAGGTATTTTTCTAATAGATGAATATGAAAGGTTAAGGAAACTTAGATGTTTTAACAACCCAATATTTTCGGGTAAGGCTTCTAACTTACGGCACCCATTGAAATCCAACGTCTGCACATTAGTAAGCTTAATGATTAAATCATCTGGTAGAGCTTTAATATCAGATCTTGAGACATCGAGATGCCTCAAATTTTTCAAATGACCAATTCCTCCAAGAAACCCAGAAACATTTGAGCAACTATGCAGTATCAATGTCTGCAAATTGTGAGAATGATATAATGACAAATCATGTGATGAATCAATCTCACAATTGGAGAGGTCCAGGAACCTCAAATGCTTAAACTTAGAAGAACTCGGAAAGGAAAATTTTGTATCCCAAAGACCAAAAGGATGTAATATGCGTAAACGCTTAGCAAGAGAAAACCCGTTTACTTGGGAACAATATTCTGGATGATACCTTGTATATTCGTTGTGGATTTCATCTAACGCTTTATTAATAGCTCGTATCTTACAAGCTATCCTAAAACGAAATATAAGTGGGTTGGAGGATGAGAACGAAACCAAGTCCCGTACCTTGTGCTTGAGATCGCTTCCCTCTTCATCGCGACGCATGTATTGGTAAGAATATTGATCCATAACATCATCAGCATCATAAACAACATCTTCAAGCCTTCTCAACCAAAGTATGGCGGCTTGGTCATTTACTCGATTTATCTCAGCATCAGAAACTGCAGCTTGAATTGTCACCAAGCTTAGCTTAAGCTTTTCCAAATCACCCCGAACCCCCCATGCTACAGATCTAATATGTTCATCGAGAATTGGTAGTAATTTTTTTATGATTTCAGCTATCCCAACAATAAGAATCTTTTCCAGCGTCATTATGAGATTAATATGAAGCAGAGAATAGCAGATTGTGATGAAGAAACAACTTATAGGAAATAAAGAATATAGTGAAAAAAGGAAATTTTTCTTCAGATGGATAATATGAATTAAGCCTGTTTTGATGAATACAAATGTGTATAAAGACAGAGGCTGGAGTCCAGCTGATAATCTGAATACAATAATCACAACCATTGTTGATGAGCTTGGGGCACGTCGCACGTTCTTCTGACTCCATTTTTTTATTTTTTATTTTTTATTTTAGATAATATCAAATAAATTTCATTTTGTTTCATTATTTCAACTACGTTCATGAATGTCATACAGTAGCTTGGAGCCTTGAACTGTTTGGAGTATGTGTATATAACAGATATTCTATCATGTTCTAAGTTCTAAGCAGCAATATAATTAGTCACAAAAAATTAGTAGTAAAAGAAAATAATTAAGGTCTAAGGCTTAGTCCTATGTGCTAGATATTTAGCTACTAAATTGGCCATCCACGTCAGATAGGGCAACCTCTTAACCCCTATGGGAAGGCCAATCTAGCAGCAAAACGCTTAATTATTCGGCGTTACCAATTCTCTCTCCTTCTTTTCTTCTTTTTCTTCTCTCTTTCTTTTTTTTCTTCTCTTTTTTTCTCCCTATTTACGCTTCTCTCCCCTTCTTTTTCTTCTCTCTCTCCTTTTTTACTCTTTCTCTCTCCCTCTTTTCCTTCTCTCTCCAGAAAAATTTATATAACGCCGAACCATTCAGGGTTTTGGTCACTTTTTGAGCGCCGCACTATTCAGCGTTTCAATCTCGCTCATAGTTGGACTGCGGGCAAATGCTAGGAGAGAAGTAGCCAAAATGAGTGTTAACTTTTTTTCCACACTTTTTTCATGATTTACAACACTTTTTGGCCAATTTAGCAGTCCAATCTAGCCCATAGGACTTAGCCTAAAGTTGCTTGCTATCATACCTTTATGAGCATTAAGAAAACACACAAATGTGATCCCCTCCGGTGCAATCATCTTTTTTTTTTGCATCCCCTGGAAAAGCTCTATCGCAGCTTTCCCTAACATCATGCATTGCTTTTCCTTTGATTTATATCTACACCGACCAGATTTGAAATTATACAAATTTCGAGACAAAAACAGCACATTCATACACTAAACAATTCAAATAAACATCTGAAATTAGTTTTTTGATCTCCACCACTTGGAGAATCACTTGGCACCTGGCATCTTAATTAATTACACAATAAAAAAAAATTATTCAGATTCCCATATAATGAGAGGGTAACGAGCACATGAACTTACCGTCAAAATACTGAGTTTTGTATGGCGGACTTTCTTGTGAAAAGCCATTTACAGAGATGGGGCTAGTAATCGGAAGAGGAGAGAAGCGCACATGATACGGAAGAAAATAGTCATTAATAAAGATGTTACAATTGATGGGTGACGGAGCTAGGATTTTTAGTTGGGTGGGGCATTATGGAGAAAAAGGATTGCACTTTAAGTTCTCCTGCATTTCTTGTAAGCAAATTATAAGATCCCAAGTCATGATCATACGAGAAATTTGGCAAATCTGTTGGAAAAAACTGGGTTGCAATACAAGATGAAATAACACAGGAAGAGATTGTTGTACTCCAAACTTTCAAGGCTCATAAGATTTTTTTTAGACAATTATTTCTACCCTCCCAATAAATTGGCGATTACAACAGGTATGTGAAATAATGCCTTCAGGATACAATGAAAGCCCTACAACAGAAATTGAATTCAAGGTTTGTACCCCTTTATCCAATCAAGAACACATGTAAACAAAATTTCTGATGATGCTTGAAAGAGAGAAAACAGAAAAGTTTTTTTTTCGATATGTTTTAAACGAGTTTTGGGAGATGCTATTTATAGAGGTTTTCGCATCTGTTGGGAATAAACATCTTTTCACCAACAGGTTTCTCTTCACGAAACGATGAGTCTCTTCATCATCAGACATCAATGACGTCTGTTGGATTCGAAGATTCTGGACATGTTTGTAACTGTCGAAACAGTTACGTACCACCAAAAAATTCTTCCGGGGGTTACGCCCCCCAGGACCCCGCCTTGGATAGCGCAGTTGAAAATATTCCAACATTCTCCCCCTATTTTCAAAAAGCCATAAAACAAAGTTAAAAACTTTTAAATCAGAGTGGCTGCATCACCGAAGTGACTGCCTACGTACCCGAGTGGGATCAAGCCAACGTAGTTCAAGCACAATTGAGACTAAGCATCATCGTTGAAATCAACACATAAATGATAGGTATCTTTTGGATTTGAACCTTCACTTAGTGTAAGAAACTCGAAGTCTTATAGAGATTCTATGGTGAAACCAGTCTTGAACCAAGTATCCCTTATGATAAAACCGGAGTCTCCACACATATTGATTTCATAAATCATGTGTTCTCAGAGCTGCACGTTAATGGCCATGTGCTTATATCCTTGATTCATGAGTCTTCTTTAGAGAACGGTCTTCTTCTCTTAGGAAACGACCTGATTTCCATACTCATATAGGTAAGTCTCGAAGGTGTTTCTGCGATACACGTTTTACTAATCACTGACTCATTAAGGATTTACATCCATCCTATTTTCTTGAAGAACCCAGCACGAATTAGAAATGGGAAGTTTTATATTAGTGCTCCATAATATACATCCATAACTTGTTGGTACTACATTGAACCTTGTTTATCTTTTTCAAAACATAGGTTGGGTTTCTGCTATGGGAGATCAAACTTCTTTCACAGACCTTAGTCCCATATCTTTACTTTTTATTGAAACCACCGAACTTGGTAGACTCCTCGTAAATGGGTCTTCCAAATTCCTCTTTGATTCAATAAAGTTAACCGTAACCACTCCCCTCTTGAGTAGTTGCCTAACCATTTGATGTCTAAGACTTGCATGTCTTGACTTTCCATTATAAGTCGTATTTGAGACATTATATATGGTAGCTTGATTATCACAATTAATCAAGACCGTCGGAGTTGGCTTCTTCCAAAATGGAATTTCCATAAGTAGGTTCCTAAGCCATTCTGCCTCCTTACATGCATCCGTTAAGGCTATTAATTCTGACAACATTGTTGAATAAAATACAAGTCTCGCTTCTTGGAACTCCAAGACACAAAGAAGACCCCTAATGTAAAGATCCATCCAGACGTTGATTTGGACTTGGCCTCTACATCGTTCCAGTTAGCATCGCTGTACCCTTCTAGTGCAGCGGGATAGCCTTGGTAATGCAAGCCAAAATTCATTGTACCTTTCAAGTAAGCCATAACTCTTGAAACTGCTTTCCAGTGTTCATATCCTGGATCACTTGAGAAACTACATAACACTCCCACGGCTTGGGCTATGTACGGTCTTGTGCAATTCATAGCATACATAAGACTTCCAATGACACTGAAATACTCAAGTTGTGCATGAGTACGTCCGGTGTTCTTCTTTAACACTATAGTATGGTCTAAAGGAGTAGGTACTGGATTGTCATCAAAGTGACCATACTTCTTGAGAAATTTCTCAATATAATGAGATTGGGTTAAACCCAACTCATTTCCCTTTCTTAGGATCTTAATTCCCAAGATTACATCAGCCTCTCATAAATCCTTCATATCAAAGTTAGAGCTTAGAAACTTCTTTGTTTCTTCCACAACAGATATGTCAGATCCAAAAATAAGCATATCATCAACATACAAACAGAGAATTACACATCCAAAACTTTCATGCTTACTATATATACATTTATCCGCATCATTCACCACAAAACCATATGAAAAAACCACTATGTCAAACTTCTCATGCCATTGCATGGAAGCTTGCTTCAAGCCATAAAGAGATTTTACTAACTTGCAAACCTTCTTTTCTTGGCCTGGCAATATGAAACCTTCAGGTTGTTCCATATATATTTCTTCTTCAAAATCTCCATTTAGGAAGGCGGGTTTGACATCCATTTGATGAATAATTAACTTGTGAATAGAAGCAAGTGCTATTAAACAACGAATAGATGAGATGCGAGCAACACGAGCATATGTATCAAAGTAATCAATTCCATGTCTTTGCTTATAACCCTTAGTAACTAATCTGGCTTTGAACTTATCAATGGAACCATCGGCATTCATCTTTCTCTTGAAAATCCATTTACATCCAATAGGCTTTACGCCCGGAGGTAAATCACAATATATCCAAGTATCGTTGGTCAAAAGAGAATTCTTTTCATCATTGATAGCCTCTTTCCAAAAACTAGCATATTTTGCACTCATAGCCTCAGCATAAGTTTTATGGTCATCATCAACATGCATAACATATTTGGTAACACTAAGAATTCTATTCTTATTACATTCTACAAGATATGTTATAAAGTTTGGACCAAAAATTTTCTCAATTCTTGCTCTCTTACTCCTTCTAGGTTCGATATCTTCTATGGGTTCAGAAGTATCCTCCATGTCTCGAGTAGGAACAGAATGATCATTATTCTCATTAGTCTCTTCAGATTCTAGACTAGGTAAAATGAGTTCTTCATGGGTTGTATTTGAGAACTGTTCCTATTTAAGTTCTCAAAGAATTCCACACCTACAGATTCTATAATCTCAAAAGTGTCAAGGATTAAAAATCTGTAGGTGATGCTATTAAGAGAGTATCCCACAAAAGCACATTTATAAGCCCTGTTTCCCAGTTTTGGTCTTTTAGATCAGGCTTTCGAACATATGCTAAGCAACCCCAGACTTTAAATCTCTTCAACTTTGGTTTCCTCTTAAACCACAATTCATAAGGAGAAACATTATTCTTTTTCAAAGGAACTCTATTCAAAATATAACATGCAGACAACATAGCTTCACCCCACAAAGAATTAGGCAAATTAGAACTTATAAGCATGCAATTAACCATATCAATCAAAGTTTAATTTTTCCTTTCAACCACACCATTTTGTTGAGGTGTATAAGGTGCAGTAAATTGATGAATTAAACCATGCTCTTGACAAAAGAATTTAAATTCATTAGGAAAATATTCACCACCACGATCAGAATGTAAAATCTTAATTTTCAGTCCTAATTGTGTCTCTACTTCTGCTTTGTATATTTTGAATATGTCAAAAACATCATCCTTAGATTTCATCAAATATGTATAAGCATATATAGTACTATCCTCTATAAAAGTGACATAATACTTATTTCCACCACGAGTGGCAGAACCATGCAAATCACCCACATCTCTGTGTACTAATTCAAGTAAGGAAGAATTTCGTACTACAGACTTATGGGAAATTCTAGTTATCTTTGCTTGCACACATATTTCACATTTAAAAGCATGATCAAAATTGCAATCAGAAATCAAACCTAATCGTTCATGTTTCTAAGAGAACCATAATTCACATGACCAAACCTAGCATGCCATAAATTAACAGAGTCAACAATATAAGCAGAACCATTATTTATTAAATTAAGCTTAATCATCCCATTACAAGCATATCCTTGTCCAACAAACACACCATTTTTGGACAATACAAACTTATAGACTCATAGGTCGTCTTGAATCCAACCTTCATAACAAGGTCGCCGGAAACAAGGTTCTTTACAGTGTCAGGGACATGTAACACATTAGTAAGAGTAACAGTCTTTCCCGAAGTAAACGAGAGTTCAACAGTGCCTTTCCCAATGACTTTGATGTGTTGGCCACGTGCAATGGTTGAGATATTAGTTCCACATGTACCCTTCAACTATGGCATCATCTTTCATACATAATAATTTGAACCTTAAACATTTTGATTTAAACTTCAAACTTTCTAAAAAGAATTACACTAATCCAACTTGGTTAAATAAAAACATTATTTGTTGCTAAACCAAAATAATACATACATTCTCCCACTTGGTGAGTAACAAATCCTTTCTAAAATTTAAAAACATTTAAGTAAAAGAATTTGAAATGGTAAATTTCAATCCCAAATGTAATGTAGGTGGCCACCCTTTTGATTTTAGTAAATTTCAATCCCAATCAATAAGGTAAAGATTATGAACAACATTATTCTTTAAGTAGAAAAGCAGGCATGAAAACGACTATAAAGACATAAGCACCACTTAAATGATGCATGCACCATTTCTATATTCAGAAAGTTAGACGGTCTATTGTCATTAAGTTAATATTTTTGGCCGGCAAAAACTTTTAGTAATGTTATCTGCAAAATAAAAACTTAATTACGCCTCATTTAATAGACTAAACAGAAGCATATGATAAAGATTAAAGATCATATAAAACAATAACATATTGATATGCAGAACAGTGAAGCATATAACCAAAACGTACAAGCTTTAGAAAAACTTAAAATATATTAACAGTACCCATAATGGACTCATGCTCTTTAAACTTTTTAGGACTCGAACGTTATTGGATCTGCAAGCATATGATAAGATAAGATGTGAGAATTTTCAATTTTTCGATCTTGATTTTGCGCTTTACCATGAAATACTTAACAAAATTTTGTTGCTCTTCGTGTTCCTTGATTATCTTTTTCTAAACTTGTTTCAGCTTGGTTGTCACAACAAAACTTCACTGGTCTAGATACAAAATTTATAACTTGAAGATTCCTCATAAGGTTCTTTAACCAAACAACTTGAGTAGATGCCTAGTAACAAGCAAGGTACTCTAGGTCCATTGCTTGAATAGATTGTTTCACACTTTTTCATGAAATAGCACCATTAGCGAACATAAAAACATAAGATGAAGTAGATTTCAGATTATCCGGACCCAAAAAATCAAAATCAGAGAAACATTGAACTTCTAACTCTTCAATCTTCCATAAAACAAGCTGAAAATACTTTGTTCGCTGCAAATATCGAAACACTTTGTTTACTTCTTTCTAATGAGATTCATCTGGATTGTGCTGACAGCGTCGCGACATACCAACAACAAAACTTAAATCTGGAAGGGTGCAAATCATGACATACATTGAGCTACTAATTGCTAATGCACAGACAATGCAGTTTATTATTACTGTCACTTTTAACAATAGGTGCTTCATCCGCCGCGCAGTTATGCCTAATAAACCTTTCTTTCTGTCACAGCTTATCTTAATATCTAGGACACGGGGTGTTTCTCCAAAGTGTTTCATCTCAAAATTAGTTGATAGAAACTTCATAGTATCTTGTAGCATATAAAGATTATTAGTAGCAAGTAAGATACCATCAACATACAAAATCAGAAAAATAAACTTGCTCCCACTAGTTGAATATAATTTGGGAAGTTGAGTAGCCATTGAGGCGTATCATTGTTTGAAGACCAACGGATAATAGTTTCCTTGCGATTAGCCAAACATTTCGCTGAAAATAAAAGATACTTTGGTGATCCCAAAAGCATTTATTACATTACATTTCACACAAAATAAAAGATTGTTTGGTGATTCCAAAAGCATACATTACATAACATAGAGCACACAATTTTTTTTTTTCCTAGTCAAATTTCCTAACCATGCATGTGCTTGATGGGTACAAGCTCAAGTGGATATTTCTTATGGATACTAATCCCCGATGATTCCTCCATGTTTATGTCTTCCTTCTTGAGTCCATTTGGTAATTTCCAATCAAAAGCATACAATATATTGGCAAGGACGAACTCTGTCAACACAATTCCCATGTTCATTCCAGGACAAATCCTTCGACCTGCCCCAAATGGTACGTATTCAAAATTTTGAGTACCTGCAAAATCCATATTGAAGCTATCTTTAAACCTCTCCGGCATGAATTCCTCTGGATTTTGCCAATACTTGGGATTCCTCCCCATTGCCCATGCATTAATTAGGACCCTTGTTTTCGGGTATACGTCATATCCATCAATCTTACTGTGTTTTATACATTCTCTTGGAGATAACAGTGGAGCTGGTGCGTGCATCCGTAGAGCCTCTTTGACTACCATTTTTAAGTAGTGGAAATTATCAAGGTCTGATTCTTCTACTTTTCCTTTTGATCCCACATAGTTTCGTATCTCTTCTTGAACTTTCTTCATTGCTTCTGGATTTCTAGCCAGTTCTGTCATCGCCCAATTCATTGTTACGGTTGGTGCATCTATTCCAGCAACAAAAACATTCTGATTGCATTTTTATATTCATAATATTAGTTCATGCTCAAAATAATCAATCAAATCATTATATAAGCATAAGCAGAATGATAGGAAGCCAAATATAGAAGAATCTTAGCTACATACCATAAGAATTGCTTTGATATGGTCATTCGTAAAACGAATTTTACTCGCTTGATGATCTTTATCTAGTTTCAGCAAGACGTCTATAATATCATCCCGGTCTGGTTTGAGTCTCTCGGGGTCGAGATGTTGGTCTATCATTTGTTGAAAAAATTCATCCAAATCATGAAAGCATTTTTCAATTGTAGCATGACTTCCAGTAATCCTATCAATAATCCAACCAACTTTGGGAAAGAAATCGGACGCAGAGAATCCAGTTAAACCTACCATGAGCTGGTCAAGGATTTCCATAAGCCTGGAATCAGCCAGTTCATTCCTACTATGATCACCAGTCTTTTTGCTACCAAAAGCAATCCTAAAAACGGTTCTATGTGTAAAATTTGTTAACTTTTTAATAACATCAACAGGGGTAGAATTTGAAGAAGAAGATGATATGGAATCAATCAACAACTCCATTTCCTCTGCCCTGACCGTCTTAAAAGACTGCACCTTTTTTGTACTAAAAAGTTCAAGCAGGCATATCTTTCGAATCTCCCGATAATAGTCTCCATAAGTTCCAGAAGCAATATCCAAGTGATTGTACGATAAACGTTTAGATGCAGCAAGCGAAGGCCTATTGCAAAACTGAAGATCGTACGTTTTCAAGACTTGTTTGGCAGCTTCAGGGGAGGAGATTACGAGTGTTGGCACACGACCAAGTTGTAGAAGCATGACTGGACCATGTTTTTTAGATAGCTCGTCTAGTACTTGATGCATCGGTTTTCCTAGTTGATGTAAGTTACCAATGATTGGAATCCTAGGTGGACCTGGAGGATGATGACCATTCTTTCTGGTTTTGAGAAAATATAGAGGTAGAAGGAGAAGCAGAGGAAGAAGCAGAAAAACATTACAGTAAGGAAGAAGAAGCTCCATGATGCTCATATTTTGTTGTGAATCAATGGTGTTTTCGTTGCTTGTTTTATAAGGAGTGGTGGATGAAATCAAACAACTACGTAGACTATTAAGGATTTGCATTAGTAATAATCAATTTCTTTAATATATCTATTTGACCAGCGGTCGTACCAACTGGTCAAATAGAGTCCAAATTTCACAGAATCATAGTTCGGTTTTTATTTGTTTTCTATAAATTGTTCATTGTACACGTGAAGTATCTTTTCCATTTTTGAACCACTTGTTACAAGTTAAATTGATTCATCATTTGATTCTTTGAATTCAGGATGTACACTTTTGTATTTTTTTATAATTTTCCAATTAGGATTGCATAAATGTTAGAATACGGGCATCCAACTCAAAACCAATTGGCAATGAGTGGAGAGGCCCGAAGGATTATAAACCGCAGGATCTTAGATGCCCAGACAATGTGGGACTAATAATCTCAACACGCCCCCACACGTGTAGCCTCGTTGGGTCTAACACGTGGACAATTAAATCGGGTGACGCGGAGTAAAGGCGCGGTCAAATGACTCGTCGCAAATAGCCTGCTCTGATACCATGTTAGAATACGGGCATCCAACTCAAAACCAATTGGCAATGAGTGGAGAGGCCCGAAGGATTATAAACCGCAGGATCTTAGATGCCCAGACAATGTGGGACTAATAATCTCAACAATAAAACCAGAGGTAGTTGCCTCTTTTATCATAAAAAGATTGTTCTATTATTGCTTCTTGGACAAAGAAAATCATTGTTCAATAAGCCACCGTTTTCCGCCGCCTCCAGACAATTAAAACATGTCACATTCAGACTACACCGGTTTCTTTGTTTTCTTCTTTTAAGGACAGGGAGTCTAATATTCGTCTGGATTTACACTTAATTTTCTCAGTTCATTTGATTGTCGTAATCCAGTCTACATTGGTTGCATAGTAAAAAAAAATATCCAATATTCTTAAGACAAAATCTTTACATATTATTGTGATGTTCGTCGTCAAATACGTTAAACTACAGTAGAACTTCGATAAATTAATCTTCAATAAATTAATTACTTCGCTAAAATAATAAATTTTCCCGGTCCCAACTAGGCTTGTACAAGCTAAATTCTTATCGATAAATTAATAACTTCGCTAAAATAATAATTTCTTCCAGTCCCAAGGCTATTAATTTATCGAAGTTTTACTGTACAGTTGAAGACAATAATGGAAAAGATTTCACCCCCATTTACGTACTATACTGTGATGTTCGTCGTCAAATACGTTAACCTACAGTTGAAGATAATAATGGAAAAGATTTCTCCCCATTCTTGTAGAGAAGACAAGAAATAGTGGGTTGGGTTGGCACTTCAAATGTGATAACACATATCAATTATTTCAACTAGTGGGTTGGGTCGGGTCGGCATATCAATTATTTAATCCTTACATTTCAGTTGCCAACTTGGAATTCATTTCAAAAAGATTGCAGTTTTGGGTTTGCCTTGGAAAACCAAAGAGACGTTATCATGCTTGCTTCCTGTTTTGTTTCTTAATAAGTTTTTACTCTATTTATTAAACAGTTAATTTGGGTGAAAACTTCAGTTTGATCCTAATGTAGGTGATCATAAGTTCATTTAGTCTACCGATAAACAAGACAGTTCAGTTTGGTTTTTATTTGGTTAAGTAAAAATTCTTCTTTCAATCAAACGAGTAAAAGTTTCCGCTGATACTTTACTAATAGTGTTGGCATTACTATTAGTTTCATTTCACAATGTTGCTCTTTTTGCTCCTGGTGCTTCTGTTTCTTCTACTCATACAAACAAATGTGACGAATAGTTACCCCATACGCATACCTAATTTTAGTTACAATACTTTCTGCAACCATTCAATGAATAAACCGGATCGTAAGGAAAATTTGGATTTTAATGTCAATCAACTAATTGAGCTACCCCATAGTCCCATACCCACACCTAACTTTCAGAATATAATGAAAATATGACATCATTTAAGCAAGGGCGGAGGCAGTGTGAAGCAAGGGTGTGCAGTTGCATACCCTTGAATCCTAAAGTTCTTTATTGGGTATTATTTTTCAAGCCCAAATCGTTTACCAAATGAATTTTGCACCCCTTCGAAATTCATATGGATTTACTTAGAACAGATATTTGGGTAGAATATCTTCCAAACTCAACTTGTGGAGATAGGTTTATTATTTATATGGAAGATAAGAACTCTTGTTGTTACAAAGTTGTTATACAGATAAACATATTCAAACTCTAAAGTACGAGATATTTGCTAACCTAAAAAGAGCGAGTTTTAAGCCTACATAGTTATAGTCTTCGTCTGACTGACTCAATTGGTTAGTCTTCAGGAGAGTTTGCCATTGTATGCTTAACACCTCCCCTCAAGTTGTACCTGAGTTGGCGAATGTGTAACTTGGAACGGAAAAGCTGAAACCTTGGTGCAGACAAGCCCTTAGTAAATATATCAGCTAGCTGGTCTCTTGAGCTGATGAAACATACTTGTAACTCTTTATTGGCAACTCTTTCTCTGACAATCCAAGAAACCGTCTTCTGTTTACGTGCAATTCAAGAAATCGGATTGCCGCCAAAATAAATGCCACTGGTGGACCGTCGATCATTTAGACTCCCAGCCCAGTCTGCATCATAGTAGGCATTCAAAGTGAAATCCTTTGATGGTTTGAGATGTAGACCATAAACCACCGTGCTTTTGAGATATCATATGATTCTCTTCACAAGTTCTCAATGCTCTATGTGAGGGTCATGCATGTATAGTTCGGTTTTTATTTGTTTTCTATAAATTGTTCATTGTACACGTGAAGAATCTTTTCCATTTTTGAACCACTTCTTACAACTATAATTTATTTATCATTTGGTTCTTTGAATTCGGGATGTACACTTTTGTATTTTTTTTATTTTTCCGATCTCCGATGTAACCGATTGGATTGCAAATAAATTTTCATTTTAATGAAAAACAGAGGTATTTGCATTTTTCATCATAAAAAGATTAATTCTATTATTGCTTTTTAGACAAAAGAATATCAATGTTCAATAAGCCACCATTTTCCGCCGCCTCCGACAAATTAACTCCTGTCACAAATCAGCCTATGTCAGTTTCCTCCGACAAAGGATTTAACATTCTCAGATCTTTTGATTGTCGTAATTCAGTCTACATTGGTTGCATAGAAAAAAATATCCAATAATCTCAATACAAAATCGTTACATACTACTGTGATATTCGTTAAACTACCGTTCAAGGTAATTACGGAAAAGAACTCTCCCATTGTTCCAGAGAAGACAAAAAAATAGTGGGATGGGTTGCAGTTCAAATGTATATACATATCAATTATTTCCTTACATTTGAGTAGCCAACTTGGAAACCAAAAAGACACGTCTATACAGAAACGTTATCATGTTTGCTTCTGTTTTATTTCGTAACAAGATTTTAGTCTACTAGATTTTGTGCCCGTGCTACGCACCGGGCGGGCCCGAAAACCACTTTGCCTCGCCCCGTCCTGATGTATGCTCAGGATTTTTGATCTGGTGTAGCTCGTTTTCGGCTCGCCCCGTCCCGATACATGTTTAGAATTTTTTATTTAGTGTGGCTCGGCTTCGCCTCGCCCTGTCGCTTGGGATTTTTATTTAGGCCCGTGTCGCGCATCGTGTTGCCCCATGACAGTCTTTGTTTTTTCCTGTGCATCATAAAATCAGTAGCAGTTCAAATAGTTCCAGCTTCTTCTCAATACTTTAATCACCAAACCAACAGCACCAATTGCCCTTATTCCCTGTACGTCTCAACACAATTCAGTGGTACTTCTCACATGAAGCCATTCAAAGGCTAGAAAAACTACATTTCACAATTAACTCATCGGCACAACGGTCAATCAAGTCGCTCTCCCGACATAAGGCAGTACACCTAAGGACTTCACAGTGCCAGCAATTAGTGGAGCCGCACCAATGCCCCTTCACCCATTCCAGCATGCAGTAAGCTGATTAAGAAAGGAAACAAAAACAAACATGAGAAAGCTTGGAACAACACAACGATTGCCTCTGCAACAACAATCCCGGTTTCAGTTTGGGACAGACATCAACAACACAACACTGAAGCTAAGAATATTAAACATTCATGAGAATACCATTTTCCCTATAGTTACACAGCAGGAGCTTTGCTTAGAATTTTTGCATTTTTAAATAGACTTAGTTATTGACAGAAAGTCTCAACTTGTTTGGGAGTTGAGGTTTAGAAGAAGAAGAAGATTGACAGAAAGTCTCAATTTGTTTGGGAGTTGAGGTTTAGAAGAAGAAGAAGATTGACAGAAAGACAGTTGAACCCTATTCTTAAGTGTTTTAGTGTAGCGCACTAAGTGACAATGATAGAATTTCAGCCAATAAAAACAAATTAAAGTTTAAGAATACACGTAAAACTTTCAGTAACGAAAACTGATCAACGAATTAAAAACACGTAAGTGACAATGATAGAATTTCAGCCAATAAAAACAAATTAAAGTTTAAGAATACACGTAAAACTTTCAGTAACGAAAACTGATCAACGAACATTATAAAACCACATAACCACAAATAATTTCTAAAATGGAAATCTCCACATAATGTTAAATTCTTTCAGTAAATTTAACATTTTCTGAAGCTTATCAAAAAAAAAATGGAAAGAGTGACGTGTGATGCGAACTTTGACCACAAAAATAGCTATCCCTGGTAACTCCAGGTGCAAGTATATAGATCTTGCACAGTTATGGAGATAAAGCTTTGAAGTACCCGTGAAGCAATACATCACAAAACCGGGAAGTTATGTTTACAAACATTATAAGCACATATAGGTCGTACCTAGAACCGAAACAAAGTTCTTAATCTATCACATAAAGCCAATTTCTCATCAGCCACCACTCATTGTTTCATATGGACCAAGCTTAATTTTCTTACTAAACATTAATGGACTACTATAATTTAATGCCCACAGTATGGGGATTAATCTCATTGTGCCTAGCGTGGAATATATAAATGAGATAAATTAACACTAAAATCAATATTTCCAGTGGTAATAACATGAGCAGGAAAACCTTACCTCCTCCGGTATACATTTACTCCATCAAAATTATGAAATCCCATGCTTTTGTTGTATAAAGTTTTTTATAATGATTGAACACCGAAACAATACCCGTTGCACCTACAAATCAATCAAAATTAGAACCTAAAGTACAAATTAAATGCAAAGTATAATTAGAGATTTATCTATCAAAAGTAACATAATTAAATAGTTACTAATGAAGAACAAAGAAATGGGGATTAAGTACTAAAAAATCAATTGATGTACCTATTCAAATCATACAAATTACATAGATAGGGAGACATAAAAATTAAGGTTTTCACAGCAAATTAACAAAAAACCTAAAATGAAAGTAACTTTAAAATGCAATTCTAGCAGACTCCTCATTCTTTAGAATGCAGGAAATATAAGCAAAAGAAATAATTTCACCACTAAATCTTAGATTAATCCTATTAATCCACAAAAATGAATTATCCACTTCTATTTTTAGGATTAAAAGAATTATCCACATTTGATGATAGTTTAATTGGGATTAATGGACTTGGTATTAAGGTGGATTTTGATGATAGTTTACTCACTGATGGTTCAGGAATTATTATAAACACTTGATATTCATTCTCTGAGCTGGTGATGGAGATAACTCCTTCACTCATGATTCTTGCTCAAATTCCCTGCAAAATCGATTTGGATTGAAACCCAATCTTCCTAAGCATATAATGGATCATATTACTCAGTCAATCTCAGAAAACCCTTACTTGTTAAACCCACCTAAATAATTTGTAGAAGGGTTTTGTTTTGACAATTACAGAAATAAAAACAAATTCTAAACCTTCGTTAACACAATTAAAAGAATAATACCTGGTAGAATTGATTGGTTGCAAAGATTGCAGAACATACAAAACAGAAGAAGAGTTAGTCAATTGGATAAGATAAGCCAACTGCAGGGAAGATTAGGGTTCGGAAAGATAAAAGGAGAAAAAAGGAAAAGAAAGAGGAAAGACCGGAAGAGAGATGGGGTTTGAGAGAGTTCATATTTAACCTGAACGGAGAGAGCAACAACGATCTTCTGTTAAACTTCTCGAAGAGGAAGGTGGTGGAGAAGAGAGTCTGTGTGCCGTAAAAAAAAAAAAACTTCCGAGTTAGGATTAATTATTTTTCAAAAATTAGGTTTACCTCTTCACGGCTGTATTGTCTACCTAACTGGATTTAGTAACGTCCAGTTAATTATTTGGTGTAAACCAAGTGTAACGAATTATTTAGCTGTAAATCCTCACATAAGTATTGTACACCCACGTTTTTGGTAATGGTGTTACTAACGGTCGGTTAAATACTGGGTGTAAACGGAGTGTAATTTAGGTTTTAATGTCTCGACCAATAGAGTCCCGCCACTTGTCCTCTCCAGAATTGCTCTGTGTGAAAGCTTTTATCTAATTTAATTTGAGGGGGGTGTCACACTCACCGTGCGACGTGAGAGCTCATATGACTTAGTGTTTTAAAGGAGGGGAGATTTACTAGATGACCGTGCGGTGGGCGGGGGCGGTGGGTGGAGTGGGGTCGACCGAAGAAGGGACTCAAGTTTAGGAGCGCTTCGGTGGAAATATAGGGGGCTGGTTTTATGTGACAGTTTTGTAACACTCTTTGTAACAGTTATTAATAACGGTATAAGCGTAACATTATGTAATACTTATTTTTAACACTTTTGTAATAATTTTGTAATAACAACAACAGCTTAGATAGGGTGGCTGAATTTTGATAGTAATCAACGGTCAGGATCAAAATTAAAAGTATAGGTGATAATTTTCTTGCAATTTTCACGCCACAATTACCGTCAGTCGGTTAGACTTCTGATCATTTTGATTGCGCCTAATCGTAATCGGGGTTCATGACTCTCTGATTGTCGATCCAATTTCGTAGAAAAAAGAATAGTCTGCGTTCAATTTTGGCTCCATATGGGTTTTTTTTTTTTTTTTTGGTTTTTTCTGAACATATGAAAAGATTCCCTTCCGTCGTCCAATTAAACAATTCATTTGGGTAAAAACTTTGGTTTGATCCTGATTTAGGTAATTTTAAGTTAAATTAGTCTACTGATAATGAAGAGGGTTCATTTAGGTTCTTATTTGGTTAAGTAAAAGTTTACACCGATACTTTACTAATATTGTTGGTTGTTATTATTAATTTCATTTTACAGTGTTGCACTTTTGATTTTTGTTAAAGGGAGAGCAAAAAGAGATCCGAGGAGAGCATAAATCGTGGTCGACTCACTAATCCAGACCTATCCAATAAATTATTTCGAATCGGACCAAATTAACCCTACCAAATACACCTAATACCCAAATACTCGAAGTCACACCGTTTTTTTTCTTCCAATCACCATCATCTTCACCGTTACATAGACTATCAAGAAATTGCTTATCTTGATCGTCAGATTAGGTGCGACTATTAAACTTGGCTTATGAATGCTCGATCTTGGTTCTAAATCTAAAAGACTACCATTATTAACGATTTAAGATCAATTACATCATAGATGTATATTGTTGTTGTGATCCAGACCTATCCAATATTTCGTTCTTTGTAATCCAACCATTGTTAATTATTATACAACGTCCCTTCCCGATTAAACCCATCAAAGGTTTAATTGCAAGTCTGCAAATGATCTGTGAAATGGGTTTTTAATTAATTTATTTTTCGGTTTTTGTTGTTATGCAATTATGCGATTGATAAGAGAACTGATGGAGATATTGTTTGTGTTTAATATTTTGATTGTACCAAGAAGAATTGAATGGAAATGCAATATGAGTATCAAGAAGAACAGGATTGTACCAAGACACAGACAACTTTCTGTGAGATGAGTACGCTAATGGGTATTGGGTACTCGAATGTAGATGAGTACGCTAATGGGTATTGGTTACTCTAATGGGTATTTTGATTCATCGAAATATTCTGGTGGCGGGTTGGTGGTGGTGTTGTTGTTTGGAGAACGGGTGTAAGTTTTACAGGTTAGTGGGTGTATTTAGTATGGGTAATTTGGTCTGAGTTAAAAAATATATAATGACTAGGGCCTAGTTATCGAGTCGACCACGATTTGTGCTCTCCTCGGATCTCTTTTTGCTCTCCCTTTAACAAAAATCGCACTTTTTGCTTCTGGTACTTCTGTTACATCCACTCATACAAAATAAATGTTACAAGTAGTTACCTCATACCCATACCTAACTTCAGTTAGGATATTTACTCCAGCCATTCAATACACAAACCGGATTGCGAAGAAAATTTGGATTTTAATGTTAATGGACTAATTATTATTTTTTTGAAGCATAAATATTATTAAACTATTTAGTGGCTATTACATGAGGGTATTCTATACCCGAGGATTCATCAAGTACAATTAGATTGGTAGCCCATGAATCTACATCAACATGAAAATGGAGCTGAGTGTGAATAACAATCTTCAGATCAGAGTTGCATCGGGGGCAGGTGTTGGAGTCGAAAGTCGAAAGGCTTTCGATCAATGCTTTCCACAAGAACAGATGTATTTTTGATGGACACAACAGTGTCAATGAGAACTTCGATTGTGATAGAGGGGTTCGATGCAATTGATTGAAGGTGCTAGTGCATTTGCTTCCATATGTTGAGGTGTTTTTCCCAAACGAAATCTGTCTTTCCGCTAGAGAAAACATGACCAATAAAGGAAATACAGAATATGGAATATAACAACTACGTAATTGAAAAAGGTCTCGAAAGCAAATACAACCTAATACAAGTAGCACTACTAAGCTTAGTATAGACTATTGAACAACTATGACAGGAAATTTAAAGGTGTAATGAAGAAAACGAAGGTGGGGATTCCACCGGCCCTTTAAAAACTCAAATAATTTTGATGCATGATGTTGGATTAATTGAAACAAAAAACCTTGGATGTATTCAGCCGATGATATTTTATATGCTGGTTGCTGAGAGTACTCGTGTTGCTTGTTGTCTGGTTCATCTCAAAATCTTAATGGCATAAAATTCTTCATAAGGATTTCAAATTATCCAGTTCTCAAGTATTGGCTTAACAAAGAAACCATACCAAGATGAAATCCATCTTTAAAGATTTTGGCATAACATAGGTATCATACCATGATGAAACTCAACCTTAAAATTAAATTGTAATCAAAAGGCACAACCCCTCCTGAACCTTCCAAACTAAAAACCGAAGCATAAAACAGCCAAGGATCATATCTGTACGACGAAATAAACAACCAACAACATAGATTCTGGTTGGTTACATGGAAATAAAATTACCTTCCAAACTTCAGGTTCATTGAAATAAAAGGAGAGGGTTAACTGCGAAACACCAGACCGGAGAACGGCCATGGTGCCATAGGGTAATTGGAGAATGAGATACTGATAAAACACAAGCCAGGGGAAGAACACAGGAGGATAATTTGTATATGAAGATTATAATTAATCCATGTGTAAAATCAAAACCTATTAATAATAAGGGTTTCAACAGATTTGAACATGAAGGTGAACGGGTTGGGGCAGGAATCAGAGAAAGAGCGTTGACCAAACAACAATCATATGGGGTTTAAATTGATTTGGGTTATGAATCATAGGTATAATAAGAACATGGCATGCTTTTAATGAAATTGAATGAAAACCCATACAAGGGAAAATAAAAGCAGCAGAAACAGTAACCTTGGATTCATCATTTAGGTTAATATACCCAAAAGATTGATTTGATACCTTTCATGAGCTCCCATCAAGCACAACAGCAAGCAAAATTTTTAAATTGAACAAAGTCCCTTCATATTGGGTTGGGGTTCACAACATCAAGACAAACAATGATCTAATTGAGATTATTAGGCCGGTGGAATGGGGATTTAGCTGGAGAACGATGTAAGGACCATTAAAGTTTTCAGATCTAGGATTTTCAGGTGGGGGGAAACCCCAAAAAAACTGGTTTGTGTTAATGGACTAATTGAACTTCCCTATACCCACACCTAACTTTCAGAATATAAGGAAAATATGACATCATTCAATCCTTTTACCACTCCTAACATATGAAAAGGAAAATTTTCTACGTTAACATTCGCATCATGACTAGCCAAGTAATTTCACAATCTTTCAGGAAGTCAATAGTATCCACCAAGTTCCCCTAAAGTAGTGAAGGCAAGAACACCAAAACCAAACCCTTGGGCAGTACACTTCTCCAGGTATTTTTACGTTTCCGAGTAACAGCGTTGCTGATTGCCTGGCTAGGTACAAAAATACGTACTCCACCTCCAATAAAGGGAGAGACACCAGTTACATCTACACAATTGTCACGACCATTACCCTAATTGTAAACTAGAATATCTGCAGGCCTCAAAGCCAAACTGTTGTCAAAAAGGAAACTCAAATCAACTTCTTTTCTAGCCGGCACTCCTGCACAATAGCACATGTCAGCAAAGTTGTCACGTACCATATCACTTCTTTTATATTTTTAAAATTTTTTAATTTATTTTTTTTAGGTTTAGTTTGGCAAGGTTTTTAAATTTTTTTAGCCAAGTTGGGCTAGTTATATTTACATTCTACACTAATTCAGTGGGTTGAACAACAAAGGTTTGACTATGTTTTATTTATTCTTTTCTCCAAGATCAAAAAAAAAAAAAAGAGGGGTGCCTCCAAAAAGGACTAGCTAGTTTCCTTGTCTTGTCCAAGCCCACTGTCCATATATAAATGGGCCATAACAAACATAGATATGGTAGGGGTGAGCATGGGCCGGTATGGACCGGTTTTCACCCCATCCGCATCCAATCCAATACATTATGGATTTCAAATTTGGCATCCGCATCCAATCCACATCCAACGGTTTTGCATCCAATGGATACACGGATGGACGGATTGGATACAGATAATCCAATGGATTTGTTTTAGTTAATAATAAAGAAAATAAAGCCAACACAAATGACTCCTCATGTAACCTACATTTCCTATATATGTATAGGAAGACAAACATACCATGTACAACATCCCAAGCAAACACCTTAAGAATTCCTAAATGATCCATAGTATTTTGTAGAACTATAGAAATGCACTTAATTTAACGGATATGGATGTCCAACGGATTTTCAAAGTTGCATCCGGGCCCGAACCGTAATCCGTTGGATTTCAAAAATTCTATCCGCATCCAACCCATTAACACACGGCCCGGGCATCCATCCGCAAATGAGCGGTTGGTCCCGGTTAAATCCGCGGATTACGGGCCAAATGCTCACCCCTAGATATGTGTAACGTTTGTATCGATTGTCATTCAGATTCGATGAATTTTTGTTGGAAACAAGATTACTAGCACTACGAAGCAATCGATGCGGCTAACTAGCTCGTAATGGCCAATTTTCATTAATACATACAGGAACGTTGCATCAGTTTGTATTATTTCAGGAACCACAACGACGGTTATTACAAGGATACTACAAGAATACAAAGTGCTGACAGCTTTGGACTAAGATTCCTCCATTAAAGTGCTGACAGCTCCACCAAATACTTATCCTGCAAAACAGGGTATTCGAGTTGGTCACTCTGTTGACAGTATACGACAATGGTGTTGAAGAACAGATTATATTTAAACCAATCACTCAACAGCAAGTTTTAGGATGGATTACCTCTTGAACATTCCTCTCCAGATTTATTGCATCTTCCACTTGGCGCCTTACAAATGCGCATGTCTCACGGAATTCTGTCATGGTCAAATTTCAATTTACACATCAATGCTGAGAATTCACATGACTTTTTCAAGTGTTATTTTTAGTTACTAGAATGCAAACTGAAATAAGCTACACTTTACTAACATGCCTAAGTTAAGATGATCTCTTTAAAACAAAATTTCCAAGTTGATAAGCATATTTCTGTCAACCAAAGATCAATCTACACTTTACTAACATGCCTATCCAAGTTTATACATCACTGTACTTCACGTACCAGTCAATATCAGTGATTTGATACCAGAAGGCAGAAGCATGCAAGGTTTCGTCACATAGTACAGCCCGATGATTAAAACTTGTTGTGATATTGAGTTGTCGTGCCTGCAAGAACACACACAGCAGAGTAAATTGACTGAACAACATTAAAGGTACATAGTCCTTTAAGTCTCAACTGGATGGAACTAATTTAGAGTACGACAACTGAATGCTAAGTCAAGCAGAAATGAATTGTAATGTTTGTATAAACACCCATTTAAATGTATGAGTAATAAAGGATTCAAATAACTTTGAGAGTGAGAGAGAGACCTGTTGGTAGTAATTGGATGAGATGTATGAGTTGCACCGAACAAGTCTACATCACCTTCTCAATCAAATTTATTAAGTTGTTTCCATTGTTATCTGGATTAGGTAGCTCCTGGTCTTCCCTTTGAATAAAATCAACCTTGAGACTTTTCAGAAATGGGAGTGATGTCTTGAGATCATAGGGTATAGACTCCTTGTTCAATTTGTCGCATTTGCATATAGTTAACACCATAAGAGAAGTCCATAATCGTAAATCTGGTAGAGATGCTAAAACAGGGCACCACCATAATGCCAACGATTGGAGAGAACTGTTGCTGCTGTTGTTGTTGTTAAGATAACCATCATCATGAAAACCTTGTAACTGAGAGCAATAATTGATACTTAGCTGTTGGAGATTCGGAGTATAGTTCTGGAATAGTATGCACAGTGGGATATATACCAGCTCTGGAGAATCCCATATAGAAATGGATGTGAGTGAGGTCAGACAACCTCCTCCCCTACTGGCAGATGAGATCGAATTTAGTATATTATCGTTAGTTCCGGTTAAATACAATTCCTTAAGAAAAGGAAATTCGTTCGGTACGCTTCTCAATTTCGGACAACCATTTATAAGTAGCTTCTCCAGGAGAGGGAAGGAACGAGCAGATGAAGGAGTAGCAACCACTTCTTCCAGATTTGGCATACCCCTGATTTCAAACTTAATCAACGAAGGGAATAATATTGATGATGTTGTCGTTGAAGACTTCTGAGTATTACTACCTTTTTCTTCTTCTTGTTGTTGCTGGAAATAAAATTCTTCACCCAAACACTTGACATGCGTCATCGCCCCAATCCCAAGATTCCTAAGACATGGGAGCATACCGAGAGCTGGAAGCTTCACACAATTATAGCAACTCGTTAAACCTAAATCCACCAAATTTGGAAGTTGGCAACTAGACGATGTACCCATCCACGTCGGAAGCTTGAAACCCAAGAAACCCTGTATTGACAGATTTCTCAAATTGGGGTGTGGTTGAAGACCCTCTAAAACCATATCATCATCTTCATGATCACCTTTATTGTAGGTCCAACTTAGATATAATTCTCTCAAATTTGTATTATCTTTTAACTTTGCTCTCTCTGCATCTTGTATTCCCCCTCTCACATTTTCTAGATTTTCAATACGCAACACCTGAAGGGATTTGAGTGCTGCTAACTCTTCTATCCCACTGTGATGACCATCAGAACAATTATCTTCTGCTTCTTTCCTTACTTTGTATGACTCCAAGGTTTCAAGGTAAGTTAGCTTTTCTATACCTCTAGGCATTATACCGTGCATTCTGCGATGTGTAAAATGTCTTAATTTCGGCCAGTTCTGAATATCTTTTGGAAACTCACATCTAGCGCCAAAATCCACTATCTCCAAATTAGAGAGTTTGCTAATGCCCATGCAAGATTCAGGCAATACTTTGATATTAGTACTTCTCAAATCAAGGCGCCTTAATCGTGTCAAAGCACCTAACCCTGCTGGTAAGGAAACTAAGTTCGCACAACCCACAAAATTCAATGTAATTAAACTGCAAATGGAAGTAATTGAGTTTGGTATTTCTGTAACTGATGAAGATGATAGGTTTAGGCAACTTAGCTGTTTTAAAGAATCCATTTTTTCGGGTAAGGCCTGAAACTGTGTACACCGATGGAGATCCAATGTCTGCAAATTAGTGAGGTTAAGAGTAAAATCATCAGGTAGAACTTTAATATCAGAATATGATACGTCGAGATGCCTCAAATACTTCAAATGCCCAATGTCACCAAGAAACCCAGAAACATTTTTGCACCTATGCAGTATCAATGTCTGCAAATTGTAGGAATGATTCAATGACACAACGTGTGACGAATCAAATTCACAGTTTGAGAAGTCCAGATACCTCAGATGTTTAAGCTTGGAAACAGAGAAGGAAAACTTTTTATCCCAAACACCGAGCGGATATAATATGCGTAAACGCTTAGCAGAAGAAAAACTAATCACTTGGGAACAATATTTTGGATGAAGCACAATGACTGTCCGCAACTTCTTTGCCTTGCGAAGCACTTGGGAAGTTGTTGTTGACGATCCGCTGTCACATATCAGTTGTAGACGACGAACTTGTGAAACATCTTCCTTGCCGGCACTTACCTTCACAATTACAAATTCATTACTACCCACAACACTAATTGCAAGATCATGCACAACATCATGCATCTTGCACCTCATTATAACACCGAGTTCATCCTTTTCTAAATCTTGAAAAAAGGAGTTCGACGACAAAAGCTGAAAATGATAATTTCCTATATCTTCAATAGTTCTCAAGTTCAACATTTCGGATGATTGAAAGAATCCTTCTGCCATCCATAGTCGAATCAATGTTTCTCTGTCCATTTTCCAATCCTTGGGAAACATACAACAGTACGAGAAACATTGTTTTGAAGTTGAAGATAAACTATCGTAGCTCAATTTTATGATTGATAAGAGTCTTTTATATCCTTCTGTGTTCCACAGACTTGTATTGTCTTTGATTGACAACCAGTATATTTCGTCTGTATTTGACGCCATTAAGCTTCCGAGAAATTTTACTGCAAGTGGTAAGCCATCGCATTTTTTAGCTATGCCTTCTCCGATATCTGCCATAATTCTTAGAGTCAGTACACGTTCATCTCGAGATGATATGATTTTCTCCATAATAGACCAACAAGCACCATCTGTTAATCTTTCTAAATGATAAACGTTAACCCCAGCAACAGACGCAACAGTTATACTTCGTGTTGTGATCAATATTGTGATACTTTTGGCACCCGTACAGACAAGGGAATCCATTAGTTTTCCCCAATCTATTGGATCCTCATTCCATAAATCATCCAGTACAAACAAAATTTTTTTACCGTTTAATCTAATGGAAATCTGATTCCCTAATGCTTCTAAATCTGATGAACCACCATATTTAATTCCTTTATCAATGGACTCTATCATTTTTATTAAGATATTAGAGATACGAAAATCATCGGACACACAAACCCAAGCTTTTGAATCAAAGCTTCCCAGATTCGAGTCGTTGAATATCAGTTGAGCTAAAGTAGTCTTACCCAGTCCACCCATGCCCACAATAGATACGACCCAAGGATTAGCCTGCTGAGAAGAATTTCCTGATGAAGATGAGATTGATGTCGATGACCTGCTGTTCAACATCATTGATACTATCTTTGCTTTTGCAGCCTCCCTCCCAAGAATAACTGAATCATCACCCACTCTAGATGAGGTTAGTAGGTTACTTTTCTCTGTAGCTTGAACCACATTAACACCAGAAGTAGTATTCGGCCTATAATTATACCTTTTGTTCTCTTTGTGGATTTCATCTAACGTTTTATTAATAGCTCGGATTTCACGACCAATCCTAAACCGGAATAGAAGTGGATTGGATGATGAATAAGAAACAAAGTCTTGTATCTTGTGCTTGAGCTGGCTTCCCTCTTCATCACGACGCATGTATTCGTAAGAATATTGATCCATAACATCGTCCGCATCATAAAGAACGTCTTTAAGCCTTCTCAACCAAAGTCTGTCGGCTTCATTATTTACTTGATTTTTTTCAGCATCAGAAACTGTAGCTTGAATTGTCTCCAAGGTTAGCCTAAGCTTTCTTAAATCACCCTTAACACCCCATGCTAGAGGACTAATTTGCTCATCGAGAACTGGTAGTAATTTTTTTATGATTTCACCCACCCCGGCAGTGAGAATCTTTTCCAGCGCCATTAGAGATGATATGAAGCAGAACAGATGATAATGATTTTTTTTTTTTTTTTTTTTTTTGAAAAAGGCTGTATGAAGAGATATTTTTCAGGAAATAAAGAAAGATGACAATGAAGAGAGGAGAAGGTAACAGAAGATCAATATTTCATTTGATGGAGAAATATGAATTTCGTTTGTTTTGATGATTGCAAATGAGGTTAGTATGTTGTTTAGAGAGGAAAGGTTGAATTGGTAATTAAGTTTAGTGATTAAAAGGTCAAACTAGCTGATAACCTGATTAATAATTGATTACCACCAACTAATGTTTTTTTTTTTTTTTTTTTTTTTTTTAAGTAATGTATATTTGTAAATGCAATAATCCCCGAAGTAAATATAATAAGAAAATACAATAATCCCTGAAGTAAATATAATAAGAAGTAAGAACCAATTAACGCGCTGTTGCTGATTTGTTTGGGTATGTATTAAGTTAGTTGGTATCAAAATTATTGCTGATGAGATAGGGCAATTATTGGCCACGATATGCACTTGCCACGTCGTTCTGCAGGAACATGCGATAAATGAAAAAAATACGAATGAAAAAAGCAACTTCACATCGACATTGTTTTCCTTTCAAGATCTGCTTCTCTTTCACACGCATGATGCGCCTGTCGTTGCGCTCCTAAAACTGCAACATATATCATTCACTGATTATCACTTGATTTCAAACTTGCTGTGTAATTATAGGACTTCCACGGAGTTCTGGTCTCTCTATTGTGCTCCGTTAATGTTTCTACCAACTTTCGAGCTTGCTCTATGCTTCTAGGGATACGACGGAGAATGTAGACTTCATTGTCTTCAATTGCTAGAGAGACTTCTATGCTCCTGCCGCTTGAAGACTTCATTGTCTTCAATTTCCACAAAGACTTCTATGCTCCTGAGTCCTGTCGCTTGCTAATAGTGATTTGACATTCCAAAAGGGTCCTGCAACACTTATGTACTTGATACCTATAAAGCACAGTAGGAAATACACATTAGTTTTTATACACACACATGACGTCTTTACGAACCAAAGCAAAACTGACATTAATGCCCAACATATCACTTCCAAATCTCTAGCTCAATTATTAAACGTTTATCTAAGACGCTGCTATAGGAGAGGCGAGATATCGACTAATGAACTTTTTTTTGCTACCTTTGGTCGCTCAATCTGTTTCAGTGAGAAATTGGCGACTAACGTTGCTACCCCTGTTAGGGCTTATAGCTTAGATGATTGAAGCTGATTCAAGCCATATGTAAACATGTATTCCATCTTACAAATAAATGACTCGTGACGAACTGACCTACCATTAAAGAATGATTTGATGGTATAAGCCTGATCCATCTCGAATGTTGACATTTGGATATTTCATTCTACAATAAACTAATTAACCTATAGGTCCCTTAAAATGTTAACACATATTCCATCCCATCGGAACTATTTCAGCATACGCTTTCCTTGAGCACCTTGACGGTATCCCCACTCACCTGGTCTGTAATTTAGCAGTCCTATTGCTGCATTTCTTACAGGGAGTTAGTATCTATAAACTTAATCACGCATTCTTCTTAAGCAGCGAACATTATGTGTAGAAAAACTAACACAATTGTGGGCGTCTCCAGTGCAACGCTAATTCCCATCTTGTATTTCATAAGCAGCATATGCCTACATGGTATCCGACTAATACGAACTTGAGTAATGGCCTTAAAGTGCAAAAAGGATTGAAACGGTAAAAAAAAATGTATTGATGGTAAGGCAATGTAATGGATTCAGTTGCTTGTGGACTTACCAATAATCAAACTGGAATCTTCTGTAAAAAATTGGGCCTTCCTAAAATGTGTAATATGTTCAAAACGTTTCATTGTTAAAAACCTTTGAAAGTTTTGAAAGAGTAAGCCTGATGCAATTCCATGTAGTTACCAAATGTCATTATCTATATTGGGCCAACAACCATCTATTTATCACCTATGATATCTTAATTTAGCATGTGAAGATGTTAATTGTAAATCATTCATAAAGTTACTAGGTATCACCGGGGCCTACGGCCCCGGCTCAACCTTTGATCAGTATCACACGTCATGTAGACTTCGGTATTAACATGGGATTTTTAGATTGGAATGGTCCATCAAAATACTCTGAAATATTTAATTATCCATGTATCCCTACTGATATAATACGGTTCATGTTATCTAGGTATCACCATTGATGATTACTAAAATTTATTCCTTCCTGTGTTTTATTATTCGTTAACCTAGTTGTAATTAAATTATGACCATGACCGCATGGCCATTGATTATATAGAAGCTAGAAAGTCATTGAAGGGGGTTATAAACGAATCAAAGGAAAACATAGAACACAAAGAATTTAACGTGGTTCAGCATTGTGCCTACGTCCACGATTGAATCCCGTAGGGGAATTTAACATGGGATTTATCAGATTCTCTGTTTTATTTCTTCAAAGCAAAATTCACAAAAATCATCACCTTTGAAAGTTAACGGCAGTCAGAGGTGACTTATGAGAATGATACTGGGCGTTTTACGTGAAACAATCAAATGAACAAATCCAGTATTTGCTTACTAAAGAAAAAAGTTACTAAAATTTTAAAATCAATAGGTCTAAATTTTATGAAAGTGTCCAGGAAATCTATACAGAAGAGAATTCAAATACCTAAAACAATGAGGTGAACAATGTAAAAGTTATTGAAGATGGTCAAGTTGTTAAAACAGAAGACAACAAACATCCCCCTTGGTTACTTTAGAAACTGAAATTTTATAACAAAGAAAGCCTCTCTGTGGATACGAACTCTTTCTTATCGCATACTATATTTATTTCTAGTTGATTGAGAAAGTGAAATTAATTTTGACGGATTGACAACCGATCATCATACCATACGTCCGGATAATCAATAGGGTCAAGATACTGACATTATTACCAAGGAACGATCTTCATGGGCATGTTCTAACTACTTGTTATCATCCTTCGCCAGGTATAACATGGAATCTAGACGTGGCATGTTCTCCAAAAAAAAACACCGGAATTGTGTTAACAAATTGCATATTTTCCATCGCAAAACGTTGTTTTCTTATTCTACACTCTCTTTTCTCATACAAAATGTTACAAAAATTCTTGATTTGTGATTTTAGAATATACTCAAAGTATGACATTAATGTTAACTTACAGTTTGTTGCAGTCTCTTTAACTTTCTTCATTTAAACTTTTCAACCATACATAATTTATTGCTTCCCAGGAAGATGAGGCCAATATAACAATGTTAGGCTCTTCGTTATGCACAAACTATTGTTAAATGCCACGCAGCTTTGGGTGTTCTGATATATCTTGTATTAGCGTACCTGTGGTTCCTCAACACATTCACCAATATCAATTTATGAGCGGTCATGACATTTAAATATATACATCTATACTATTTAATGAACCTTATATGTCCACAAACCTCAACATTTATATGACAATTGGACGCTCTCGGCATATTTGGGTTGTAAGAAAAACCTATATATGTATTATTTTCATTGCATCCGTTGCGAATAATTATCTCCCGTTCATCATCTCGTCGATGATAAATTGGACATCCACCTCATCCATGTATGTATTGTCAGTGATTTTTCTAAAATAATCAGTTTCATTTTCTATTTGTCATGCAAAGAGATTCCGAACAACTTGGACTATATACTGCACACTTTTTAAGCATTTGTAATAAAATTGGATAAGGTTCTTCGTCCGGAAATTCAACACAATTTTTTTTTTCAACTTGTTCTGTTGTTCAAATATTTTCAGGACCATCCAAGAATTAAAAAGCCCATATATGATGCAAATCATGTCTTTTAAATTAAACCATAAAAACACATTTAGCAACTTCACCGGCTTAATTGTGTCTTGTTTTTTCTTTAATTACTAATTGATACTCCCTCTATTCCTGACTAGATAATCTAGTTCAAGCTTGCATAATTTCTAAAGCAAGAAGGGGAGGAATATATATTTTGAATTTTTACGAACCCTTATGGATAATAATTAGTAAAAATTAGTTATGATTTATCTCTCAACTATATCATGGATATTCATAAATTATATACCATTGAAAGGCATTTGAAAACACCTATGCAACAAACATAATCAGGGATATCAAATTAGACATATTTCTTACTCTAAAAATAATCGATTAAAATGGTAGTTTTAGAAATATCTCTTGTTTAATGATATAGGTCATGTCACATATTATGGGACACAATTTAAAAATGAATGTCATCTACTTACAAAGGGAGTATCAATTCCTCAAAAGCATGGGTTATCGAATGAGGACAATCATAACCGTAATAGGGGAAGAAGCCCATTCTCAATTTCTGGGACCACCAATAGATGGTAAAACATGGGGTTAACCTCTTTCATCGGGATTCAACTTACCTTTTATACCAACGTAAAAGTTCCAGTCATAACGTATCTTCCGTAAGTCCTTCAATAGGTGACCTAGTTCAAGTTTGCATAATTTTTAAGGCAAGCAGCAGAAAGGAGCATTCTAAGATATTTTTTACAATTATATATGTATTGATAATAATTAGTTAAATTTAGAAATGATTTATCTCTTAAACTATATCACAGAGATATTAAGTAAATTTTATACCATTGAAAACATTTTAAAATACTTGCATAATAAATATAAACATGACTATGAAATTATACATAATTCTTATTCTAACAATAATCAATGAAAATGGTAGTTTTAGAAATATCTCTTGTTTAATAATATAGGTCATGTATTACGTGGATAAAATTCAAAAATGAAAAGGTCATCTACTGTGGAACTGAGGAAGTATCAACCTTGAACCAAAAGCTCTTAAAAAGTCACTTGTTGTGCAAGATGGTAAATTAGTATCTCGTTTAACCGTTGACAAAATATGATTCAGTTGCTTCATGTGAAGTATCCAAGATAGCCACGGCCAGATTTGTTCAAAAAAACATTTTTATTCCTAAAACTGTTTGTATTTCGTGTATCTCTGTCAATGTGGTACCCCCAATCATCGACTCGACTGATGTACAAAATGTTCAATAGCCAAGCTATCGTATGCTCGTCCAACCCTTACAATGAATGAGTCAATAATCTAAAATTACAAATTAAATCATTCCAAATTTCATAGTACATATTCCTCCTTGACATAATTTTTCATTCCGCACAATAAAGATGATATTTGTATTCAAGATTTCCAGCGTATATATTCGTCCAACCCTTACAATGGTTCATGATTTCCAGCGTATATATTCCTAGCTTTGTTCTTGGCAATCTCTGAAAAAATGTAGAGTTTACGATGAAGCACCTTTAACATTGTGGGATGCCATGTATCCATTGCAGTAGGAGCAACTCTTGTGAACAGGCTTGAGCGATTATCTCAAATATAAGATTAGGTGTACTGTAAGCTGGTCCACTCATAATTCTCAGATGTGCCTGTCAAATTTTGTGAACTTCTCTATCTCATAAATATTTTAATTCTACAACTAATAATCATACATGTTTAGACACTTATGGTTGAGTCCGACTTTGTGCGCCACGGTTTAACCGGGGTGCACATTCCTCCCTTGTTCATTGGTTTTCTAAGTTGACCGAACATTTACTTTTTTCTTTTCTTATTTTTTTCCTAATCAAAATTACTAAATCTTTTCTCTTGTATTCATCTTTCTATGAATCTGGTTTGTTTTCTAATTTCTTAATCATCCAGTCTCATCCTTTTAAAAGCAGGTAAGAGCATAAATATACGTTTTACAAATCAAAAGTTTCATATGTTTCCTCCCCACCTCGTAGCCCTTATAAGTCTACGGATTACTAACGATTACTCCGTCATCCATCAAATCAAAAATAACATCCCCATCAATCAGAGATCCACCGATGACCATATTCTGATTCAACCCATACTTAAGAATAAACTTGTCTAAAACCATTAAAATATTCTCACTTCACATGTGCTTTAGCAATACCATGTGTTAGAATTCGGGCATCCAACTCAAAACCAATTGGCAATGAGTGGAGAGGCCCTAAAGGATTATAAGCCGCAGGATCTTAGATTGCTCAACAATGTAGGACTAATAATCTCAACACGCCCCCTCACGTGTAGCCTCGTTGGGTCTAAAACGTGGAAAATAATTCGGGTGATGTGGATTAAAGGTGCGGTTAAATGATTCGACACAAAGAGCATGTTGGGCACGTGGACAATAATTCGGGTGACGCGGAGTAAAGGTGCGGTTAAATGACTCGACGTAAAAATAGCCTGCTCTGATACCATGTTAGAATTCGGGCATCCAACTCAAAACCAATTGGCAATGAGTGGAGAGGCCCTAAGGGATTATAAGCCGCAGGATCTTAGATTGCCCAACGATGTGGGACTAATAATCTCAACACCATGGAAACTGGAAAGTGGATTTATCTTGCACAATTTCTTCAAACTAAGAATTATAGCATGTCTAGTTGTCAAATTTCTTATCTGCTTTTCGTCAAACAATTTTGGATGCAGTACACCAATATGATAGTTCACCTGATTATCTAGTATAAAGCATAAGCTTTTTGTTTGTAAAAAGTTATGGGGAGAAAAACCCATCAGAGAGAATTGTACTTGGTGAATAAGGAAGAAAACAGAGAAAAATATGGAAGATGGAAGAAGAAGAAAATAAAAAGAAAGAGACAATATTGCTTTGGAACTTGTACTTTCCTTTTTTTCCAAATAAAATTATGAGAGAAAATACCAAAATATATTCATATAACGGTATGAATCCCCGTTAAGATCAGCAAACTGGAAGGGGAGGAATGTGCACCCGCGGGTGCACAAAGTCGGACTCCTTATGGTTGTATAAAATGTAATTCTCCTAGGCACCTTGTTAATCTATTTTTTATTTTATTTCTTTATCCAAAAAATAAATTAAGAGTAAGCTCTTTTTATATGCCAATGTAATTTTGAGCAAATGAATGTCATCGTCATCAGTACACTACTGTACGTAGTAAGTTGAATACAAATAAGCTTTTAGAGATGGAGCATTTTGGGCATTCTTCTACATCAAATTCTTAAGTGAATACTTACTACCATAACAACCAAGAAAGTTTCTACACTCAGCTAAGTATACATAGAAGGTTATGTTGCGTATTTGTTTCGGGATTTTTAACTGAAACTGGGTTAGTATTTACTAATCTAATCGCAGGTGCTCCTGGAGCACTACAGATTAGACATACAAACACTAACACAGTTCATCTAGGATGGCCATATGAATAAATAGCAGCACCCAGGGTTGGGAGTTTAGGTAACAAAGATCCGTAGTAGCAACAAATAAATGAAAAGTAAAAACGCTAAACATCAAGACAATTCAATGTTAGACCCTTCAGCTGGAACTTTTCTTTCGTTATCTTTACAAACATCCTAGCATATATGCTGCCTTTGATTAAACAAAAAAAACAGTAAACACAAACCAAAGAGAAAAGAGATGACCACGAAAGACAATAAATCAAATTAGACGCAGCAAATAACACCCTTTTTTCGAATCAGGCTCTCTTCACCTGCAAAATCAGAAAACCTAACTATTAATCAAGCAATAAAAAAAACGAATTGTACACATAAGTCTTATACTTTGAATCAAAATCAACTAACGGTCGAAACCCCATTTTGTTTTTAAAAAAAAAAACCTAAAAAAAATATAAATAGTGCTCTCTTTTGTATGAGAGAGATACCTTCGGAAAATATCTATATACTCTGGCGCCAATACTGTCGAAGGAATATCCCTTAAGCAAGCAGATTTCTTAAAAGCTTCTCAAAGACCTTGGGGTCGACTCTATATCCTCTGTTGGGTTCCCACTCTATGAGCATCAAATAAAGAATCATTGTTTCTGCCATCGGAAGCATGTAAGGTTTTAGCACACAAAAATAAGTAACAATGCCATCTGTGGGAGTCGAACCCACGACTACATGGTTGAAAACCATGTGCTCTTCCATTTGAGCTAAGACAACAGATACCATTTTAAATGTAAGTGGCTTGATTACAAAGCAAGTAATATGAAGTAGATTGAGCATGTAGTCGTAAACATTATCCATCTTGAGACACTACTTCAAATGTCTTGGAACTATTAAATTCACAAATATTAGAGTAGAGCAAGACATATGCTTACTGATAAATAAGCAAATCAAATTAAAATAATTCAACACCTTAGGTTTCAATTATCCTTGAAGCTTGACTCCTGGATAAGCAATTTTTGAGCACAAATGAGGTAAAAAAAATGCATAAAACTAATTCATAAGAAACAGATATCCCTTTTCTATGTGAGCATTAACCAAATAAGGAAATAAACATTTGTCACTCTGCTTGATAGATCTTCATTTGATCAATAATTTTGTGTAGCTACAAAAACCTCTAGAGAAGAAAGTCATGGTAAAAGGATTTATCAGTAATATAGAGAATCACAGGCAATGTATTTCTTGCTAACATGCCAACGTTTTCTTTCAATATAAACCGGGTACCAAAATTTTGAGAAGAGACAATCTTATTATGACACAATCTTACTATGTAAAATCCAGGAACCGACTGTCAGTAAAATGCATAAGAAATAGATGTAGACTAAGTTGTAACAAAGTATGTGACAATAATTAAAAGTTTTATAAATATAATTGACTAACCTTTGCCTCAAAAATATGATGGGATGTGTCTAGTATGGATGACGATAACTATCTAGATGCCAATTCAGCAGCATAAGAATCAATGGCATGAAATGATGAAGAATAGGCATTTGCCGACGCCCCCACTTTACTGTTCTCTGCAACCCCACTTTGATATGTTTGTGACACAAAAGGAAAACCACCATGCAATTTTTTCTAAAAGAAGCAAGTGAGAACTGTCAATAGCAAATGTGCCAACTGCAATAGTGACTCGGCCAAAAAGGATTTCAATTACTCGGTAGAATTTACAGTGATTATCCTTCCCCATGAATTTGCATACCAACAATGCATCCACCAACGTAAGAGCGCTATGCTAGGTTTATATATAAGAGAAGCAGAACATGACAAAACAACCTGTTCGCTGCGATAAATACACCTCCAAGTCTCGACCACTGTTTTGGCACTACTAAAAATGGGTTTTGCTTTCCCCTGTTTCTAATGTAATGTTTCCCAATGCCGTCAATAATAAGCCTGCACGAATGATTAATTTAACTTGTAGAGTTGTTAAAAGGTTAAAAATAAATTTGCTTGATCAAATAAAAGAGTACCCATGTTTAAGCAGTTTCTTTCTACGTGATCACAAATAAAATATTGCAACGTGTATTCTTTAAAAGAGTAGGCCGTAGCCACATTTCATCATGACATCATCTCTACTGAATGAGCTTTGGAATCCATATGCTGAAGAGTGAAGATAAGCTTAAAATAAAGCACACCAAAAAAATTGATTCCACCAAATAAAGATTGAGATACATAACTAAAGCTTAAGTTAATCATCTTTCTGCTGCTTAACTGTCAATATCTCGAAGAGACTAAAAGGTTAATCTTATTATCAATTCACAATTACATTAAACTAATTAATACAACATTATGTTATAGTGTTAACGATCTACACTCCCATATTTAGTCTGAAATTCACCATCAAAAATAAATGAAGGAAAAAAAAATGAAAATTTCCCTCGAATAAAAGAACATCTTTTGATGACCACGAATTGGAAATATTTGCATAAATTTTAGTCTGTATTGACAGAAAATGTAACTTACAGCTATTTTGGAGACGGTGCATTTAGTTGTTGTTCTGTTTTCTTTTCATTTGATTTTTGGTGTACTGAACCATCTTTTTTCACCCTCATTATGTCTGAAATTTGCTCCTCCACCTTATACTCTTGAGCAAGTAACCTCCAAATGCTACCACAAAATATTAAAGCACATTAAAGATATCAAGGGTACAGGAATTAATGTCAAACAGAAGCATAAAATCCAGGGAAACAAATATAGTAGATAAAGGAAATCAAAGGTTCACCTATACAACGTATAAATACTTATACAACATGCAACCACAGATCCAATGTAGTACTTATAAATCCAGTCAAATTTTATAACTAAAAGTGAACAACTCTAAATATATGTAATGCAATTTAAATGCAGCCTATTCTACAAAAGCTTGAAGAGAATGCAATATGAATGATCAATTTATTTGAGTATCCCTCGGATCTATTGAATGAATAAATAAGAAATGGATAAAAAAAAAATTAACCGCTGCTTGAATATTTGAACTTCTGAGCTAGGTATCACAAATAGTTGTCACACCTTCATTAATGAATTTGCTCAAGTAGGCATTTCCATCAGTCCTCCCTATTCATTGGTCTGCATCAACATATAAACTTCTTAATAACTCTTGTATAGCGTTGAATGCTAGAATCCAGAGTCCTCACAAAAGTGACGAAACCCGTGTCTAAGAGAATTGATGGATTTAGTTTACAAAACGACTTTCTTTTAACCCCTCAGAGATATGTAACAAACTGAATAAAATGTTAAACTACTGGTTTCTTAAAAATAGAGCATAAAAATTCACAGGCATGAGACATTTCTTACTACAGGCAATCCTAATTGGTCCAAAGTTATCTGTCTATCTTGTAAGGAAAGAAACTCCTCTTCAACAACAATCAATTGAAAAATGAATAGGGGGTAATTGAATTTTTTTACAATATCAATCACAGTTATCGGGTGCACATCAATTTAGAAACCCTAATCAGCCTATCAACTCCACGCACTCACACCACAACCGTTAATTCAAGCATGGATAGGACATCGGCTTTCAGAAGTGGTACGGAGGGCGTTATATAAATAAAGAGAAAATTAAGCGATCTTTTGGAAGATACAACGTAACTAAAATGATCAATTGAACCAATTCCTCCTGTACATTTTTCGTTTGTATGGGATTTCTTCCAAACTCAAAACTTTGAAGTATTTCAGTAAGCCCAGATTCTTATCCCACAATTCTCAGGCTCATATCCATACATAGGGATTTGCGGCGCCGCATCAGGATCAATTTATCCTATCCCTCCTCGAGATCCAATGAATAGCTTATAAGTTAAAATTTCAGCTACAAACATACAGTCAAAATCTCATTCTGTAGGTAGAGCATGTGAACGGAAAACAGTGATACAGTGCTATGTTGTTGTATAAAGTGAATTAAACCCAATAAACTGTTTTATAAAGTAAGTTAAACCCATGAGCATTGTTTGATGTCGAAAGGTCTCAGGAAACTTACACACTAAATGGTACCCCAGACCTCAAAATTTTAACATATTTCTACTTATAACACAAAATTGAGTTCAACCCTACATACAGTACTTTAGGCTCTGTAAATAGACAGAAGTAAACTTATCAAATTCAAGTGTTGAAGGAAATAAACCCACTGAAAAGAATAATAATATGTTTGAAAGCTCATAAACCTAGTAGTTGTGTGATAAGAAGATCAAAATACGTGCAACATTAGGAACCAATATCCAGTTAGCATGTAAATTAATCTCGGACTGTATTGATAAACAAAGTTTTGATGGAAAATTAAAGTGAAGTTAGTTAGAAATTTTAATTAGAAAGAGTGAAGGGAAACAAATCGATCTGAGAAAACTGGAGTATGAGAATTCAATTGGAATCCTAAGAGTTGAATTAGATGATTCAGGTGTTAATAGTTAAATTGTGCCTTTGTTACTCGATCTGGGGATTTTACAATTGAGTTTGAGCTATTACCAATGAAATTGCGTAATTGTGCTCCAACCTCGAATCAGCTTCAGAATCACAGTGTTGTTTTGGTGTAGGCGATATCTCCCTAGGTTGTTAACCAATCTACAAAACAAGAATTCAATTACCCATAATTTTTAAAAACTCATCAACAAAATTGCATAAGCAAACAAATTCAACCCGTAACTCATTAATTTTAAACAAAAAACCCAAGATATCAAATTGATAAATAAAGAACACAATGTAATACTAAAACATCCATCATTCAGAGTGGACTCTATGCACCTCCAAAAATCAAAACAAAACCCAACAATCCAAAAATCCAAAAATCAAAAACAACCCCAAACAAAAAGTAAAGGCCTCGGGTTTGTCTGAATAGGGGAAAAGGGATCCCAATGAATATAGATAAGAGAAGAGATTACCATAATAAGGAGTGAAATATGAGAAACTCGAATCACTCTCCTTCAACTATAAAAATTAAACCCGAATCAAAGATCCAGAGACTGTAGAAAAAAGAATCCTATCGCAAAGAAAAAGAGGTGGAAAGAGAAAATTAACTTCGTAATTTTTATAGTTTATATTACATAGCCAAAAGAAGCTAACATTCTCTGAAAACCCAACCTGCTTTGAATTACAGATTTGAAAATCCAGGGTTCCACATGGTTACCTTTGCCCCCTAGATTCCTCTGCATCGTCTTGGAAATTAAATTTGCCTCCTAAATCAATGTTATAAACTTTGCCCCCTAAATTTCCTATATCAAGTACATAAAGCGGACACAAATCAGGACACATCAACCAATAAAAATACATATTTACAATTTCTAGGGTTACCTCCTTCCTCTCCTTGACATCGACTAAACATAAATCGCAGAAACAGATTAGTTAATCAATCAGCCTATGTCGATCAAAAGGAGAAAAAAACTAACAAATTGATTTCCGGCAAACATTTAGCAGTAGCACATAAACCTCAGAAAGAAAAACGGATACTCAAGAATTCATAGCTCCTGCGAGAGAGATGAGAAGAACCGCCGTAGAAGAAAAGGAAGAAAAGGTTTTATGCGAAACTTATAAACTCATGTGAAAAGACTATTTAGTGCTTTCGATCCTACGCTCATGAACATCTCTGAATATCTGGACGTCTCTAAACGTCCCCGTCCATGACCGAAACGTCACCCGTAACAGAACCGATCATTCCCAGCCGTCCAAGTCATAGCTCGATCAGGATAATTCCACCGCGGATCGGGGTCCCCGTCATTTAATCTGTCCATCTAATGACTCTCAAATCTCAAAGTCAAAGACCACCTTTTTTTATAACAGTGATTAGTCTATTCTTGGACTCTTATCAGAAGAAGATCTCTTCCTCTACAGGAACTTGCAGAAACTTATATATGGATCCATATGTACAATCATGTCCACTAAAAAGCTGAGCTAAAGCTAAGATTTCAATAAAGATTGATCAGAGTATTGTTAACTATTGTGCGTTTGAATTAGTGATAATTACTGCACCATAGAGGGGAGTGGAGATACCTAGGCGTTCATTATCGCAAGCGATGGCCACCGAATTCGTCTGAAGCAACAGTTAGTGTTTTTGTATGATCAGATCCTACATGGTATGTACAATGATTAGTTGGCCAGTGAAGGAGCAATTTACCATCACATTTACAATACCGCATGCCGCATAAACACATAGAAGGAAAAAACAGATTGTTTTGAAAGAGGAATAAAAAACACATAAACATAGAATAGTTTCAAAGAAGGCATATTCAAATTTACACCTTAAGTATATGAATCTGTGATGAAAATCTAAGGTTTAATGAACTGGATCGATGGTTTATTTAACAAAAAAAAAAAAGTGATTTGTAACTCAATTAATCAATCATATATTCACACCAAAATAGTTGCTGAGTGGACAACATGCAGAAGTTACCTCTTCACCAAAGCTCGGACATTGCTAGTTTTGATTTTATTTTTACTTTTCTTAAAGGAAAAAAAAAAAAAAGCAACAACATTGTTACAGATTCAAAAAATCTCCGATTCCTAAAAGACCCAGACATTAAAGTCATTCAAAAGATTTGTAGTTGATACACACACTGGCCACAACCTAAATAAAAATCTAATACCTATATAGACGTATGGGCTAAAGTTGCGGTTAGACCCAAAATTACTACTTCTAGGAACTGCCATTGCACGACTAAAAAACAACTAAATGCGAAAATATAACATGCTTAAAGGGAGGACAGGGTTAAAGGGAAGAAACGGTTGGTATTTCTCTTAACACAGATGAGAACGATGTGAAGAGATTTGAAAATTTTGCAAGGAGAGTTACGATTATTAGATTGTAACTCTCATCTAAATGTTTGCATCTTAACAAAATTTCTCCACGTGGATTCGAAAAAAAAACTTACAAATACTATATGCAAAGTTAAGGTATGGGGTTTATAAATATACCCTGCTACAATCATCTGGAAGAAGAATAGCTTGATAAATGGTAACTTGAACAACAAATCTCATGTTTTTTCTCCAGAAACAGTGCAAGTGCTGAATCCAAGAGAAATAGCAAATGCAGAAAACTCAAAACCAATTCTAGGATATCTAATATTAACCTTAAATTGAGCTACAAAATTCTGGAATGTACAGGATTTCTTATAAGCTTTTTTAGCAAACCTGCATAATGGGTTTACTATAAACCCATTACCTAGCTATGAGATTGCTCAAGTTTCCAGACTGATTTTAAGAAGCCAACTATTTGTTTGTTAGCTAGTATGATGTGTAGTGTTCAAGTCTGTACTTTCATTACTGTTAGATGGGAACAAATGCCAACCCTGGTCCTAATGTGAAATAGCGGGTTTGTTAAGTTTGTATGGGTGGTAACATATATGGTCTGTGGCATGATTTGAGGTTTAGATGAGATGAAACTTAGGATGCCATATGTAGCTAGGATCCATCACATGATGTCCAAATTGGAATCACCTACCAATAAAAAATGTCTAAACTGGCATCTAAGTATGATTACAAATTAAATGTTAATGAACAGTTTTAGGAAAGCTTACAGAGTAGCACCCACAGTTCACCAAGAGTAGGATTCTTGGTAGCACAGCACCTCTTCTTTACAGCATTAACAACGATGTCCTGCAAGAAATTAAAAAAGAAAGAAAAAAGGTAAAATCAGTAACAAAAAAAATATTCATTACTGCATATAAAATGAATCTGAAACTCAAACTATAGATTAGTTTACCAAAAAGATAACTTGATAATATTATACGCTTCCATGATTGTGCATACTAACCGAGAAGCAGAAATTTATTGAGAAAAAAGAGAACCATTTCAACAGATAAATTTACCTTCTTAATTTGCTTCATGTTCGGCTTCAGCTTGTTGTGGAAATATCTCTTACATTTGAAGTTACTAAACAGGAACAAACTCGTCACACGAAAGCTGGAATTTCAAAATTCAGTTCCAACAAATACTTTACCTGAGAATCGAATCACAAAAGGGTAAATCTTTGCACCACTAAATCGACAAAGTTCAGTCAACAACAACTTTACTGACCAATAACTCATAGTTCCATCAATTTTAGATTCGTAAACTCTTGTTGGGTCTGTAAGGACCAACTCAATGCCACAACCTCGATGATCTGAATCTTTCTCTGAAGACTGGGTAATAATGAAACTGCCAAGAAGGCCACCATAATAGAAAGAACCTTGGTTAACATGTTATGCGAATTTGAACGAATCTGCAAAAGCCCTACACACATGAATGGAGGCATCATGAAGAGCGAGAGAGACTGAGATACCGCCAAAACCACCACCTATGATCTTTGATGAACCCATACGCTGCTCTCGACTAAACAGATAGCACCTACAAAAAGATATGATTCAAGTCATCTTAATTAGGTTGGATTTCTCTGCATTGGTTAAAATGGATTACTATGGTAGTGTCGTGGATGTGTTGAATCCACTGAGAAACACCTTTAGTATTAGTATATTGTAGGAAATTACTTATCCATATCAGATTATTATATATATTCCCATGTACTCCCGTTTATGTACCTGCCAACAAAAACAAATAGAAATAATAATCACAAAACAAACACGTTCAGAAAATAAGGAGACTGAAAGAGATCAGAGAAAGGGATTCCCAATTTTAAGATTATGAATCGACGGTCCCGAATTAATACATTGTATCTCACTTCCTTCCTCCTCAACAATCAATCAAAAAGCTTAATCAAGCAAAGAAACATAAAGAAAAATTGAAACTATTGTAATTAGGCAACAGTATTTCCATATACAACTTCTTCTCTACCAACAAAAAAAATAATAATCAGGATCCTAATTAAGAATTTCTCATATTATAAAAAATCAGCGATCCGGCAACAGTATTTCTATATACAACTTCTTCTCCACCAACAAAAAAATAATAATCAGGATCCTAATTAAGAATTTCTCATATTATAAAATCAGCGATTAAAAGTTAGATAAAATAAATTACTCAACTCATGAACCCTAATTACACAACCCCCTTCACGTAATTCTTAAAGAAATTTAAATTAAGCCCAATACATCTAATTATTCTTCAATCAAGAGCAAACCCATCATAATTTGATCAAATTATAAATCAATTACGTACAAACAGAGTTAATTAAAGAAACCTAAATTACCTGGTTTTGTGATTTTTCATCAGAATAACCTCCCATCAATAAATCAACAACAACCCCTTTAATTCTCTGTAATCATCGACCCAATAACATTATCAACCAGATCAAACCCTGACTTGAATTTATAACAGCAATTCTTTCTTCTTCTTTCTTCTCTTTCGTTTCCATTCAATTTATATTAAATTAAAAAAACCCAGATTCAATGAATAAATCATTAAGCAACTGTGATAGAAATTTTACAGCAGCAGTATCATTCCTTTGCATCAACGGAAATTAATGGAAACCTTGTTGGGAAACACGGAGAGAGAGGGTGAGAGATTTAGAGGATAAAGGGATCCAGGAACGAGATTTTTTTGTTTTGCACTGCTTCGATACAATATAGGCAGGAGTCCTTTTTATAGTAAACTTTGGATTGGGTTTTTACGGCCGTCCAATAGAAAAACCAATCCGGAGCTTCCCGACCTTCGGATCAGAGTCCCCATTAAATGTCGTCCGTCTGATAGCCTAGGCTATCATGGACACAAACCTCATAGGTTTTTATAACTATGATTTTATTTTCCTACCTCACACCCATATCTAAGTTGTTTGATTTTTTTTTTATAATTTTGTTTTTATTTGTTGTGACAAATGAGCCAGTGTTTTGTGGAGTGAGCTACACACATAAGCATTGTTTTATGTCAAAAGGTCTCAGGCCACCTTGAAGTTTGAGTACGACACTCTATAGTTTAGCATATTTCCAGTTACAGTGCAAAATTGAATTATATCTTACATAATAGCTGAAAAGGTAAGGAAGGCTATATCTGTAAAATATGCAACTAAAGGATCAAGGGTCGAACCCCACTGAACGCCACATTTCTTTTCTTCTTTTCTCTCTTTCGACTTAACTTTCCTAACTTCTCCTCCTCTTCGTTCACTATTTTTCACCGTAGAAAGTAATGGAAACCTAAACTTAAATTCTGAAAGAGTCCATACTAGATATTCAACCCGATACCAACTATTATCAGTAGAAATTCAGTTCAAATATCTGTTTCAATTTCCTTGAACTTCAAATTTGTTTCTCTTCATTCTTTCTAATCAAGTTCTATCAAAAATTTGGTTTATGAACTGATTCAGTGGTTATCCCATGATTAAATTCGATGATGAATTCTATCGGTTCCTTTAAACAATTGGTGAGAAAATGTTAAGTTGTTTTGATTATCTCTAATTGGAAATTCGTTTTCCGTTTTGATTTCATGAAATCAATTGGTATTTTGATCTTCATAAGATTTTAAATTATCACCTATAATAGAAGTTTCCACCAATTTGACCTTGGTTTTCTGCTTCTTTGATCATTAGATTTTAGTTGTTTGACAAAATATTAAATTTTTGAAGATTACATGTTTGCTTAAACGCCTAAGAGAATACACTGTTTAATTTTAGTCTGTATGAACATTAGTAACTCCCTACCAACATCGACCATAACTGAGCTCTACAGAATCTTCATATACATGCCATAACTTTAGCAACATCTTTATCACACAGTAAAACTTCAAATTATGTTTTCAAATTAGTAGATCCTATCACTTCAAATGGTAGTTTGTATGCTTTTGTCAGTTGGGTTTTTAATTAAAAGTTGATTTTTCTTTTCAATGCAAAACCATTAGTGGAGGGTAAACCACCTCACCTCCTTTGAAGTCCTAGACTAATCGAGCTAGCGCGAATTCGCGAATTGACTGCAACAGAAAATAGTCAGACTCATTTCTCTAAGGATTAGGGGTAAATCTAAATATATTTTCATAGCAGTAGAGTACCGGAAGGTAATGATTTTGGACATACTCTATTTGGTTCAGCTTTTGAGAGTTATTAATTTTACGTTTTACGGGTTATAAATCATACAATGCATATATTGGTTCTGCTCCGTATGGAAATGGTTTACATTTCAGCCTTAGAAAAAGGATTTTAAGTTTCCTCATGCAATCATTCTCTTTCAAAATAGCAGGCAGAGTAGACCAAGTGTCTCGAATTCATGATCAGGATCCGGAAAACGGGTCATATGACCAAATCTCATAAAGTATGGGAGTAATGGACTTGTAAAATATAGGTCTGGGTGAAAAAGACATAGGAAATATTAGCCATATATACCCTTTGCTTTAAACTTTATTCTTTTTCATATCCTTTTCTCTCTCATATTTAATTTCTATCTCTACAATTAAAATTAATCGCGAGAAATGTCTTAACTTCCAAAAATATAAGTCGGATTTTAATAAAATTTATATTTTTGGAAAGGGCTCAAAATCTCTACAAAACAAGATCCATTGTTGATATGAAATTCGAAAAAAAATAAATTAATTTAAACCGTATCGAGGACACGTTATGCACCCAGGTGCAACTTGGCCAAAATTTATTTCCTATTAAAGTACGCATTATGCACCCAGGTGCAACTTGGCCAAAATTTATTTCCTATTAATGTATGCATTATGCACCCAGGTGCAACTTGGCCAAAATTTATTTCATAAAAAAATAGCATTATGCACTCAGGTACAACCTGACCAAAATTTATTTTCAATAAGAATATGCATTACGCACCCAGATGCATCTTGTGTACTTTGTGGATAAATAAGGTTTATCCTACTAATGACCTTCAATATAATATATACAACCTAAAATACTAGTTCGTGATTTCAAACAATAAAACCTCACAATTACCATCACATTCTCCATCAAATTCACCAAAAACAAGTACTAAATAATAAAAATGAGAGGAACAACAACAAAAAATTCAAAAAAAATATACATCATGCACGTAGGTGCATCCAGGCTTGAAAATATTTTCTTGTCAGAAACTATATTATGCACCCAGGTGCATCTTGTGTGTTTCGGGGATAAATCTAGGTTTATTCTACTAATCAAATGCAATATATTATACACAACCAAAACACTAGTTCATGATCTTGAACGATAAATCCACCAACATTATCATCACATTCACCATCATAAAGTCAACCAAAAACAAGTATTAATATTAATGAAGAAAAGAAGAGCAAAAAAAAAAATATATACATTATGCACTCGGGTGCATCTAGCGCAAAAAACCTATTTTCTTTTAGAATCTACATTATGCACTCAGGTGCATCTTGTGTATTTCGTAGATAGATCTAGGTTTAACCTGGTAATCTCTTCCAACAACAAATCTCCACAATAAAAGTCATGATCATTCAGGCATTTAAACAAACTTATATACCTGGACTTCGCCAATTCATTCCACGAAGCCGTAAACCAAACCTTAGTGTGAAAACGAGAAATGAAAGAACATATTCCTTGGCATACTGGAGGGTTATATGCAAGCACCAACAACCCTTCAGTAATCACCACCACGAAGAGTCCTAGGATGGAACTCTTTCTGAATTTTGTAATCAGCGGAGTGTACGATCATCTTGAGTTGCTTGTATCTAAAAATTAATCTATCATGCTTGTCTGGTGGAATTCCTTGCAAATTATCTTGAATTTTCGCCTTCACATTATCACTTGTATCCGAACTATCCGGCCCGGACCATACTAATTAGCAACAGCAACTTCTAACCCGTCAGGACACCCATCCATCTATTCCTATGGTTGGGCATTCTGCATTTAACATCTTGTAAGCACAACCTTGGTGCTTGGTATTGTACATTGACTAATCATCTTCTAAAGCTTTCCAATTTCTGCAAATTTGAATTACAAGCATAACCCAATATTCATAGACAGATGAAAACTTCAAAACCATTTATTTCACCCATTCCATTCACTCTTAATTCGAACATCAAGAATGATTTCTCGGTGCCGTATGTCCACCCAATTAACCGTTTATCAATGACAGTAGCAGCAACATCTTCTTGCTCAAATCCATAAGGAACTCGTATCCATTCTCTTTGTTTCCTTTTGAAACCGAAGTTTTGTCTGTAACCCATCTTCCCTCTACTCAAATCCGAGGAAATTCAAAATCAGAATTGATAACAACAGATCTGAGTTGAACAGATTCAATCATACATACTTTCATTTCAAAAATTATTAATTCGAAGTAGGAGGAGATCGGAGCTTCGGAGACGACGATTGGGAGAGTTCGAGATTTTTCCAAGTTAAAGAGAAGAAGAACAGAATATCATGTTCATCGATTAGTTAAGGGCATATTGGGAAGTTAAAGATACACATTTTAATGTTTTCGGGCAGAATACCCAATTTAGGATATTAGAAAAGTATATTTTTGGTTTTTGGCTATTTGAACCAGGGTCATATTTTACTTGTCTATTAGACCCAGGATTTCAAATTCCAGGCCTAATTAACCAAAAAACTGGATCAGAATTCACCCAAGACTGACTCTGTTAAGTTGGCTATCTGGATTGGTTGTGTGTAGATTTTTTTGTTCCGGCGTTTCAAACTATGAAAAATACTAAGCTAGCGAAAACTGAATTTAGGTTCTATATTGAATTTAGTTAAGAATTTAAGTTCTATATTGAATTTAGGGCAAATTCAAATTCAAATTGGTTTTAGGTTCTTATAAAAACAGAGGTGTTGGGTAAAATTATAATAACTATAAAGATTTAGTTAGGGATTGCAAAAATTCAGGGGTGTCGATAACCACCCTTGGCTTAAGCGTATCTCCGTCAATGGCAGGGGCAATAGAAAATGAATGGACAATATGTTTATTTGCTTCCTTTTCTAGCTGTTAGAGTAATAGTCGGCATTACAAGAAAAAGAAAGAGATTAATTTTTATTATTTTTTACAGTTTGTTTGCTTCATTTTTTTTCTTTTTCAAGTACTACATGAGTTACTGTTATGTTGTAACTCTTGGTAGTCGGAATCACTCTTTGGTTAAACAAAGAGAATCCAAGTGCATTGAAATTTACCACAACATCATAATTATTTCACTTATTCATGATCAGCAGGTGCATCGTACTTGCGTGTAGGCTAGATTAGCTTGAAATGAGTTTCACCATTTGGCGTTGATTGTTGATTTTGACAATTGACGGAGTGTTGGGTTTGACCGTTGACTACTACATGAAAACAACACAATTACGGAACGAATGGAACGGCAGGTTGAATTGGTAATTAAGTTTAGTGATTAAAAGGTCAAACTAGCTGATAACCTGATTAATAATTGATTACCACCAACTAATGTTTTTTTTTTTTTTTTTTTTTTAAGTAATGTATATTTGTAAATACAATAATCCCTGACCTGAAGTAAATATAATAAGAAGTAAGAACCAATTAACGCGCTGTTGCTGATTTGTTTGGGTATGTATTAAGTTAGTTGGTATCAAAATTATTGCTGATGAGATAGGGCAATTATTGGCCACGATCTTCTAACTCCTTATAATATTGATTTTACTTACACAAATACCCAAGAGTTCTCATTTTGTTTGATCATTCAAAAATATGAATATAATTATCCAAATTTCGAGACAAGAACAGCGCAATTATACACTAAACAATCCAACTTATGTGCTTCAAAAAAAATAAAAATAAAAATAAAGTCCAACCCTTCTTACAAAGAAACAAAATCATTTTGTTTTATGTATTTCAGTTTTTAGTTTGTATTCTCCACTCGGAGAATCACTTAGTAGTCGGCCTCTTACACCAGTAAACATTGTAAAGTCCACTCTGCACATGTTTACACGAATGAATGGAAATGGAAGAGCGTGTTATTTACTGTATATATAGTTTACATGAATGAATGGAAATGGAAATGCTAGAAACCGAATACACGCAAGTCATTCAAATTTTGTAACCTCATATGTAATATGTATGGAGAGAATTTTTGATGGGGGCGTTTTCGGAAGGGGTATGGGGGACAAATGATATGCGGAAAATGGGTTACCTGTCCAAATATTTTTAAAACATGGTTCAAATGGACGAGTAAAAATTAGTATGGGTGAAATGGACACTAAAAAATAGCAAGGATGAAAATGGATTCATCCTGAATTAAACTTAAAAAATAGTAAGGATGAAACTGGATGCATCCTGATGTAAATTAAAAATAAGAAAAAGTATTTGAAAATGGGTAGGATGAAACTGTTTACATCCTGCCTATTTTTACATTTTTTGTCCATTTAAATAATATCAAAATCTAAATGTCATTTTCACCCAGGAATTGTTGATTTTGGTTTTTTTAACCAATTTTGTGAATAATATGCTGATACATGTCTTTGATTCGGAAAATGGGTCATTTGTCCAAAAAAATTTAAAACACGGTTCAAATGGACGAGTAAAAAATTTTATGGGTGAAATGGACAAAAAAAATAAATAGCAAGGATGAAACTGGATTCATCCTGGCTTAAACTTAAAAAATAGCAAGGATGAAACTGGATGCATCATGTGTAAAATAAAAATAAGAAAAAATATTTGAAAATGGACAGGATGAAACTGGTTACATCCTGCCTATTTTTAAATTTTTGTCCATTTAAACAGTATCCAAATCTGACTGTCCTTTTCACCCAGGAAATGTTGATTTTGGTCTTTTTAACCAATTTTGTGTCTTTGATTCCCATGAATTCTGTTTCCGTAAACATGAAAGAAGTGTATTTTTGGAGAGAAAACTTGTTTTCTTAATTGGTGTTGGTGTTTACGGAAACAGAATTCATCGGAATCAAAGACATGTGTCAGCATATCATTTGTCACCCATACCCCCTTCAAAAAAACGCCCCCATCAAATATTTTCTCGCATGTATATCAGAATACAGTAGAACTTCGTTAAATTAATCCGCGATAAATTAATAACTTCGCTAAGATAATATTTTTTTTGCCAGTTCCGATTTGGGCCAATACGCTAAATTAATAACCTCCCTAAATTTATAAGATAATAAAACATATAAGCTTCCAATAGGGCCCAACTAATATATAAATTAATAATCAGTGTAATTACATTATATTACGATGTTTATTAAAATAGACGTTTACGGTTATTTGTTTTTGTACGCATTTATAATATATTGGATTTCATTTGTACTACTACGAGAAGTTTCAAAATTATTTTTTTGTGTTTCTTCTTTCCTATTTTAATTTTAACATTATACATTTATGCACATAATATGTCATAAAATAATTTGAAAAAAATTTGAATTGCAAATTAAATCTCTAGATATTTGATACAACATGCTTATTTTAGAAATTTAAAGTTAAATTTGCTATGTTTCGATATAATACTAATTTATTAATTTATCGATAAATTAATACTTCGCTAAATTGATAGAATTTAGCAGTCCCAAGACTATTAATTTATCGAAGTTTTGCTGTACTCTAATTTTCAAAAAACAAGTTTTTTTCATTCAAGTAGTCGGACAAGAATTTCATATTCAAGCATAATGATATGACATTGACATTCTACCTAATTCAAATGATCAAACAAGATGAAATTTCTTGGTAGATTTGTAAGAATAATCAAGAAAACTTGCGACGTGCCTACTAACTGCATTGCTCATAAGCAATAATTGTGATTGTTACTTATTGAATATATTGACATTATTAGTTGGTAATCCTAATCAAATTATCAATCACCTTAATTACATACTCAACATTCTTGTTCTTCTTTTTATTTTGTCCTTCTTATAGCATACTTGCGACATTCATCATAAATATTAGTACTTCATTTTTCTTTATTACATTGTTACATAATCTTCCCTTTTCATTATCTTTCTTTATTTCCTTCAAAAAAAAATCTTCAAATTATCCGCTGTTCCCTGCTGCATATTAATCTCATAATGGTTCTGCTGGGGGAGATGGTTCTTATTGTTGGGGTGACTGAAATCATAAAAAAATTACTGCCAGTTATTGAGGAGCATATTAGTCCTGTAGCATGGGGTGTTAAGGATCATTTAAGAAAGCTTAAGCTATCCCTGGAGGCAATACAAGCTTTAGTTTCTGATGCTGAGATAAATCAAGTAAATGATGAAGCGGCCAGGCTTTGGTTGAGAAGGCTTAAAGACGTTCTTTATGATGCCGATGATGTTATGGATCAATATTCTTACGAATACATGCGTCGTAATGAAATGGGAAACCAACTCAGGCACAAGGTGCGAGACTTTGTTTCTAATTCATCCTCGAATCGACTTCTATTCCGGTTTAGGATAGCTCGTCAAATCCGAGCTATTAACAAAACGTTAGATGAAATCCACAAAGAGAACAAAAGGTATAACAGGCCAATTACTGCTCCTGGTATTAATTTTGGTCAATCTACAGAGAAAAGTAACCTTCAAACCTCAGCTAAAGCGAATTCTGTACTTCTAGGGAGGGAGGATGCAAAATCAGATATAATATCAATGATGTTGAACAGCAGGTCATCGACATCAATCTCATCTTCATCAGGAAATTCTTCTCAGCAGATCAAAACTTCGGTCGTATCTATTGTGGGCATGGGCGGACTTGGTAAGACTACTTTAGCTCAACTGATATTCAAAGACTCCAATCTGGGAAACTTTGATTCAAAAGCATGGGTTTGTGTGTCAGATGATTTTCGTATCTCTAATATCTTAATAAAAATGATAGAGTCCATTGATAATGGTACTAAATATGGTGGTTCATCAGATTTAGAAGCATTAGGGAGTCAGATTTTTATTAGATTAAACGATAAAAACTTTTTGTTTGTACTGGATGATTTATGGATTGAGGATCCCATAGATTGGGGAAAATTAATGGATTCCCTTTTCTGTACGGGTGCCAAAAGTATCACAATATTAATCACAACACGCAGTTCTAAAGTTGGGTTTGTTGTTGGGGGTAGCATTTATCGTTTACAAAGATTGAAAAATGATGTTTGCTGGTCTATTATGGAGAAAGTCATTTCAACTCGAGACCAACGCATACTGGCTCTAGAAAGAATGAAAACTATCGGAAAAGATATAGCTAAAAGATGTGATGGCCTTCCACTTGCAGCAAACTTTCTCGGAAGCCTAATGGCCTCGAATACAGATGAAAGCTACTGGTTGAAAATCAAAGGTGATACCAATCTCTGGAACACAGCGGAAAGCAAACGACTCCTATCAATCATAAAATTAAGCTATGATAAGTTACCTTCGCCTTTGAAACAATGTTTCTCCTACTGTTCTCTTTTCCCCAAGGATTGGATAATTGAAAGAGAAACGTTGACTCGACTATGGATGGCAGAAGGATTTCTTCCGTCTACCGATGTGTTGAATTGTAGCTCGATTGAAGATATAGGGAACTATTATTTTGATCTTTTGTTGTCCAACTCGTTATTTCAAGATGTAGAGACGGATGAACTAGGCGTAGTTATGACGTGTAAGATGCATGATATTGTTCATGATCTTGCAATGACTGTTGTAGATCGCGAGGAATACGGAATTCGGCAATCAAGAGAAGGAAATGAAGATACTTCAAAAGTTCGTCGTTTACAACATGTATGTAGTGAAGGATCGTCAGCCGCAATTCCTGGAGGGTTGTCAAAGGCAAAGAAATTGCGAACAGTTGCTGCGGTTGCTTCAAAAAATTGTTCACAGATCAATAGTTTCTTTTCGAACAAGCGATTGCGCGTCTTATATCCGCTCGGTGGTTGGGATAAAAAGATATGCACTTCGATTCCTAAGCTTAAACATCTGAGGTACCTAGATCTTTCAGGTTGTAAAATTGATTCACTGCGTGATATTAAGGCATTGAATCGTTCTTACAATCTGCTGACATTGGTACTTCGTGGATGTGTAAATGTTTCGTTGGTACTTCGTAAAATTAAGTCTTTGAAAAGTTTGAGGCATCTCGATCTCTCTTACTCAGATATTAAAGCTCTACCTGATTCCATGCTTGGGCTCACTAATCTGCAGACATTGAATATTTGTCATTGTGATAAGTTTGAAGCCTTACCTGAAAATATCGGGTTGTTAATACACCTAAGTTTCCTTGATCTTTCATATACAGCAATCACAAGGTTACCTGATTCCATCACTCGCCTCAGCAATTTAAGAATTTTGGAGTTCCCTCGGAATTTGGATGCCTTACCAAGAGAATTTGGAGCCTTGACACAATTGAGGCGCCTTGATGTGCGAGGAACGGAGATCAAAGAGTTGCCTGAATCATGCACTAGAATTGGCGGAAATTTGGAGATTCTAAAACTTGGAGGTAACTGCAAACTTCCCACGGATATTAAGAATTGGACTAAATTGAAACATTTTACACATGAAAGAGTGGCAGGTGATGAACCAATGCCTAGAGGTATGGAAAACCTAATTTACCTTGAAACGTTGGAGTCATACATGGTGAGGAATGAAGCAGCTCAGGTATGCAGCGGAAGTACCGGCCAGAGCAGTGGGATAGAGGAGTTAGCAGCCCTTAACTATCTTCAGGTGTTACATATACATAATATAGAGAATTTGATGGGTGGGAAAGAAGGTGCGGAGAGAGCTAAATTAAAAGACAAGCAACATATGAGAGAATTATATCTAAAATGGAGCTCGGAAAAGAAAGATGGGTATCTGGTGTTTGAAGGTCTTCAACCTCACCCTAATTTGAGAAAATTGGTAATCCAAGGGTTCCAGAGTTATGAGCTTCCTACATGGATCACGGGTACAAGGTTTTCTAATTGTTTGCTTCAGAATTTAGTGGAATTAGAGTTATTATATGTTGATATTGATGAAAAGCTTCCAGGATTGGGTATGCTCCCAAGTCTCAAAATTCTTAAAATAGCACATGGAATGAAGTCTACCAAGTATTTGGGTGTTTGCGGTGTTGAAACATTGCAAGAAGAAGAAAGCAGCAGGAAAATAGGAAAAGAAAAGTTAAGCAGCAGTATCTACACTCCACCATTATTCCAGTCGTTAATTGAGTTGGAAATCGAAGGTATGGATAATCTAGAAGAATTGATAACTCATCCTGCTCCTCCTCTTCATTGTACAACCTGTCAGTGCTTCGCTTCTCTTGAGCTGTTGAAAATCCAAGGGTGTGAAAGATTGAGAAGCATACCGTTAACTTTATTTTCTTCTCTCAAGGAATTGCAATTAAGTAGTACCACCGACAAGGTAACAAGCTTATTCTTACACCCCGGTATTGAAGGAGGACGGTGTCTTGAATCTCTCACATCCATTACTATTGTTGATGTCGAAGATTTGATATATTTTCCACCACTGCTGGTACTGCTCCAAAATAGTGCCCCGAGACTCGAATCTCTACAGATCACGGGATGCAAGAAGTTTCAAGGTTTTCATGAAGCTAGTGATGATCTAAAGAGCGTCTGCTCTTCTTTCAGCCTACTCTCATTGAAGTTACATGATTGCGCTCATTTACTGTCTCTTCCAAATTTACGCTCATGGACTTTTCTCAAGTCATTAGAGATATGGAAGTGCGACAAATTGCAGGAGTCTTTAACTTATGACCTTAAATCCCTTACATTTCTTCAGTTACTGAGAGTTGATTTTATTCAAAAAGACGAGCAGCAAGGAAAAGATCTGGTTACATTGGGAGACTTAGTTAATTTAATAGAATAGAAGAAGTACATCTGTTTTTCTGGAAGTTATCTGCACAATTACTAAATTTGAATGGCGCTCTTCTTCATTTAGATAAAACAGTATCATTTTGCTTGTAATCTTGTGGAAACAGATTTTAGGGATGGTGTCTTCATATGTATGAAACGGGCGAAAGAGAGAGGGATTGGAATCAATCGTTTTTTTTTTTTTTTTTTTTGATTTAGAACAGAGCAATGCAAGAAACTTGTAATCGATCGGCCAGCTTTAGGAGAAAACACCTTAACTCTAGGAGATAAAAACACACTTTTTCCACCAAAATGTTGTTATAAGACAAAGGCCCAATAGAATTTTAGGTCTCTATGACAACAACAATATTTCGGTTGAAGGGAGAGATAAAATTGCTAATTGCTTAAACAATTATTTTGAAACCTTATTATCTACCTCTGCTCCTAACATCAATATGGACATTGTTAACCTTGTCCCTACCTCTATATCTGATTTAGACAACGAGAAACTCATGGCTTCTCCCTCTGAAGTTGAAATCCATGATGCTCTCTTTGGGATGTTACCTAATTCTAGCTCTTGTCCTGATGGCTTTCCAGCCTGTTTTTTTCAAAAAAATTGGGATACTATCAAATGTGATGTCATAAAAATTGTTAAGACTTTCTTTCAAAGTGGGCATTTGCTAACCCAACTAAACCAAACTTTCATATCTCTAATCCCTAAAGTACTTCACCCAGTGGGGCCAGGTGATTATAGACCTATAAGTCTCTGTAACATCACTTATAAGATTATTTCCAAAGTGTTAGCTAACAGACTTAAACCTCTGTTAGAAAAATTAACATCCCCCTATCAATCTGCCTTTGTAAAGCACAGGCTTATCTCTGACAACAGCCTTGTTGCCCATGAGATAATCCATGCTATGAGAAGGAAAAGAAAAAGTAAAACTGATTTTATGGGATTAAAAATTGATGTCAAAGGCCTTTGACAGGGTTGAATGGGACTTTCTCATTGCCATTTTTAAAAAAAAAAATGGGGTTCTGTGATGGTTGGTGCAATCTGATCCTTCAATGTATCAGCACTAGTAACTCTGCCATTCTTGTTAATGGAGTCCCATGCAGGCTTTTAAACCTACTAGGGGATTAAGACAAGGGGATCCTCTATCCCCTTATCTTTTCATTCTATGTATGAAATCGTTTTCTATAACCTTATCTGATGCTGAAAATAAGGGGTTAATATTTGGTTTTAAAATTAACAAAAATTGCCCCTCTATAAGTCACTTATTATTTGCTGATGACTGTTTAATTTTTGCTAAAGCTAACAAGCATCAAAGGAAAAACCTTTTGAAACTCCTAGAGGACTATGGGAAAACTTCTGGCCAGATGATAAACTTCTTTAATCTGGTATTTTTTTCGCCCCTCACATCTCTAATAATTCTGGTAGAGAAATCATAAATATCCTCAAAGTCAAAAAGATTAGACTTGATGACAAATATCTTGGAGGTCCTTTATTCACTAACAAATCTAAAGTCGCATGTTTTGATCCCTTAACTGAAAAAAAAAATGGGGGGTGGACTCAAGGGTTGGAAGAGTGAATCTATGTCTCCACCAGAAGAGGTATTATGGCTAAATATGTCTTAGAATCTTTACCTGTTTATAGTATGTCTACTATTATCCTTCCCATAACTACCACTAAGAGAATAGAAAACACTATTAGAGACTTCTGGTGGGGTAAACTTGGACTGAAAAAAGGTATGTATATAAAAGGTTGGAGAGGTCTATGTAAGAGTTAAGATAAGAGAGGCAATGGGCTAAAAAAGGTTGATCTTATGAACCTATCCCTCATAGCTAAAAATGGCTGGAGACTATTTAACCAGCCTTACTCTATTTTTTCTAAAACCATGAAAGGGAAGTACTTCCCTAACAGTAATCCCTTCCATGCTACTTGTAATGATGGATTTTCTTCGGCCTGGAAGGGAGTGCATAAAGGTCTTATGATTCTCAAAGATTACAATATCTGGGAAATTGGGGATGGTAAAATGGTTCACATCTGGAATGATAAGTGGATCCCAGATGAGAATGGTAATCCTATAAGTTTAGAAAAACCTGAGTTTGACTGTACCTACAAAATGGTTAATGAGATGATGATAGAGTCTAGGTGGAATGTTGAGTTTTCAAACCACCTGTTTAATTAGGATATTGTTATGAAAATCCTGATAATAACCCCTAATACTAGTAAAGAAGAAAATCTACGATGGATTGACTCCAATCGTGGAATATTCTTTAGTAAATCCCTTTACAATCTTCTTGACAAAAAAGAAACTCAACCAACGGACTTGCTAGCCAAGAAAATTTGGAAACTAAATGTGATACCTGTAATTCACTTTTTCATTTGGAAGACGAAGAATAACATTCTTCCTTTCATTTGTCAACTAGCTAGATACATCAGGCACATAAACCCTATTTGCACTTTGTGCAATGACTTTATCGAAACAGGTGAACACTCTTTCATGCATTGTAGCTTTACTAGAGCTGTTTGGGCTCATCGTCATATAAACCTTGATACTGCTTGCATTGGTTTCAAGAGTTTTTCGGATTGGTGCAACAACTGGTTTCAGAATAATAATGTCATACCTCAATGGGGCTCTTGGGAAAATGTTTGTTCTACTATATGCTGGTTTGTATGGAAAACTAGGTGTGATGTTGCCTTCTGCAAAGCAAAACCCTGGCCCTGCCACACAGCCAATCAAATTCTAAACCACTTCAATGAAGTTTTTAATTATCAGATGACTATTTGTACTGCTCAGAGGATCAACAGGGTTGCAATTCCTGAACAATCTTCTGAAAATCTTATTTCCTTTGCCTATATGGGTGTGATAGACAATGTAACAAAACTAACAGGAATTGGTGTTTCTATATTAGACTACTCAGGTGCAACTATTGCCAGAAGAACAAGGTGTGTCAAAGCTCATGGACCTGAAAAAGGAGATGTCCTAGCTGCTCAGGAGGCATTGGATTGGGCCTTAGAACTCAGTTGTAGAACTTTGAACCTTCTGGGATCCAACTAAAACATCATAAATTCTCTGAAAGTTGGAAGAAGAACAACCAGTTGGAGGTCTGACCAAAGAATGGATCATCTCACTTTAAAGTCTAAGTCTTTTGGAAAAATATTTTGTAAAAAAATTAATAGTAGGAACTACCCAGACCTCCTAAAACTTGCTATTGTAGGAGGGAAATCTCTAAGTCCCCAAGTGTGGGAGGAACCTCTTTTATCAGAATTTTGTGCTTAATCCTCTCTTTATCTTTAAAAAAAAAAATCGGCCAGCTTTATTACATCACAACAACCCCGTACAGTCACATAATTTGATCTAATTGATTATTTATTTTATTATAAAGATAAATTTTATCCTAGAATATCGGCAATTACCATTATATTTTTAACTTTTGTTTTGTTCCTGATATTTTTCATATTTTTTTAAATAATAAATAATAATTGCAATAATAATATCTTTCTTGAAACAAACCCTAAATAAAGAAAACGGGTACTTAGCTCAGATGGTCATCCCCGTTTCTTAAAGGTTTCATTTTCATGCACTCTAGGAGGTCCAAGGTTCGAGTCCTCGATGGAGCAATATTGCAGAATTTTACATGGAAGGTAGAGTTAGCTTTCCCCCCATACGACATAATCAGCCCCCATCCGCTTCAGCTCCTTTAGCCGGTTCCTCATGAGGCTCGCTGGTAGGCTAGCACGACAACGTTTTTCAACTGATGTAATAGTACGTTGTTGGAGCTTAGCTTGTTAAGTTTCCACTTAGGTTCTTGTAATAATACTCTTTATCAATAATTAAAAAACAAAATTATTACATATATTTTACTACTCCCTCCGTCCCTAATATATAGGCGGAGAAGGTGAAATCTCTTCATTTAAGAAATTCTTTGGTTTTCATAAATTTTCATGTTTTTTCATGTTTTTACCCTTTGTCTTATTTTCACTACAATTTCCCATACAACATAAATAAGGGCATATATGTCAAAAGTCTTCTTGGAATTAGAATTCCGCCTATTTAGTGGGACTAGAAAAATCCAATATTCCGCCTATATAATAGGGACGGAGGGAGTAAATATATTAGAATTAAAAATATAATTTATTATAATTACAGTGTATTTAAAACATGTCTATTTTCATCATTAACCACGTCACTATCACTTTAAAATAAAAATTTACAAAACATAATTTACAGTTTGTTAATTTCAATAAACCCGTCTTACCACATAATCAGCCTCCCCATCCGCTTCGGTTCCCTTGGCTGGTTCCTCATGAGGCTCGCTGGCAGGCTAGCACGACAGCCTTTTCAACTGATGCAATAGTATGTATTTGGAGCTTTGATGTTGAATGACTTGAAGTTTTAATGGATTTGGTGTTTTGGAGATTTTGTTGAGCTTGAGTGTGTTTGGTTTTCTAAAGACGATGCTTCAAGGATTTTTGATGTTGGAGGTGTAATGAATTGTTGTTTGTGGTTTCTGTGAGATAGCTTCCACTTCGCTTACTCCATTGTTGTTGAGGATTCTTGTTATTCCTGAGTGAACGTCTTCTTTGGAGATGATTCTGGCCGAGTAGATAAAGAACATAAAATGTTTTCTTGGTAATCTATAGTTGCCTCTGTTCTTTATCTATGAGGGGAGAATCCTTGAGAAAGTGTCGGATGAGCGAGTTGTTTCTTCAAGTCTTTCTTCTTTGTTGTGGATGTGGAGTACTTCTCTCTTTGAATTGTTGGTACCTCCCTTCATTCTTTTCTTTCCTTTGCCTCTTCTTTTCTTCTTATTCAGTGGTTTCAAGCTGTTGATGCGAAATAGTTGAGCGAAATAATCGCATTCTCCTTTGGTGATGTCATCTTGTACATTACTTCGCATTGTACCTCTGTTTTAGGAGAGCGAGCTGATCTCGCACACGGTTCTTCTAGAGGAAGCGAGTTGGCAATGCATATCTCACCATGCGAATTCACACCTCTTTTAAAAACAAACTATTTATGCGAATGTAGTTTTGACCATGTATAGAAAGGAAACGTTCTTATGCGAATATAACAGATCCCACATTGATTCCTTTGTACTTTATCATGCGATATTATTCCATAAAATTTTGGAAAACTTTCGTGCGATTATTTCGTTTATGTGATGATTATGCCATGAGATGCTTATGCGATGAGAATATGATGCTTGTATGACGAGAATGACTATCTATTGTTGATTAAATCGCATTTATAGATTTTGTTTGTGTTACTTAGATCATTAAGTCGCGCTAATGTTGATGTGACTTCAAGTTGCTTTCATTCTTCATTGCTTTGTCTTTGTCTCTAGTGTGTGCTTTTCTCTTCGTGTACTTACTTCTCCTTGCATGTTCATTTGCTTGTGCTTCATTTTTCTCTATTTTGTTCTTTGTCCATCTTTAGATCATTATATCGCATTGTTTTATTGCCTCCCTTGTTTATTCCTGCACTATTAGTATCGCATAATAATAATATATTCACAATATATAAGTCTTTGTGTTTCTCATGGAGGTCTTATTGTGCCCCCTAAGTAGAGGTCTTAATCAGCCTCACCCTGTTAAAGGACTTATCTTTTCCCCAGGGTATTATTTTGGTCAGCTGATAGAGTCGCAGGACGTCTTTATGCTTTCACATAGTGACCAATTGACCATATCTTATCATCTTTCGTATTATTGCCTCTGCAGGATATATTAATGCATTAATACGACTAGTCTAATTACTCCCTGAGAAAAAGCCTTATTATATTAATGTCTTTGACATAATTCAGCTCCCTAATGGAGGGTGTCGTCCTTATCTTCCCCTTGATTGCCCTTTCAAGGAAGCTTACCCCTACCGGGTTGGGGTGGGCTCTTCCCATCCAGTGATGCAACAATTAGTTGTGTTCGCGGCCTCTTGTCCTTCAGCCGAAGAGGCTTATGGTTACAAGACCGCACCCTAAGTGGGTTTTCTTTAGGACCGAGTGTATCATATCCAGGACTTTCCAAGAGTGGCGAGGTACGCTCCAGACGCCCCCGGCACTCTTAACTCAACCGTGTACCCCGGCACCCTGATCGATTTCCTACACTTCATGATAGAGAACTTAGTACCTTAGTCTTTCAACTAAGGAGTCTCTACCTGATAGGCTTTTGTTTCGCCCTCACTTTCCATGACTCAGGTTACAGGGTTGTTGTGGCTTTCGCCCGATCCATGTATTACTAGGTTTTACCCAATTATGACGCGCGTTAGGGCTTATCAATATTGCTCTTGCACATGTGCGAACTAGGGTGCAAGCCACAATTGGATGCCTAACCTCCCTAGTTAGAGGTTTTAAATTTTATTGCCTCCTATTGTGGTCTTATTGTTTTTTTAATATGAAAAGAAATTTTTCATTGAAAAATTTAGGTTACATTTAGTTCATCTCTAATAAGAGACTTCAACCAGATTGGAAAATCTGTGATCCAACATTCATCATTCCTAGAAATTCTGGCCCTTTTTGTTAGGCTATTAGACACCTCATTAGATTCTCTATGCACAAATGTGCATTTCCAATCTTGAAAAGTTATTAGAAGATTTCTACAATCTTGAATAATATTATTGTTCGTCCAACGGACACTTCCTAAACTACCATTTATTGCATTAACTATGTTGAGACTATCTCCCTCGAAATGAAACTTGTCAACGGCTGAAGCTTTCGCCCACTTAATGGCTTCAAGTACTGCTAGAGCTTCCGCCTGCTCCTCATCTTGTGCTAACCCTGAGATTGACTACGCTCCTCGACAAATCCCTGCATTAGAGAACATTATTAGTCTTATACCCATACAATTATTATTTTTCAAAAAAGCAGCATCAAAGTTTATCTTTTGAAAGCCATGTCTGGCAGTTGCCAAGGGGTAACCATCCTATTCTATATAGGTTGTACACTGTTGTTCCTACGGTTCATGTAATTAACATTCCAGTCATTAAGCTCTTTATTAACTTGTGCTACAAATTTCGGTGTCTGTATTGTTGCATTATCAAACACAACAGAACACCTAAGTTTCCAGATATGCCATATAGCATAACTGACAAACTTTATAGATCTTTCATGTCCTTCTCCTGTTCCATTATTGATCTTAAACTAGCTTGTAATCCACTCTTGCAGATTAGTATTTAAGATACTTCCTGCAATGTTAGCATCAATAGCAAACCACAATCTTTTAGTTACTTAACAATCAATGAAAAGATTATTAATAGTTTCATCCTCATGTTCACACAGGGGACAAACATTACTAATGGAACTCACATACCTTGCAAGTTTACTTCTCACAGAAACACATTCATGCATACATTTCCATATAAAATATTTTATCTTCTGTGGAAGATCAAGTTTCCACAAATATTTCTAGGGGAAATTACTAACTTCATTAACATAGATATCATGGACAATACACTTATATGCAGATTTAACACTAAATCTACCATTGTAAGTGGGGGACCATTTTAGAATATCCTTACCAGATGAAGGAATTCTAATTTTACAGATATCAGCCAAAGTGTTTGTGTCAAAAAGAGCATTTAGGATTGGAACATTCCACTTACCAGAATCCTACACAATCAATTGGTTAACAGTTTTCATACTATTAGAAGCAAAAGAAGCATCAAGAAAGGAATTCCTATTTGGAACCCAATTATCTTTCCATATTTCAATAGATTTACCATCCCCAACATCCCAGCAACAATGTTTTCTAATCAATTCTATACCTCTACAAATGCCTTTCCAGATCCAAGACACAGACTCAGAAATAGTTATATGAAGAGGTTTTGAGTCTAAGAAATACTTATGCCTAAGAATTTGCACCCACAGAGCATCAGGCTCTTGTAACATCCTCCAAGCTAGCTTAGCCAAAAGGCCAGTATTGAGATGTTTAGTTTTTCTTATGTTTAAACCACCTAATTCTAAAGGTTTAGTCACGGTGTCCCAATTCTTAGGGTAATAACCTCTAGAAGTACCTTTTTGCTTCCAGAAAAACTTCCTTTGAATAGTATCAAGCCTATCTGTCATTGTTTTAGGCATAGGAAAAATAGAGATGATGAGCAGCAAGAGTACCTAGAGTAGATTTAATCAACACCGTTCTACTGGCTTGTTAAGGTATTTCCCCTGCCAAGTTTCTAATCTACTTTCACAAGAATCTTCAAGATGTTTAAAAGTAGCCATTTTATTTCTCTGCAATAGTAATGGCACCCCTAAATACTTGTCAGCTGATCCTAAGTTTTTAATTTTAATAATAGCAAGAATCTGAGATTTTGTTCTAGGTTCTGTTTTATGACTAAAAGCAATTCTAGACTTATCAAAGTTTATAACTTGGCCAGAGTACTTACTAAACCTTTCAAGCATCATCTCTAAGCTCTTAGCATTTTTGACTGTTGCCCTGGTGAACACAAGACAATCATCAGCAAAAAACAAATGACTTACAGAAGGGCTAGTTGTGGTTACCTTTATATCTTGAATGAGGTCTTTTTTCTCAGCATCAATAAACATTTTAGAGAGCACATCCATACAAATAATGAATAGGTAAGGGGACAAGGGGTCCCCCTGTCTAAGACCCCTTGTAGGATAGTAAACATCTCCAGGACCACCATTTAGTAAAATGGAAGTGGAAACAGTAGCAATACATTGTTCAATCAAATTGCACCAATGATCATGAAAGCCAAGTTTTTTCAAAATATCAATTAAAAATTTCCATTCAATCCTATCAAATGCCTTGGACATGTCAAGTTTAATAGCCATTAATCCAGATTTAGTTCTCTTCTTCCTCATAGTATCAACCAATTCATGAGTTATAACTATGTTGTCTGTTATTTTTCTAGAAGAAAGAAAAGCACCTTGATAAGGACTAATGAACTTATCCATGACAGTTTTAAGTCTACTTGCTAAGAGTTTAGAAATTATTTTATAACTCACATTACTTAGACTAATAGGTCTAAAATCTGCAGGAGTCTTAGGAGCACTGTTTTTAGGAATTAGAGACATAAAATTGTGATTCATCTGTTTTAAGAGGTGACCAGAATGAAAGAAACTTTTAACCATATTTATAATATCAGCACCAACAATATCCCACATTTGTTGGTAAAATCCAGGGGGGTATCCATCATGCCCTGGACTCGTCCAAGGTTGCATTTGCTAGACAATGGCTTTAATTTCTTCATCAGTAGGGGGTGAATTAAAAATTCATTATCCTCAGAGGTAATACATGGCTCTATGACATCAAGTAAACTGCTGCCACTAGTGGGATTAGTAGTTCTACTTATCTTACTAAAATGTTCTTTTAATTCATCGGCTATCATGTTTTGTCAGTCAGCCAAATACCAATGCTACTTTTCAAACAATCAAGTTTCAACAATATTGTTAAGTGCATATTTTGCATATATTTAGTGTTGAATCCATGCTAGTAATTGTTATATATTCTTGCGAATTATTGTATATTACTCTTGTTTTCTCTTGTTTATGTTTTGCTAGGTGAATCATCCAAAAGAACTGAATTGGCACATATTTGTGCAATAAAAGAAGTTAGCCGCAAGCGGAGAAGGGCCTAAGACCAAGTGGAAATCGTTCGACTCTAGGAGTTCTTGCTATCACATTGAAGAGGACGAAAAGACGAATCGAATAGCGAAAGAATGAGGCCATTCCGACTCCATATGAGAAAGTTACGTGCAATTGAAGCAAGTCAAAGTTACGACGCACGAATTTATAAGAGCACCCGCCAGGATTACTCAAGGCTGTCAAGGCGTATAAGACCTAACTATCGGTTTTCCAAGACCGACGGTTATAACCCATTACTATCACCTTCTTTCCCCACGTAACCAATAAGACCAAAGAATATTTCTTCTCTCCGGTTCATGGCCGATTATCTCGGTGGGTTTTATAACGCAAGCATGGGACGATGGGTGAGTTCAAAGCTATACAGAAGATGAAAGAAGCTCGAATAAGTTATATGTGATGAGCTCGGAGGAATGGAAAAGGATGATGATGCGCTGCCATTGATGGAACGTGATGAACATGGAGACGGTCCGAGTTACCTTGGTCGCTGTCATGATTAAAGATGAGGAAAGAAGCAATGGGCTTGAGTTCTTTACTGCCATGAAGATCGAGCTGCAAAGTTAGTTGCTGCCATTAATGGTGGTGATTGATGATCGGCAGAGATTGAGTTAGGGACAGTATCATTGGTGAGAAGACGATGGGAGTGATCGAGAAGATGAAGCTAAGCTAGACATAATAGGGAATGATTGATTTAGATGTGGTAGCTACTGTTGAACATCAAGAGTATGGCGGAGAGCTGGAGAAGGAGGATGTGTAATGTCGTCCCGTTGAGCTGTCGAGGTTATCGACAAAAGAAGATGAGGTTGCTGCTGGGTTTTAGTTGAGAACTCGAGAAAGATGAGAGGTGCTGTTAGTGACTGCTGTTGCTGCCAACCCTGGTAATAAAGATGATCGGTGATTAATGGCAGTGAGAAAGTGGAGCTCGAGCTGCTGGATGTTTTGATGAAACAAAGAGAAGACGATGGATATGGTGCTGCTGCTCGGGTTGTGGACAAGACTCGATATGGAGTTGAGCCGAACAGTAATGAAGATGGTCGAGAAGATATGCTCGAGTAGGACTTCAGGGAAGGAGCTGAGACCGCAGTAATGGTGACTACCGGTGATTCTCATGATGCAGTGATAGATTGAGAAGTTGACTGTTTTCGGTGATAGCAGCTGCAGATGATGGCAGCGATGGAGAATGAGTTTGGTTGGTTGTTCACGTTGGTTGCTATATATGATCGATAATGAAAAGTTAAGAGACGTGATGAGTGAGCTGTTGCTGCAAAGTAAAGGAGTAGTTGAGTACTTTGAGCTATAGCAAGGGAGCCATGTTGGTGCTGTTAGTCATGGGTTAGTTGGTGATTGGTAAGGAGCTGAACTAAAATGCTTGATGCTGAGCTTGGCAGTGACGAGAGGAAACAGAAGGTGCAGCTCAAGGTATTTATGGGAGCTGAGAAGAAGATGAAGCAAAACGGGAAGGAGGAGAAGAATGGAAAAACACAGTTGAACATACGGTTTGGTTATTCCACCGTACTAACACATGAGAAAACTATTGTCGGTGCCAAAGAACCGACAGCAAAGGACGTAATGGGCTGGACTTAACCAACAATGATGCAAGCCCATTAAGCTGATTTGGGTATCTTTCACACGACCAGACTTTGGCATTATTTGTCGAGTTTTGGCAAGTCTGTTTCACCTATTTTCGACCAGGATTCATGCACGGGCACTTCTACTACTTGAAGACTATATAAGGACTTCTTAACCTAAATAATATATCACATATCATATCATATATAATATATCTACATCTCACAATACACTTTTGGTTCTTCATAAAATATTTTAGGGTTTACCCCTTTTGGGGGAAACCGTGAAATGGTGTAAACATGAGAGGCTAAACTTTTGTTGATTGAGGATGAATTCAATGTTCTAGCGTGAAGCTTTATTATTATACAAGTTTGTTCGGAGTTTTAATCACATCATCGTTTGTTTTCACTATTTGATCTTTATGAGTGATTCTTAGATTGATTTGGGATGCATACTAGATTAGTCTATTAATTGTTCTATTGCTAGTATTGGGTTAGGAGATAAGTAATCGTCGAATAATTCATACACAAGTAGAAATCGCAAGACCTTGCAGAGGGATTCTGTGGAGCAATTGCGGGTGAATACAATACCAACAAGTGGACCTTGAGATAAGAGTTTAACTACTGGGATCAACCTAATTCACAAAGCCTAAGCGTTCGATCGGATTACACCTTGAGTGAGCTACTACTTGGTGGTTCGGTTGGATAGAATCTGATATTGGAGAGCTTCCGTATCCGTGGTAAAAGGAGTTTTGAGGATAAAGACTGAGCTAGTTGCTTTCCTACGGTTGGTGATGAATGGTTCTAACGAAGATAGATAAGTATACTAATCCGATTATCGCTTGGTAACAATGAAGGATTCCTTGATCATATCTTTCCTTTATTTGTTATTCTTTTTATTTCACTCTAAAACAATCCCCCTTTGTGTTTTTTATTATTTTGCTAAACTAAATAACATATCAATTACACAGCTCTCTGTGGGAACGATCCTTACTACCGCTATATTACCAGTTAATTAGTGGGAAATATATTGAATTAATTTGTTGCACCTACGACACGCATCAAATTTTGGCGCCGCTGCCGGGGAGCGGTTGTTAATTGATTTGTTATTTGTTTAGCTTGTTTTTGTTTTTAAATTTTTTTTTTTTTTTTTTTTTTTTTCTTGTGTTCTTGTGAGTCGTCATGTTTCCTTATGGACATAACATGTACGGAGCACAAGACCAATCATCATATTATTGTGGTAATCAATTTGGATTTCAACCTCATTCATATAACAACTACCAACCATACCCTACGGAGCCTTATGGATACTCTCATACATATCAACAACCTTATGACGGGTATGTAAGTGAGCAATCAAAGGGATGGGAGGATAGTTATGCTTCTGATCAGTTGTTTTCTAGTAATGTGCAGATGACAGGAAGTGTGGAAAGACCTACTCCTCTTTATCATGTTCTTTCGTCATTTATGTCAAAAGAAGAGATACAGTCTGAAAATTTCATCGTGAATAATGGCGGAAAACGTATTAATATCAGAAAACTTTCAAAGCAATATGATCAGTTAGAAGAAGATGGAGCATCAGAAAAGACCCTCGAAGAAATCAACAAGGTAATACGAACGGAACTTCAACGTCGTTGGGATATTGAAGATTATGAGGTTGATGAAGACTCGGACGAAGACGAACAACCTTTGGAAAATCCTTGCAATAATGGTAATGTTATTTCAACTCCGGATCATAATAACGATCACTCGCCTATTCAAAAGGAGGAGAATGAATATGACATAACCGTTGTTATAAATGGTGTAACGTACTCAAACAATGATTTTAGGATTTGCACCAATGAACTAGAATTTCTAGGAGATGATTCTGATTCTGATGACGAAAGTGTTGAAGAAATAGAGATTGAGAATGAAACCAAATTGGTTGAAGTTGTGGAAGACCCAATTAAGCTAGCCAAGGATTATAATGATCTTTGAGATTTTGATTGAAGCGGCCCGATGAAGAATGGCTAAATAGTTTGATAGAGGACCACGATACAAATGAGGTAAATAATTCATTGCAATTCTTTAAGAATGATGAGGATCCTGTAATACGAGAGATTGTGGAAGGTTTGTCTAATCCTTTGCATATTTCTAAATCTTTTGATCGACATCACTTAGGATTGGAGTTGTGTGCTTCTACAGTTTTAAAGAATTATTTTGCTTCTAAGTATCTACCACTTGATGTGTTTGATTCTAGAATTGCGCGCAGTTCATCGAGAGGAACCCGAAGAAGTTCCCTTATTTTATGTTCTCTATCCACTTCCGAGTGTAGAAAGGACTAAGTGTGGGGGAAACTTTCAAGCTATAACAATTTCACTATTCATATATTATGCTAATAATTGTGCGAAGTTGTTATTAGAATTTCGGATTGTTTTAAAGGCAGACTACCAGATTTTTCAGATTGTTGGTATATGGACGATAACAAGAGAGTCGGGCTGACGACTTTAAACCAAGCGCTAAATGGGAGGCAACCCATAGGTTTTGTATCTTAAACCCTTTTATTTTTTGTTTTTATTGTTTTCATATCATATTTGCATCCCCATGTTTAATTTCATTGAGTCCGGAATCTATCTTAGAAGAGAATTATGACGAATACCTTTCCGTCAGAAAAATTCAGACTGCGCGTAGTTCAGTCCAGAGACCATAACTGTCAGACCGTTTATCGAAACATTGCGCCCTTTTGACAGTGTGTAGAAAACACGTAGATGAACAACTTTTGTGAAATGGAGTTTTTCCAAATTCCTTACCAATTTGTACATTTTTTGCGTTTTATCTGCTGTTACGTCAGAATTCAGAACTTTCGGTTTTACACATTGAGGACAATGTGAAGTTTAAGTGTGGGGGAGCATTTATATGTTTGTATAGTTTGTTTTAGTTTGTTTTATGCCTTTAAAAAAAAAAATCAGAAAAATAGAAAAAACCAAGAAAAATTGTACTTTTTGAACTCCGAAATCTAGAAACTTGTGCCTTTAGGATGACACCATTAGTGGATTGAACCATTTTGAATGCAGGAGTTGAGGAACCAATTAACTAAAAGGGACGAACACATAGCTCAAAAATCACAAATAACATGATAGTTGTTACCATATCTCGGAATATCACCATATCACATTCTATTTTTATTTTTCCATATTTATCTATTGTTCTCTAAGTGCTTTGGTGGGTCACTAAACATCGACGTGTTATTACTGCTAAGATGAAATAGAGTGATTGAGTTGCTAAAAAAAAAAAAAAAGAGACCGACCAATTAGACCAAACGGAATAAGAATGACACTTGGGAATAGCAGTATGTGTGAAACGTAGTCCCTGTCTCCGTCGCCTAAACAAGCGTGGAATGCAGGATCCAAGGCAACTATCACGTACTTGCTGACAAGAAGCATGCGCTTGGATCCAAAAGATCTAATCATGCCGTCTAAAAAAAAAAAAAAAAAAAAAAGTGAAAAAGAAAAGAAAAAGAAAAGAAAGTAATATATTTGGTGAATAAAGTCACTCCTGGTTCCCTTGTATATGCCAAAGTGAGTTGATGTAGAAGTAAGTTGTTAGCCACTGGTTCCCTTGTATATGCCAAAAAGTGTGTTGACGCTAGAGTTGACCAAAGAGCTCAATCCAATAGGCATAGGTTCATCTTGGCAAAGACCTTCGGACAGATATGGGAAACATTGATCACTTGTGAACATTCGCCAACATCTACATCTATATTCATCTTCTTAATCTTTTCATTGTGATTGTGGTTTGTTAGTTTCCGAGTATTGTGGCTTGTTCGACTATCTAATTAGAGCTTTATTTATTTGAATATGAACTGAATTTGCGCAAGGTACCTCCTCCTGTAGTCATTTTGGATTCGTTCATGAATTTGTCACAAATAGACGGAGTTGGAAATATAGGTTTTGTAGGTAGACCTCTTGTAAACCTTCACGAGACTATAACTCGTCCACTAGGGACACCTAGGGGTTTAAAGGCCTGTTATTCATGCTAAGAATAACCATATCCTCGGCGACATGGAGTTGTTGTATTTAGATAGTTTGCTCGAGGACTAGCAAAAGCCAAGTGTGGGGGAATTTGTTAAGTGCATATTTTGCATATATTTAGTGTTGAATCCATGCTAGTAATTGTTATATATTCTTGCGAATTATTGTATATTACTCTTGTTTTCTCTTGTTTATGTTTTGCTAGGTGAATCATCCAAAAGAAGTGAATTGGCACATATTTGTGCAATAAAAGAAGTTAGCCATGCAGCGGAGAAGGGCCTAAGACCAAGTGGAAATCGTTCGACTCTAGGAGTTCTTGCTATCACATTGAAGAGGACGAAAAGACGAATCGAATAGCGAAAGAATGAGGCCATTCCGACTCCATATGAGAAAGTTACGTGCAATTGAAGCAAGTCAAAGTTGCGACGCACAGAATTTATAAGGGCACCCGCCATTATCAAGGCTGTCAAGGCGTATAAGACTGAATCTGTCGGTTTTCCAAGACTGACAGTTGTAACCCATTACTATCACCTTCTTTCCCCACGTAACCAATAAGACCAGCCGAATATTTCTTCTCTCCGGTTCATGGCCAGTTATCTGGTGGGTTTTATAATGCAAGCATGGGACGATGGGTGAGTTCGAAGCTATACAGAAGATGAAAGAAGCTCGAATAAGTTATATGTGATGAGCTCGGAGGAATGGAAAAGGATGATGATGCGCTGCCATTGATGGAACGTGATGAACATGGAGACGATCCGAGTTACCTTGGTCGCTGTCATGATTAAAGATGAGGAAAGAAGCAATGGGCTTGAGTTCTTTACTGCCATGAAGATCGAGCTGCAAAGTTAGTTGCTGCCATTAATGGTGGTGATTGATGATCGGCAGAGATTTAGTTAGGGACAGTATCATTGGTGAGAAGACGATGGGAGTGATCGAGAAGATGAAGCTAAGCTAGACATAATAGGGAATGATTGATTTAGATGTGGTAGCTACTGTTGAACATCGAGAGTATGGCGGAGAGCCGGAGAAGGAGGATGTGTGATGTCGTCTCGTTGAGCTGTCGAGGTTATCGACAAAAGAAGATGAGGTTGTTTGCTTGGTTTTAGTTGAGAACTCGAGAAAGATGAGAGGTCTTGTTAGTATCACTTTATTGCTTTGCCAACCCCGGTAATAAAGATGATCGGTGATTAATGGCAGTGAGAAAGTGGAGCTCGAGTCAGCTGGATGTTTTGATGAAACAAAGAGAAGACGATGGATATGGTGCTGCTGCTCGGGTTGTGGACAAGACTCGATATGGAGTTGAGCCGAACAGAAATGAAGATGGTCGAGAAGATATGCTCGAGTAGGACTTCAGGGAAGGAGCTGAGACCGCAATAATGGTGACTGCCGGTGATTCTCATGATGCAGTGATAGATTGAGAAGTTGACTGTTTTCGGTGATAGCAGCTGCAGATGATGGTAGCGATGGAGAATGAGTTTGGTTGGTTGTTCACGTTGGTTGCTATATATGATCGATAATGAAAAGTTAAGAGACGTGATGAGTGAGCTGTTGCTGCAAAGTAAAGGAGTAGTTGAGTACTTTGAGCTATAGCAAGGGAGCCATGTTGGTGCTGTTAGTCATGGGTTAGTTGGTGATTGGTAAGGAGCTGAACTAAAATGCTTGATGCTGAGCTTGGCAGTGACGAGAGGAAACAGAAGGTGCAGCTCAAGGTATTTATGGGAGCTGAGAAGAAGATGAAGCAAAACGGGAAGGAGGAGAAGAATGGAAAAACACAGTTGAACATACGGTTTGGTTATTCCACCGTACTAACACATGAGAAAACTATTGTCAGTGCCAGCAAACTGACAGGCAAAGGACGTAATGGGCTGGACTTAACCAACAATGATGCAAGCCCATTAAGCTGATTTGGGTATCTTTCACACGACCAGACTTTGGCATTATTTGTCGAGTTTTGGCAAGTCTGTTTCACCTATTTTCGACCAGGATTCATGCACGGGCACTTCTACTACTTGAAGATTATATAAGGACTTCTTAACCTAAATAATATATCACATATCATATCATATATAATATATCTACATCTCACAATACACTTTTGGTTCTTCATAAAATATTTTAGGGTTTACCCCTTTTGGGGGAAACCGTGAAACGGTGTAAACATGAGAGGCTAAACTTTTGTTGATTGAGGATGAATTCAATGTTCTAGCGTGAAGCTTTATTATTATACAAGTTTGTTCGGAGTTTTAATCACATCATCGTTTGTTTTCACTATTTGATCTTTATGAGTGATTCTTAGATTGATTTGGGATGCATACTAGATTAGTCTATTAATTGTTCTATTGCTAGTATTGGGTTAGGAGATAAGTAATCGTCGAATAATTCATACACAAGTAGAAATAGCAAGACCTTGCAGAGGGATTCTGTGGAGCAATTGCGGGTGAATACAATACCAGCAAGTGGACCTTGAGCTAAGAGTTTAACTACTGGGATCAACCTAATTCACAAAGCCTAAGCGTTCGATCGGATTACACCTTGAGTGAGCTACTACTTGGTGGTTCGGTTGGATAGAATCTGATATTGGAGAGCTTCCGTATCCGTGGTAAAAGGAGTTTTGAGGATAGCACTGAGCTAGTTGCTTTCCTACGGTTGGTGATGAATGGTTCTAACGAAGATAGATAAGTATACTAATCCAGTTATCGCTTGGTAACGGCGAAGGATTCCTTGATCATATCTTTCCTTTATTTGTTATTCTTTTTATTTCACTCTAAAACAATCCCCCTTTGTGTTTTTTATTATTTTGCTGAACTAAATAACATATCAATTACACAGCTCTCTGTGGGAACGATCCTTACTACCGCTATATTACCAGTTAATTAGTGGGAAATATATTGAATTAATTTGTTGCACCTACGACACGCATCAAATATATATTTAATCATGGAAATATTTAGTATTTTTATCAATACTAGCAGTATTATTATTGAGGTCTTATTGTTGCCTCGTTCTTCTACTTGTATTTTATCATTATTTCTTCTTCTTCTTCTCTTTTCTTCATGAGATCTTTTAGAAAAATCTGCAAAAAATATATAATGGAGGTGGGACTCGTACCCTTGACTTGAAGCTTGCATATTCCTTAGTTGACCATCTGTGCCACTTGTTGTGTGCGAAATAAATACATACTGTTGAAACTTGACTTCTATATGTGCGAATTGTTGAACTTCTATATGTGTGAACGCGAATTAAACGCACCCAACCAACTGTGCGAACTCTTGCTTGTGAAAATATTTGACCATGCTTGAACTTGAACTTTATCATTCACTTCGCCCTTAGTATTCCAAAAATGTGCGAGAAAATTCGCGTGAGGGGGAATTCGAACACGCTTAGTCAAACCCCTTTTCTTCGCTCTTAGCCAACTGTGTTGGTTCTCTTGTGCGAAATGAACACACAATACTGAAAGTTAACTTATATTAGCTCCTTGCTGTTCTGGAAAAAATATGTGAAAAGTATTTAGTGGGTGCGAATTGAACTCGCTACATCCACCTTCTAAACTTCGCTCATGACCAATTGTTCCAACTTCTTTGCTTGTCAGTTTCTTTTTCTTTCACCCTTTCTTTCTTCTGCGTCTAATTCGCCTATAAGTAAAACTTTCATAAAATAATACTCGTTAAAATAATAATCTCTCTATAATAATAAAATTCTTTAGTCCCAACTAGGCTTGCACAAGGTAAATTTTTTCTCGCTAAAATAATAAACTCTCTAAAATATTATTTTTTTCTCGGTCCCAAAACTATTATTTTAAAGAAGTTTTATTCCAATGTAGCTTTATCATTTTCTTCGTCTTAGTTCAAACATATTTGAAAAAGTTGTATGGGTGTGAATTCGAACTCATGACCCCGAGATTATAATCTACCACCTTGACCATCTGCACTAGTTTTCCTTTGTGAGGAAATATTATATTGCTGCGCTTTTATTCATAACTTTTCCCTTGGAAGTTCTAGAAAAATATGCAAGAAGTGCAAGAAGCAATTCTGTATAAATTTCGCGAAACAAAAACAAATGTGCAAGAGGCAAGAATTGATCCCGCACCATACTACTCGCATAGATGCCTCTTGACCAAATGTGCTACCTCTAATTCACATATGTATAATGTAACGCGAATACTTAACCAAGTATACACGAAGTAAAAATGTTGTACAAAGTAAAAATTCAGCTGGATATGAGACTCGATCCGGAGCACTACAACTCGCTATACCAAAGCTCAACCAACTGTGCTAACTCATGAATGCGATGTGACTGAACAACGCCAGACTCTTATTCTCTTCTTCGCACTTGGCAATTAAGAAAAATGTTAGGCGAAAGAGAGATTGCAATTCGCTCATGAGAAAAATGTTAGGAGAAAGAGAGATTGCAGTTCGCTCTAGGGACCTATAGTTCGCTCTATCCAACTCGAACCATCTGTGCTAGTATTCGCTCGTGAGAAAAATTGCAGTGTCTTCCTATTGTATTCTCTTCGCCTTTCTTTATTTCCTTCAACAATTTGTCTCTTGCTTTTTCTCCTGAACATGGAAATCTTCTACAGAAACTTTAGTTTTCTTCCCTGAATTTCACCACACCAACTAATTTTTTCTCTTACTCTTTTCATGTCTTTGAATTGTTGATGATGTTTACTCCCCGAAAGTGTGATTTCTTCCATGAAATTTTCATTTTTGAACCTAAACTTTGTAGATCTAGAAAAATATGAACAATAGCTAATCTTCATGGAAACTTCTTGAATCAACAAGTTATAGGACGGATAAATCCTTTACTCCTCCCTGTTTCTAGCGCCAAAATGTAGTAGCAGAAAATCCTACTACCACACTCCTTATGATATTTTCTAGACCTAAATCTATTGAACATGAAAATAAAGATTAAAGTGCTAAAATTGTAAAGATGGACACAAGGATTTTTTACATGGTTCGATCAATGTGATATACATCCATGGTTCTTCACTATGATTGTTTGAATTACATGAGTATTAATCTCCATTAATGGGTTTTTGATAGAGCTCTAGATCTAGTTTTTGGGGAAGAAGATGATAAAGAAAACTAAAATCTCTACTTACAAAAATGTGTCTCTTTTTACAAAAAATATATATCCTCTTCTCTCTCCTGCCTTCCTCTTTATATAGGTGTTTACATAGTAGAGTACAGCTAATTTCACCTCAACTCATGCTGTGCTACGTTCTCTCGCGCTAAGGAAACACATGAATGATGCGCGCTAAGTAAGATCGCGTGCTAAGGAAATATATGAATGATGCGTGCTAAGTAAGCTCGCGCACTAATGAAATGAATGAAGCTCGCGCGCTAACAAAATGTGTTGTGCGATATTTTGCCCCCTACACATACTTGTCGATATGGGTACCCAATCTGTTTCTGAATCCATATGATATTGTTTGCTCGGTATTTCGAAAACCGAGAAAAAAATGCAAAGCTATGGAGTTGGACTTGAGGGGTTGGCGACAACAAATTCATTAAAGGGGCTCTTTGCCAGTGCTATTGGGAATAGAGATGGCAAACGGGCGGGCCGGGGCTGGCTTGTTACGGGTTACACGGGTTCGGGTTAATACGGGTCAAAACCCGCGGGTCGATATTCTTCACGGGTGGTCATTTCTTCAACCCGCGCCCGTGACGGGTAAAGCTTGCGGGTTTACGGGTTAACCCGGCTTGTTTCATTAATGTTGAATTAAAACTTAAATAAGTTAATTTGTGGTCCTGTTTAAGCTTTGACCATCTTTAAATCTCTAATCAACACAAAAACCAAACACAGATGCATTCAATTTCAACATAAAAATCAAAGACAGATCCATTCAACACAAATCAAAACCCATCTTTTCTGTTTAATTTCTGAAACTCCATCTTCTTCTTGGATGATTGAATCCTTGTGCTCCTCCCCCCCTCAATTAGCGGGCAACAATCCACCATTACTCACCAACGGCATTGTCATATGTTTTGGAAACTGAAATTGGGGTTTTGGTCTCTGCAATTGATTGAACAAGGAATCAGAGTCCAGAGATGATAGAGGAAGAATTTTTTTGTCAATCTTGCAAATGTCTTGCAAGTCTGCAAACAAGAGATAAAGAAACAAGGCTAGTGTAAATTTGCTTTTTGAGTGACAAAGCATGGATTCAAAACAACTCCAGGTTAATTAAATCAAAGTGTACAACAAACGGGACAAATATGCTATGATAGTGGAGGAAGTATACACTTCTCAATTAGCAAATCCAACACAGTTAACTTGCGGAGACATTGTGTCCTACTAGTACATTCATATCCCCATTCAACAACATCAATTTTATACCTCTCACATTCCATCTCAATTCATAGATAGCTAGGCATACACTTCACTTGTCAGTTCTACAATTAGCAGCCCTACATAGGTCATTCATTCATTCATGTATGCTACACAATCTAAGATTTCTCAACATTCTAGCGAAACCTGATTTTACAGCTTAAATTTGTTCTCATTACAGAGACAACCAAGCAAGCAATTACACTTATCAAAAGACTACACTATGTCATCACTAAAATCAAATAAACAACACATAAATCACTCGCCAACTAAATCAAAATAACAGCAAAATTAGACTAATAAGTACTAGATTATAGATCATCCATTCATGTTTAACTGCATAAACATCACTTCAGCAAGTAAATCTTTCAAGAAAACACAAACAAAATCTAACCTAAACGGCCAAACCCTCACCCTAGATATTTTAACAAAACTTGATGCCTCAACCTTACTATCCATTAATCCTTGAGCATTACCATTAGGTTTCCTCAATCCAAAACCACTAGATACTACTTGTTTCGTAATTGGTCCATCCAGTAACCAAAAAAATACAAAAATTATAAATTGGGTCTCTTTGAAAATCAATTATAATGATAGAAATCCAATCTTTTCCGATTTACTTACCCCTTGATGTACACCCTGAGAAGCCATGCATAAGCTTAGACCCATTTGTGATTTCAATTTCATGGTGTCCTCCAAAACTTTCCCTATTCAAAACCCATGAACGAATTTATTATTAGAAAAAGTTATTTAAACTTGCAGAGGAAAAGAGAGAGTAAAGAAGGTGATACCTGCCGATTCAACATAAATTCAATTAGTAATCAAAACCCTGTAATCCTATAATTCAAAACCCTAATAGTGAAGCTTACTTTCTTCTCAGATTCACTTCATTACGATCTGATTCCATCTCTATCTCTGTTTTTGAACAAATTGATTCAGGTGAAGAAATAAAAATAAAGATTGAAAAAGGAAAGGAAGAGAGCAGATTTAGTAGAAGAATTGAAGAAAGTACCTAATACCTATTCGTCTAGCGGAGATCAATCACGAGAGGGATATCAGCTTGCAGTATGAGAAAAAGGGAGACCAATCGACGAGAGGGAAAGTTCAGGGTCTTCAGGCGATGGCCGCTGCAAACGGAGAAGAAGAAGAAAGAAAAGAAGATAAGTTAAGCTAGGGTTTTTTTGCTTTTACACCTAGGAGACACGTATGGATGGGAGGGGACACGCGTCATAACTTAATAATTGCGGGTTTACGGGTTGTACCCGCGGTTTCACGGGCCGGGACGGGTTAACCCGTTTACTCACAAGCCGACATTTCTCCAACCCTAACCCGGCTTGTTTAGACACCAGCCGAGCCGGGTGCGGGTTTTTTACGGGCCGGTCCGGGAAAACCCGCGGGTTTTGGCTTGTTTGCCAGCTCTAATTGGGAAGGAATATTGTCTTGAAGAGTTACAGTTAATTCCTTCAGCTTGCGTGACTACTAGTCACAGTCCATTTCGACAAGCTCACACACTTAGTCGATGGTTTACACATAATTCAGTTTCATAAAGCTACGCTACGACATATCAAAGTCACAGTGTCCTCCTTCATAAAGTGACATGGTATTCACATAGTCCCTTTCATTTTTCATTGTATTTGCAAATGTTACTTAGTTTTGCAGTTCACCGCACGTCATGCTGAACTCCTCACTCCAAGTCCATGCATCCAACTCAAAACCAATTGGCAATGAGTGGAGAGGCCCTAAGGAATTATAAACCGTAGGATCTTAGATGCCCAGACAATGTGGGACTAACAATCTCAACATGCCCCCTCACGTGTAATTTCGTTGGGTCTAACACGTGTACAATTAAATCGGGTGACGCGGAGTAAAGGTACGGTCTAATGACTCGTCGCATATAGCCTGCTCTGATACCATGATAAGATTTATGGGCTTCCAACTCAAAACCAATTGGCAATAAGTGGAAAGGTCATAAGGATTATAAACCGCAGGATCTTAGATGCCCAGACAATGTGGGACTAATAATCTCAACACGCCCCCTCACGTGTAGCCTCGTTGGGTCTAACACGTGGACAATAAATCGGGTGACGCGGAGGACTAAAGGTGCGGTCAAATGACTCGACACAAATAGCCTGCTTTGATACCATGTTAGAATACGGGCATCCAACTCAAAACCAGTTGGCAATGAGTGGAGAGGCCCTACGGGTATTCAACTCAAAACCATTTATTGTCCACGTGTTAGACCCAACGAGGCTACACGTGAGGGGCGTGTTGAGATTATTAGTCCCACGTTGTATGAGTTTCTAAGATCCCGCGGTTTATAATTCTTAGGGCCTCTCCACTCATTGCCAATTGGTTTTGAGTTGGAAGACCAAAAATCTTATCATCCCGTTGTATTTTTAATGGTAATTCAAGAAATACGATTTTCAATGAAAAAACTTACTGTGAAAGTTAGGATCTAAAGAAAAATGGTCAATACCCACACTGCATATATGGAATTTATTCAGGAAACTTACATAAGTATACTAAGTGCACATGGTCAATACCCACACTGGATATATGGAATTTATTCAGGAAACTTACATAAGTATACTAAGTGCACCTATGATTCCATGAAATTGTATAGTAAATACCCAGACTTCTATTTTTAGTCCTCTATATGTGCTCGAAGAAATTCTCAGGATCAACAGTACTCTTCACATACACTTATTTGTTATATGATAGGGTGCCAGATCTTGGTTTGGCAGCACTTGCAAATAAACTAAGTCAAGGAGAACAAGATCAATCACATCTTATCAAAAAATAGTTCAACCACTCTATTTACCGATTGATAGACATAGATTGAGATAAGACCCAAACAATACTCAACCGGGCATAGCCTTATTTGACTCTTATGTCTGTAGGCCAAAATCAAGCTCAAATACGTGAGAAGTAAGGCAGACCGAGAACCACATATTAGAATATACAAGACGTCTCCCCATAGATCTGCAGATCTTTTTTGAAAAACAAATTGAACTTGACTGGAATATAAGTCTTCCAAGAAAAGGGAAAAAAATACGTTTTATCAAAAAACACCCCTTCTGTTAATCATTTAATCATCAATGAGTACCTTCGTAATGGAAAAATATTTAATGGGGGCGTTTTATGATAGGGGCATGGGGGACAAATTATGTCTTGACAAGTGTCTTTGCTATAAAGTTTTGTTTCAAAACATATAAAAGAAGTGTTTTTGGTTAAAATAATAGTTATCTTAATTGGTGATATTTTATCCTTGCTATTTTTGGTAACGAAATTTGTTAAGACAATTAATTGGAAAAACACATGTCAAGACATGATTTGTCCCCCATGCCCCCATCATAAAACGCCCCCATCAAAAATTTACTCCTTGCTAATACGCCATAATGAGCTTTGTTACATAATAGTGACCACTTTAGCCGTTGGTGGCGGAAACAGTGTTGCTTCTTGCTTCGCAAAAGTTAGCAAAGCATTTTCGACACTATTTTTAGATGATATATATCGTTATCATTAAATTTATATAACCAAATCATCTTCTTACTCTTTTAGCTCGTTGTTTCCTCTAAATCTTCCGAATATACTAACTTAGATTAATTTTACACAATTTTAAGACTGGAAGGGAAAAAAAGAGTATTTTTAAGTACTTTTTACAATTATACCTTTGTAGATAATAACTAGTGAAATTTTAAAATGATCCATCTCTCAAACTACACAACGGATGTTCGCAAACTTCATACCATTGAAAATCATTTTAAAACACCTACATAATGAATATAAACATGTCTATCAAATTAGGCATGTTTTTATACTAACAATAATCAATTAGAAGGATAATTGAAAAAACGGGGTCTAAGAACCACACCCAATATTTCGTTTAGGCAATCTGTATGAACTAACTCCAATATAATTCCAAGAGAATCAACTAGACAGTCAGACTCAATCAAGGAAAATATATCCAAGAGTTATATCTCAGTTTCTCAAATCAATCTGCAATCAAACATATAGCAATCCGTGAGCCATATAAATATGAGAAACAACTGGAACGGTACCAAAGACCAATGTTCAAGTGTCAATCAATGTATATCAACAACCAATGGGTAGATTATCTAATTGATTGAACTACGCATAACCTGTGATATTTCAATTATATAAAAATATAATGCGGAAAACAAATAACACAGACACCTTAAGTTTTTTTAGCTAAGAAACTGCAAATGCATAAAAACCCCGAGACCTAGTCCAGTTTTGAATACCACATTGTATTAAGCCACTACATACTCTAGCCTACTACAAGTTAACTTCGGACTGGAATGTAGTTGCGCCCTAACCAATCTCCCACTGATTAAGGTACAATCGTGTTCCTTACGCGTTTGAATCCCAGCAGGACTCTATGCACTTGATTCCCTTAGCTGATGTCACCCATAACTAAGAGTTGCAACGAACCAAATTTGAAGACTTGATAAACTAATCTGTCTCACACAAAAAAGTCTATTGAATAGATAGATCTGTCTCTCACGAAAATACCTACGAGTTTTTGTTTTGTCTTTTGGTAAATCAAGGTGAACAGGAACCAATTGATAATCCGGACTTCCCGAAGAACAACCTAGAAAATATCAATCATCTCAAAATAATCTTAATCGTATGGAAGACAAATAAGATATTGTGGAATCACAAAGAATGAGACGAAGAGATTTGTGATTACTTTTTATCTTACCTATCGTAGATTAAATCTCGAGCAAATCTTAGAGAATATGGTACTCAATACGATAGAAAAAATTAAGATCAGAACACGCAACTACAGATAAAATAGTTGGGTCTGGCTTCAGAATCCTAATATAGTCTTTAAGTTTTTAACTTATAATGGTTTTAGGAAAAACTTAGGTTACATGAGAATCGACTCTAATCGCAACTAGTAACACACAAGAGGTGTGGAAATTAGGTTTCCCAGTTGCTAATGTTCTCCCTTGTATAGTCTTCAAATCAGGGTTTTCAATCAAAGTTACCTTGGTAACTAAGAATTCAATATTCACCATTAGATGAAAACATGATTAGATTCAATCTAATATCTTTTAACCATTAGATTGTCTTAGCTTGTTACATACATATGAAATGTACCTTCATTTAGATATGGGTAACCGTACCTAAACGTGTACACTTGGTTGACTCAACAATAGTTACCTGAAGTTAGCCATATGAACACTTTCATATCAACCTTATTCATCTTTATCACAACTAGTTCAAATGACTCAAATGAAACTAGTTATGAATTTGTTCAATTGTTTATATTCTCATAGAAGTATACAAGACACAATTGAAGCAAAATCGGTTTTGATTCACTTGAATCAATTCATGAACATTATATCCACGGTTTGCAAAATATTGCACTCCTTATTATTCAAATAGATTTGTTCACGAATAAACCAATTTTAGAATTTAACCCACTCAAGTTTGCAAATGTGTACGCATACCTAAGTAGCCGGACTTGGTCTGGGTTTGCCAGTATGCGAACGAGTAAGCATACTTTCGTACATGCCCAACCTTAGTTAAGGTCCCGCACTTGAACTATGACGACGGTTCGCATACGGGTATGCATATTATAGTTCCCGGACTTCAACTACCAAACCAGTACATATACGGTGATGCATACTATTGTTCCCGGACTTGGAGTGTAATTGCAACAGTACGCCTACTGTGTTATATCTAATAAATGGTTAATTGTCCTAAACTCCATTTTAATAATTGAAACATTCTCGGAAGATGGGAATAGCTGTCTCACACAAACTATTAGCTTCAAAGCAATTTTCAAGTGATCAAATAATCAAAACGAAACATTCAGAGTCTACATCAAATGAATGTCTCAAACAAATCATGTAAGATGTTACTAGGCGATTTTCACATGATCATCTTTTGACTTTCGTCAAGAATAAAAGATGAACTTGGTTAAAGCGAAAGCTTACCAACACATATTTCGAGGAATATGTAAGTGAGTTAAACTCAGCTCGAAATATCAAATGTGTATAAAATAAAGTCTATATAGCTTTATTACTTTTTTCCTCAATAGGAGGTAGAATAGAAATAGACTTCTGAGTGATAGATGAGTTCAAGTCTCCACATACTTTTTGTTGATGAAGTTCCACAAGATCCCCTTAGTAGTTATTTGTCTTCAATCGATGAATGTTGTGAAGTCTAAAGCTCAACTACGCATTTTATCCTAATCCGGGAGATACTATAAGTAGATTAGAAATCAAGACTTATAGTTTTGACAACTAAACTTGACAAACAAGCTTGAGATAACAACGCTTTCGAGTTTGACCTAATCCGAGACATAACTATAAGTAGATTAGAAATCAAGACTTATAATTTTGACAACTAAACTTGAAAAACAAGCTTGAGATAACAACGCTTGCGAGTTCGACCGAGCAATGCTCTAACAATAATTTTAGAAATATCTCCTTTTTTAGTGATATAAGTCATCTGTTATGGGACAAAATGTAAAAGTAAATAGGTCAACTAATATTGGGACAGAGGGAGTAGTTATATTTCTATCAATGGGAATTCCTTTTCTTTCATCAAGTCCCAAACATATTGGATAGTGTATGATGACTAACAAAAACATGAATACACCACTGAAAATAAAAAAAAACTTAATCAATTAGTAGGGCTGCACATAACGAACCTAAACCGTGAACCAAACCGAAACCGTTAAAAAATTAAACGAACTGAAGTGAAACCGAATCCAATGGTTTAGGATTAGGTTTAGGTTGTCAGTTTCAGAAAATCGACAGAGTTGGTTTCAGTTAAGGTTTCTTCCCAAAACCGTACCATATTAACCGAACCTGATAGCTTACAACTAATAGTACCATTGATGTTCAGAAGGTAGTCCAAACTAATCCTAGCCATCACTTTTAGGTATTAGTTCAGTTCATTACCTTCCTTTCATCGTTATCATTTATTCTTCGTCGTAACAGAGAGCAGTAGTCAATAGAGGCAGAGCAAAGACAGAGAGCATCATTCCACTACTACCTTACTCTTAATTCTGTTTTTGCAAGGATTTTCTTTCAACCTTTCTTCCACGTAAGTCATTATCTTCATTTTATTTTTGTTCGTTTAATTATGGTAGGAATATGAATGAATCGATATATCTAGGGTTTGTCTACTTAATTTTTCAATTCAATTTTTGCATGCCTTTTCTGTAAATAGATGCATAGAGCATGTTAATTTATCTTTGATTTCATTATTCGATTTGTCGAATTAACTTTATCTTGTCTCAAATTCTAATCAGATTTGGTCTTGTGTGTCAGTACTTTGTTGAATTTGGATCATATGTCATTGGGTTTTGGTTAATTCAGTCATTTAGTTAGTGGGTTTTTATTTGTTAAAATTCTTTGTTATGTATATATATGTATAAATCTAATAATCAATTGATCATCACTTAAAGGGGTGTATTGAATTAGGAGTTATATGGATATTTAACAATCCTAAAATCTCCAAGGTATTCAATTAGGATATGTAAGGAATTATTATATATCTGTTTGTACCCAAAATAAATCCTAGGCACGAAACACGATGAATAGATGATTTGGTGTGTATTTAGGGTTAGGAGATGAATTGAGGAGCAAATAAAAGAGACATAGGTTTTACGTGGTTTGGCATGGTTTGCCTACATCCACGGGCGAATCCCCTTGGGGATTGATTTTTTATTGATAATAGAATTATATTGTCTTTTTTATCTCTCCTGGCCCCCCCTTTTTCAGAATTACCCCCTCTATTTATACAGTTCGATATCTAATTTCAATATAACTTAAATGGCATTAAATGCTCATTCATGCCTCCATCTTCAATTATGTATGAAACAACTAGAATTAATACTGCATGTTCAATTCTGCATGAAACTGCTGGAATTAATACTGCATGGTCATAAATTGTGTTAATTCTGCATGCTATTTTAATTCTGCACTTGATGGCTTTTGCATGCCTCCTAGCATTAATTCACAAGAAACTGCTCATTCATTCGCATGAAACTGCTCATTCATGTCTAAAATTAATTCTGCATGCTGGCAGATTGAATTGATGGTTGACAGGAATTATGACTGGCAGTATGGATGGATGCTGGCTGGCAGACTTATTTGACTAGTTGAGATGCATAATGGCTGGCAGCATGGATGGAGGCTGGCTGGTAGTACACCTGGCAGCATGGCTAGAAACTTGATGAAAGTGCAGCAGAGTACTTGGCTGGGAATAGGTTAGCAGCACTACTGGCTACAAGACTAAAAATTGGCTAAGGGTGCGACTTGCAAACTGACTTTGACACTTGACCGACGGTTGACTTTGACCATTGACTCGACGTTTTGACCATTGACTAGGCGTTGACCTTGACCATTGTCTGGTCATTGAATTTATGTGCCAATGGGCAGGCTGGTGGGTTGCTTAGGTTCACTGGTTAGCGGGCTTGGATGAGGGACAAAAGATGATCCAAGTAGGGGTGAGCATTTGGCCCGTAATCCGCGGATTTAACCGGGACCAACCGTTCATTTGCAGATGGATGCCCAGACCGTTCGTTAATGGGTCAGATGCGGATGGAATTTTTGAAATCCAACGGACAACGGATCGGGACCGGATACAACCTTGAAAATCCGTTGGACATCCATATCCGTTAAATTAAGGGAATTTATATAGTTCTAGAAAATATTATGGATCATTTAGGAATTTTTAAGATGTTTGCTTGGGGTGTTGTACATGGCATATTTATATTTGTATACATATATAGGATATGTAGGTTTTATAAGGAGTCATTTGTGTTAGCTTATTTTCTTACTATAAATTTTAACTAAAACAAATCCATTGGATTATCCGCATCCAATCCGTCCATCCGTGCATCCATTGGATATGGATTGGATGCGGATGCCAAATTTGAAATCCGTAGTGCAGTAGATTGGATGCGGATGAGGCGATAACCGGGCCATACCGGCCCATGCTCACCCCTAGATCCAAGTACCAATTGGGCCCATTATGTGGCATTTTTACTTATGGTATAGACATCGCCCCCTCTTAACCTCCAACCTGTTGGGGGTTAAGAAAATTCTGTTTTCCTTAGTCAATGACAAAACTTGCCCCCAAGTGTAGATTATCGATGTCAAGGTGATTGGAAAACTTCCCTTGTTGTTTGCGAAAATCACAATCAAGACGCCCCAAGTGAGGATATTGTGACTGGGAGATCGGCGAGCAACAATTGGACATGAACAGTTGTTGTATGCAAAAACTGGACTAATGGCTGAACTAGACTGCAACGGAAGCTTGATACTGGAGTGGAGTGATGTTGAAAGTGAGCGGTAATTGTTGATGTAAAACTGGACCGTGGTAGTTGCGTAGAACTAAAATAGTAACTGTTGTTTGGAAAAGATGAGCTATTTTTACGTCACTCAGCTGGAATATGTGTGAGCTATTACAGACTGAGACGCGGTAGTTGCGAGCGAAAGGGTGTGACCCTTTAGTAGTAGAGATGGTAACAGACTTTATGTGTTGTTGGACCTCCAATGGTCTTGGCTGTGCTACTGGATGTGACATCGATCTTTATATGTCTTCAATAGTTATATGAATCAGGATAGCAGTGATGTCGACTATATCACAATAATTGTTGCGGAACAGGATTGCAGTGATTGAGGTAAGGTTGACTGCGACAGCCACAAAAAACTGTCGTCTCTAGTAATGAGCAAAACTGGGTGGTAACAACATTGGGAAAAAATGGTCTACTGGCAGACTTCGATCACCGACTGACTGCAAGCAATGACGAGCAAAGTCGCATCTGCAAAGAATCGCCATCACTGGACTGCAGAGCTGCGAACATAGGCGACTGCAGCAGGCTTCGATCGGGCGGACTACAGCAGACGACGAGCAAAGCAAAGCCGCATTTGCAACAAATCGCGATCAGGGGACTGCGGAGAGTGCGAACATACCGGACTGCAGCGACTTCGATCACCGATCCGACTGCAGCAATGACGAGCAAAGCTGTCTTTATGGCACCGCGATCACTGGATCAGGGAGATGCGAACGGTATAGGGACTCGGATTCAGTGAGCTTCGATCACCGGACTTGCAGAGATGCGATCAAATTGATGCGGGGAGATGCGAACATATCTCGATCTGCAGCAAGAATTCATCACCGCCTGCCACAAAGAATGAAAGTGAATCACATCGGGTGATCACCGTAATCAATTTTGAAATTGTCCGTGAAACAATAGTTGTAGAAGGCATGAAAGTAAGGTAACTATTTTTAGTTTTGATCGATTAATGAGAATACAGATTAAACAAAATAATTAATAAGGGGAAAGTCACTTTTATCGGAAGGAAGCTGACTTCGGTATAGGTTATTTGACTCCAGGTCATCGTTGGGTGGATTTAAAATAAGCTTTCCCCTATTAAAAAAAAAACCCTTTAGTGACCCTTTAATTTAACGCTAAATTATTAATAATGTATTAACAAACCCTAGCTAACATCCAAATACTTGGATTGTTAACTTGATCCCTAATGTGAAGTACTAAAATGGAAATAGAAGTAGGAGAAAAGAAACAGGATGCAGAAGTATTACCAGAAAATCAATTGGTTGCGAGGTAACTAACTTGTTTATACAATCTGCTCCCTTTCTTTTCTCCATGGCATTAATTAGATTAGAGATGCATTTACACTATTTTTTATATTAATTAAGCACATGTACACAGTGGCTACTGTTGGAAGATGTATAACTATTGTGTTGATTATGAAGTATTGGAGTTGTTCTTGTCTCTACCCATTTTAATCTACATGACTATCATCGTCTCTAACCATTTTACGGATATATACAAATACAGCCACTACCTACTGGCGCTATACTCATTTTTAGGTTCAACTGAGAATAAGGCAGTCGTAGAATATGTTTTTGCCCTCAATTTCCTCAAAAGAAATGTTTTTGCTCTCTATTGGTAACTCGGATTTAGGACAGCAACTGCATATCCTTTGCAGTCCAAAACTATTGCAAGTAGTTGTTCTTCAGATATAAAAACTGGCCGGCATATCCTTTAAAGAAAAAGCTGCTTTGATAGATGATCACTAAAATCACAACACAGATCACTTAACAGAATTCTAATACCATAACGGGGATATGGAAATCTAAACTCCAAAAAAAAAAAAAAAAATTGACAAGGGGAAAGTTAATTATCAAAAGAACCTCTGCAAATCTCCACAGTGGACCCCACCATTTTTTTTCTTTCACTCGAGATATAACACAGGATTATATCCCGGTGAGTATAGCATTGCTCATGAAAATGCACACAGCCATGAAAATGCATAAAAAAAAAATTGTGTTTGTAGTAACTAGTGATTGTCCCTGGGGTCAACACCAAATTACACTCAACCGAAAGAAGTCGTGTCACGTGTAAGTGACAAAGCTGAATCAAGACAAAACTTGACTTGAAGGGAAGACCTAAGACGATCCAAGAAAGTCATACCAGTGGGCCTTAAATAGGCATTTACGACACTATTGTGCACCCAAGTTTACTTAAGAAACACACCGACTTGTAATGGTTTCATTCTATTAATTCTTAGGATCGAACAGAGTGGACCCTAATAGTAATTATACTCACCACAACGAGCCTTATCGTGTGTCTGTATACCAAAATAAAGAGTGTATTTCGGTTCAAGACCACATATTGGTCGACGTTGCAGATTTTTCAAAAATGAAAAAACTCAGTTGACCGGAAATTAATTGTGTTCAGAATTAAACGAAATTTTGCTATAAAACACCCCCTTCAACTTGATTCATTAATCATCAGACAAACATCAAAAACTCTTCTTCATTAAAAATGTCACGACGAATAAATGTTTCCACCAATAGTTTCCCAGTACTGTTAGCATTACTGCTAGTTTCAGCTTGCGGTATTTCTGTTTTTGCATATGGTTCTTCATTTGATTCAACTAGTCCTATAAAACAACATTTTCAAGTAGTAGCTGTACAACAAGAAGTAGATGCTCTTTTGAAATGGAAATCAAGCCTTGTGAATCAAACTGATTCCCTCCTCCCTTCTTGGAAGAGAAATTCTACTGCGACTCCATGCAAGTGGTATGGAATCCATTGTAACACCAAGGGACGCATAGCAGAATTGAACATAACAGGTTTGGGTTTACAAGGTACGCTCCATAGTTTCAACTTCACATCTTTCTCGAACTTTGTTACTCTTAACATGAGCTTTAACAAACTCTTCGGACCCATTCCATCCCAAATTAGTAATCTTCCAAAACTCACCCACCTTGATCTTTCCTTCAATGAACTTTCTGGACATATTCCACCAGAAATAGGTTCTCTCACAAGTTTGAATTTGTTAGACCTTTCTGCAAATCAAATCACTGGATCCATTCCTCAAGAAATTGGCAATCTATATTTTCTCACTGATCTAATGTTATACATGAATAGTCTTACCGGTACGTTGCCTACTTCTATATGTAATCTGACTAACTTGATCAGTTTATCGATTTATGAAAATCAAATCTCGGGTGTGATTCCTCAAAATATCGGATGGCTACATTCTCTTACCCTATTACAGCTGTCCAGAAACAATTTCAGTGGTTCAATCCCCTTCTCTGTAACCAATTTGACTAGCTTAGACACTCTCTACATATATGCCAACCAACTTTCAGGGATCATTCCTCAAGATATCGGGAGGCTAAGGTCTCTTGCAAGCTTGGATTTTGCAACGAACCATATCAGTGGTTCAATCCCTACTTCAATATGCAATTTAACTAAGTTAATATATTTATCTTTAAATGAAAATAACCTCTCGGATATCATACCTCTAGAAATTGGTAGGCTAAGTTCTCTTACTAGCTTATATTTGTACACAAACAATCTCAATGGCTCAATTCCTAAATCGTTAACCAATTTAACTAGACTAGACACTCTTACCCTATTTTCTAATCAGCTTTCTGGTGCCATCCCTCAAGATATAGGACGCTTAAGCTCTCTTACTTTCTTGCATTTGAGTCTGAACCAACTCACTAGCTCAATCCCTGCTTCTATGGGTAATCTGAGCAGCGTAACAACGTTGCATCTTTTTAAAAACCAACTAACTGGTTCATTACCGATAGGAATCGGCAATCTACCACGGTTGAAAATGTTGGGTTTAAGTGTCAACAAATTTTCCGGTCCTTTACCCCAAAATCTATGTCAAAGTGGAACCCTTGAAAATTTTCAGGCAGATAATAACAATTTCACGGGATCTATACCAAGAAGCCTTCGAAATTGCATTAGCCTTAGAAGTCTCGGGCTTAATAAAAATGAGCTGGTTGATAATGTAACAGAGGCGTTTCACGTGTATCCGCATCTAGACTGGTTTGTTGTGAGTAACAACATGTTGTATGGTGAGCTCTCAAAAGACTGGGGCAATTGTCCAAATTTGACGTTGCTAAATTTCAGAGGGAATAATATCACTGGCAGAATACCACCTGAAATTGGAAAGCTGAAGATTATAAGTATACTTGATCTTAGTTCAAATAAATTAGTAGGAGAAATTCCTAAGGAGTTGTTTAAACTGTCTTCATTGATCAAGTTAATCCTGAGAAATAACAAACTTACTGGTGGGTTGTCCTCGGAAGTTGGAATGTTATTTAACTTGAAAATTCTGGACTTATCCACCAAAATTATTGTCTTTGGATTTGAGCAAAAACAATTTCAGTGGAAGCATCCCACCTCAAATCGGAAACTTGGATTCGGTACAAATTTTGTTAGATCTTAGTTACAATCAGTTCAGTGGAGAAATACCTTCAGCTTTCGGAAAGCTAACTAAACTAATAACACTAAATTTGTCACACAACAAGCTTTCCGGCTCAATTCCGTCTTCATTTGATCAAATGTTCAGCTTGACCATTGTCGATGTTTCAGACAATGAGTTGAGTGGTCCTATTCCACATATCAAAGCTTTTGAGGATGCTCCAATTGATGCGTTGAAGAACAACAAAGGATTATGTGGTAATAACTCTAGAAGTTTAAAACCATGTGATTCTTCAGTTGCGAATAGAAGAAAACAAGACAAGAAAAAGCTTTTGCTAGTAATCCTATTACCATTGATTGGTTCGTTGTTTCTTTTATTCGTATTTTTTGCCATTTTATTTCGTCTTCGAAAAAGAGTGGTAAGAAATGCCGCGACTACAGATCAAGCTACAGCTACAAATACCAGAAGGGATATATTTTCGATATGGAATTACGATGGAAAATTAGTGTTTGAAGACATAATTAGAGCGACCGAGGATTTTGACAGTAAATATTGCATTGGAACCGGAGGGTATGGGAGCGTTTACAAAGCAGAGTTGTCAACAGGTCAAGTTGTTGCTGTGAAGAAACTTCACTCATCAGATGAAGATTCTGAGATACTTGATCTCAATTCATTTGAAAGGGAAGTTCATGCATTGACAGAAATCCGACACCGAAACATTGTGAAACTTTTCGGTTTTTGTTCTAATCCTGAAAGGAGGATCTCTTTTTTGGTTTATGAATTTGTCGAAAGAGGAAGTTTAAAAAATGTTTTATCCGGTGAGGAACAAGCAGTGGAGTTCGACTGGATAAAGAGGCTAAGATTCATCAAAGGAACCGCTAATGCACTTGCTTACATGCACCATGACTGCATTCCAGCAATAGTTCACAGGGACATATCTAGCAACAACATTTCATTGGACTCTGAATACGAAGCTCGAGTTTCTGATTTTGGTACGGCGAGGATTTTGAAGCCAGATTCATCCAATTGGACGGCACTTGCAGGAACGTACGGATATGTTGCTCCAGGTATATAATCCAACTGACACTTTTACAATTTATTGTTATTGGTACCATTTTTCTTAAGGTAGCTAGTAAATGCACATCCAGTTTATTTGTCTAATAATGTTTTTTCAAAGCTTGCCTACACAATGAAGGTGACCGAAAAGTGTGATGTTTATAGCTTTGGAGTGATAATACTAGAAGTACTAATGGGAAGGCATCCATCTGAAATCATCACAATGCTCTCGCAAATTGATTCATCATCTATGTCTTCGAGTAATCATGAGGGGAAAAACATAAGATTGATAGACATCTTAGACCAATGCATTGGGGTGCCACCGGAAGTTGTTCAGAACGAAATATTGCGTTCTGCAAAAGTTGGATTTACATGTTTACGTGGTGATCCACTTACTCGTCCAACTATGGAAGAAGTATCAGCTGAGCTATCTTCATCAGCCCAGAGCAACTCATCTTCGCCAAAGTCCTTCGAGACTATTACTTTGGGAGACCTACTCATGTCACAGTAAGGATATATACTTTTGTGTGTCACGGCAGTATTTGGTTATGCAATAACTTTAAAATCA